>OZ035842.1:29826634-29899134 GCA_964034765.1 Knipowitschia caucasica
TTCAACGCTGTGGAGGTTTTCTTCTGCACAGAGAAGGCTTTAGTGAGAGACTGGTTGAGCTCCCAGGCCTCGTCTGTGGGTCGTCCGCTCAGGATGTGTCTGATGGTGGGAAGAGCCAGGTCAGATCTACAGTCCAGAAAACTGCGCAGGTTGAGTTGTGGGAACAGCTCGTCCTGAAGAGTCTGCACCAGACGGTTCTCAGCGTGAGCCTGATGCAGCTGCGTCACCACTCGCTGCTCCAGAGACACATAGCACAGAGTGTTTTGGTTTGGCACAGTCTGTCCCTCAGAGCGGCTCTGGCTCTTCTTCTGAGGAGAATCCAACATGTGTTTTTTGGATTTGGGACCTTTGGACCACAGCTCTTTCTTGTTGCCACCTTGAAGCTTTGAGACACTGGGAAGAAGCTGGAACAGGCCTTCGTCTGCCAGGTCGGCCAGGTCTCCCACCAGCAGCTGCAGCACTATGTGCTTCCTCATGAAGCCAGGGGTGACAGTCGGGGCAAGCTTCCCTCTGCCTGCACGAGACACAACTGTTAAACTCCACGTTTACGGCCTCCACACCCACAACACTCGTCAGTCAGTCTAGTGGCATCCAAAAGAACCATGTGATTTGAAGAAGCCGGGTCCAGAGAAAAGTGCCATGAGAAAAGTGTTGAAAGAAAGCCCAGCGGTACAAACAGCGGTACAAACAGCGGTACATGCACTTCATAATCAGCAGGAATGCAGCTCGTGGTGGAAGATGTTAATGAAAAAGAGTCACTGAGCTCCACCACAAGCAGGTGATAGAGACATCAGGAGACAGCAGCACCAGGAGAACGCTCCAAACCTGTCATTTGCTTATTTTAAAGCCGTGCAGGGGTTTGACCTGAGGCGCTCCGTACTTACCCTCTTTAAAGGACACCAGCACCAGGCGACTGTCGACCTCCTGCGGTTTCCTGAAGTTTGTGTTCAGAGGGACAGGGGTCGAGTCCTGAGCATGAGACGAGAACAGGGCTGTGGCCAGGGACACGAACTGCAGCAAACAAACATCAGTTACACGATATTCCAATGGGTTTAGAGATAATGACATATTCCTCCTTCACCTGAGAGCGAGATATGGTTACTGTGTTTCTGAACAGCGTCCACAGAACACTGGGGTAACAAGGGGGCGTGGTCAGCGAGCCGTCGTAGCGATAATACTCATCCAGACGAGGCAACAGGTCTTGGACGTTGAATCCAGGGACCTGAACTTTCTGACCTGAAGAAAGAACGTAGTCAAAAGAAGTAACAATAAAACACACTACTCATACACAGCTTCTCATGACAGTTTACACTTTAGACTCAAAGAACGAGACAAAACAAAACGCCATGGAATTAACAAGAAAGGAATTTTGAGAGACGATTTTGCAGTGATGTTTGGAAGACTCTCTAAGCTAAAGTATTTGAGTCCCAGGTCTTGAGTCCGGTCCTAGAGAGCACACAGGGGGTTGGAACGTTATGGATGGATTTATCAACAATTGTGAGGTGTTTGGGGGACAGGAAACAAATGGAGTTCTCTGAGGACAGGGGTGATGTGTTCGCGGGAGGTGTGAGCGTGAGGCGTGGGCAGCCGAGTTCTGAACGTATAGAAGTCTATTGAGGAGTTTGGAGTGAGGTATTCATTTGTTGTTATTATTATTTCATACTTCTTTATTTAGTATAGTCACTGTTCACTTATCTTGTGCTGTGTGCTCATTCCTACTGTCCTGTAACTTCTCTTAATCTAATATATTGGTTTATTAGATGGGGACACTTGTACACAATCAACATGTGAAGCACTACATTTATAACCAAGGCTAATTTGCAAAGTCTGTCCCTAGAAGAGCTTTTCACACAATAAAAAAACACATTTGACATTGTTGCGTTGACATCATACAAAGGCAGCAGGTTATCAGGAGCGTGGATACGGGTTTGGCAGACGGTGAGGAGAGGGATGGCCAGTGTTCTGGAGGTGGGAGATTGTATTTTAGGGAAAAGTATGATTTTTGTTTAGCTGAGGGGATTGTGAGTCAAGAGACAGAGGCAGATGTCATGGACTTTCAAAATTAATGTTAATGGCTTTCAAATATGATTAGCACCCATTCAAATTGAGGGTAAAAAGTCCTATTGAACTAAACTGGGGCACTCGACACTCACAGACATTTATGGACTTTATCAACATTTTTGGACATTAGTCTCCACCTCTTAAAGACCAATAGCTCTATGTGTTTTCTATCAATGCATTTCTTGTGTTTGGACTGTTTGATTCTCAGATCTGTGTTGGCGAATCGACAGCTCTATTGACTGAGGGGGAGAAGGCACAGAACGAAGAGAAAGGGGCCGAGGACTGAGCCTTGTGGGACACCTTGGGCGAGTGGAGCAGGAGGAGGATGAACTATGAGGTTATATCGAGTCTAGAATAGTAATAAGCAGGCCACACACCTTTGTATTTGATTCCATTGATGAATTTCAGGAACTGATCAAAGGCAGGACTGAATTCACCAATCTGCAAAAGAAACCGGAAATCATGAGAAATATGTTTTGTATTTTTTCTTAATGTTCACAGTCATGTAATGTTTTTTGCAGCCTAATAATTAAGTGACTCCTAAGACATTCTGAGAAGCTGTTTCATATTTTAGGACTATTAGGAAATCTCAAAGCTCATTCTAAAATCCATTGCGATTGAAGTAAACGAACACACACACACAGTTTGCGCAAGGAACTGAGGTCTAATGTAATTCCACTTTGCTTCAATTTTTAAAAGTATTGAAATTATTACAGAGCAAAAGTGAAAAATAAGTCAAAATTGCTAAAATTTGGCAAAATGCATCTCAATTTGTTTCAAAAAAGATGGCTAAATGACTTTGTCCCATTGGAGAATCTGGTTCAAAGACTAAAAACCACTCGATTAAAGCAATTATTACCTCATGTTTTATCATTTTTTTGCAGTGTAGATCTTTGGCAACATCGATCCTCTTGAGCTGTAGTTTCTTACCTCGATGAGGACCCCGAGCACGGCCAGTCCGTCAGATTTATCCACAGCCACCGACATGTTTGGATACTTCTCTGAGTTAAAGTGCACCACATGCATCTGTAAAACACAAAAACATATTGTAAGAACAACCGAAAAATATTTAATATGCATTGATTTTGAAATGAAAAAATATATATATACTAAATTATTTTTTCCCTAGGAACTGTGGTCACATGTAAATCCACTTTGCTCAAATTTTAAGTATTGAAATTATTAGATCAACGTGGCCAGTGCGAAAGCCAGATTCCGTCAGACCTCGGAAGCTGGATAGGGTACTGCAGACTGGGCCAGACTAAATTCATGAGGGCGACCCAGAAATGTTCCCATAGAACTAAAACAGCTCGACCTCAGCCGAAGGAGAACCTGACCGAGAACCTGACAGAGAACCTACAGCTTTCATAAAGGTCAGATTTTGTGGGGATTTTAGTGTCCCTTGTCATCCTGAACTTTTTTTCTTCTTAAATCCACACCTTAGTGCCACAAACTCTGCTCGTCTGGCTCCCGCTGTAACTCCCGCTCTGATGAGCAGCTCTGATTGGTCAGAGCGCGGCCGAGCCCCTCTGTGCATGAGAGCCACACACGCGTATTTGGCGCAATGCATCATGGGAGATCATCCACTGCGCAGAACCGGGAGGACCAGACGATGCTCAAATACAGGCGAGTTTCCCATAGATCTTTGCGAGTTCCTCTGATATGTCAGCGACCGTGCCGGCACAAAGCGCCACTGAGCACAAACCATTCCTTTGAATAGGGCGCCATCTTGGATCGCCGGGGCTTGGGCGGCTCCAGCTGTAAAGTGCCAGACTGTGGTTGTGTCTGTAGGCAAGACACTTCACCCACTTTCGAATGAGTCTGGTGTGTGTGTGAATGGTTGTTAGTGGTGGGAGGGGCTGAGGCACAGACTGGTTGCCTCGCTTCTGTCAGTGTGCCCCAGGGCAGCTGTGGCTACAGCTGTTTATCACCACCGTGTTTTGAGTGAAAGAATAATGACATGTGAAGCGTCCAGAAAAGTTCTGTATAAAACCAATCCATTATTATGATAGACACCAAGGCTTATCTTCTTCTTTACGCACTTGTTTGGCATATGCTCCTGCCTTGATATCATTTGCATCACTGTCAGTAAAGGAAACTTCCCATCATCCCCAGCAGCAGCAGCAGCAGCAGCAGCAGTAGCAGCAGCAGTAGCAGCAGCAGCAGTAGCAGTAGTAGCAGCAGCAGCAGCAGCAGTAGCAGCAGCAGCAGCAGTAGCAGCAGCAGCAGCAGCAGCAGCAGCAGCAGCAGCAGCAGCAGCAGCAGCAGCAGCAGCAGCAGCAGCAGCAGTAGCAGCAGCAGCAGTAGCAGTAGCAGCAGCAGCAGTAGCAGCAGCAGCAGTAGCAGCAGCAGCAGCAGCAGCAGCAGCAGCAGTAGCAGCAGCAGCAGCAGTAGCAGCAGCAGCAGTAGCAGCAGCAGCAGCAGCAGCAGCAGTAGCAGCAGCAGCAGTAGCAGCAGTAGCAGCAGCAGCAGCAGCAGTAGCAGCAGCAGCAGCAGTAGCAGCAGCAGCAGTAGCAGCAGCAGCAGTAGCAGCAGCAGCAGCAGTAGCAGCAGCAGCAGCAGCAGCAGCAGCAGCAGCAGCAGTAGCAGCAGCAGCAGTAGCAGCAGCAGCAGTAGCAGCAGTAGCAGCAGCAGCAGCAGCAGTAGCAGCAGCAGCAGTAGCAGCAGTAGCAGCAGTAGCAGCAGCAGCAGTAGCAGCAGTAGCAGCAGCAGCAGTAGCAGCAGCAGCAGCAGCAGTAGCAGCAGCAGCAGTAGCAGCAGCAGCAGCAGCAGTAGCAGCAGCAGCAGTAGCAGCAGCAGCAGCAGCAGCAGCAGCAGCAGCAGCAGAGAAACGTGAGGAAAAGCCAGTGGAGAAGTCAGTGACGTGTCCCTGGAGAGCAGCAGGTCCGACCACAGCCTCCTCTCATGTGGCTTCTGCAGCTCCTCCAGGGACAGCGTGGGGGCCGTCCTTCCACGCCGAGACACTACATTTATGCAATTACAACTTTATTTGAGTATCTGAGAAGGAGACGGCAAACAAAAGAGCAAACGAGAGCGTGAAAAGTGCTTACGGAGCGGCAGACGGCCACTCCTTCAGAGGTGGCGGGGACCATGTGTGATACTTTCCTGGTTTAATCCTCAAACCACAGACTCCAAGACTCTGTCAGCGCAGACAAAATAACTGCTTTTTCTAAATAGACAAATCCAGGAAACAATGCAACCTTCTCATTATTTTGATGCTATAATATCAGAGTCACTTTTATTGAGTCATGATCTGGTTTTATAGCGATCTCCACACGTCACAATCTAAGTCCGGTTATTGTTCTGCGGGTTTTTATGTTTGTTGGAGTCGTTTGTCTTGGCGATGAAGGAGGAGGATCCAGGACAGCTCAACGTTTATGAACATTTATGAACATTTATGAACATTTATGAACATTTATGAACATTTATGAACATTTATGAACGTTTATGAACATTTATGGCTATTGGTCGTCTTCCCCTGCAAAAAGTTATAAAAAGTAAAACATTGCTAAAAAATGTCTAAATGTATCTTAATTTAATAACAAGATTTGCCAATAGAAGATACAAAAAGGTCTCCAGTTCTCTCCAGACAGTTCATGATATAACTAAATGTCTTTGTCCCATTGGAGAATCTTGTTTTAACACAATAAATTGCACCGAGAGCCAAAGCAGTTTCCTTGTCTGTGACTTCCTGTTACTTACATAGCAATAAACATGATTCTGATTCTGAGTGTGCTCAAATTAAGATAAAATCCACATGATTCAAGTAATTATAACCTCTTATTTTATCAATCTTTACAGTGTTGTTTAGCCTGTGTTTGAACAATGTCAGAGAAGAAGCCTCACATTATTGAGGAAGACTTCATGTGTTCTGAAGTGAGTGATTCTGTCTGTGCCAAATGTGACATGGACCTTTCTATCTTGTGAGATCAATAAAGTTTATCTTATCTTGAGACTGTCGCAGATTTAGCTGCATAAATCTGAAATGCTGAAATGCTCTTTATTGTTTAGTCCTGACTCCTGGTCGGCACGGTGGCTGAGTGGATAGCACTCTCGCCTCTCTGCAAGAAGGTCCGGGGTTCGAATCCCGGTCCCACTAAAAACATGTACAATAGGTCTGTGCCTCCTGTACTGGCCCCGCTCCCATTTCTGTGTGGAGTCAGAGACTAATGCCCACAACAATTGTAAACCGCTTTGACTCTGGTCTGAGAAAGGCGCTATATAAATAAACATTACTTACTCTGAGACCAGCACGAGACCAGTCACTTTTATTGAGTCTGAATCCAGTTTTATTGCGATCTCAACATGTCACAATCTAAGTCACGTTATTGTTCTGGGCAACCATCTCGTTAGCAAGTATCTGTAATGTCTCTGTGAAGTCTCTGTGATGTCTCTGTGAAGTCTCTGTGAAGTCTCTGTGAAGTCTCTGTGATGTCTCTGTGAAGTCTCTGTGAAGTCTCTGTGAAGTCTCTGTGATGTCTCTGTGAAGTCTCTGTGAAGTCTCTGTGAAGTCTCTGTGAAGTCTCTGTGATGTCTCTGTGAAGTCTCTGTGAAGTCTCTGTGAAGTCTCTGTGAAGTCTCTGTGAAGTCTCTGTGATGTCTCTGTGAAGTCTCTGTGAAGTCTCTGTGAAGTCTCTGTGAAGTCTCTGTGATGTCTGTGTGATGTCTCTGTGATGTCTCTGTGATGTCTCTGTGATGTCTCTGTGATGTCTTTTTGATGTCTCTTTGATGTCTCTGTGATGTCTGTGTGAAGTCTCTGTGATGTCTCTGTGATGTCTCTGTGATGTCTGTGTGAAGTCTCTGTGATGTCTCTGGGATGTCTTTTTGATGTCTCTTTGATGTCTCTTTGATGTCTCTGTGATGTCTTTTTGATGTCTTTTTGATGTCTCTTTGATGTCTCTTTGATGTATCTGTGATGTCTCTGTGATGTCTCTGTGATGTCTCTGTGATGTCTGTGTGACGTCTCTGTGATGTCTCTGTGATGTCTTTTTGATGTCTCTGAGATGTCTCTGTGATGTCTTTTTGATGTCTGTGTGAAGTCTCTGTGATGTCTCTGTGATGTCTGTGTGAAGTCTCTGTGATGTCTCTGTGATGTCTTTTTGATGTCTCTTTGATGTCTCTGTGAAGTGTCTTTGATGTCTCTGTGAAGTCTCTGTGATGTCTCTGTGATGTCTTTTTGATGTCTCTTTGATGTCTCTGTGAAGTGTCTTTGATGTCTCTGTGAAGTGTCTTTGATGTCTCTGTGAAGTCTCTTTGAAGTCTCTGTGAAGTCTCTGTGAAGTCTCTGTGAAGTCTCTGTGAAGTCTCTGTAATGTCTCTGTGAAGTCTCTGTGAAGTCTCTGTGATGTCTCTGTGAAGTCTGTGTGATGTCTCTGTGAAGTCTCTGTGAAGTCTCTGTGATGTCTGTGTGAAGTCTCTGTGAAGTCTCTGTGATGTCTCTGTGAAGTCTCTGTAAAGTCTCTGTGAAGTCTCTGTGATGTCTCTGTGAAGTCTCTGTGAAGTCTCTGTGATGTCTCTGTGATGTCTCTGTGATGTCTGTGTGATGTCTCTGTGATGTCTCTGTGAAGTCTCTGTGATGTCTCTGTGATGTCTCTGTGATGTCTGTGTGATGTCTGTGTGAAGTCTCTGTGATGTCTCTGTGAAGTCTCTGTGATGTCTCTGTGATGTCTGTGTGATGTCTCTGTGATGTCTCTGTGAAGTCTCTGTGATGTCTCTGTGATGTCTCTGTGAAGTCTCTGTGATGTCTGTGTGATGTCTGTGTGAAGTCTCTGTGATGTCTCTGTGAAGTCTCTGTGATGTCTCTGTGATGTCTCTGTGATGTCTGTGTGAAGTCTCTGTGATGTCTCTGTGATGTCTCTGTGAAGTCTCTGTGATGTCTCTGTGATGTCTGTGTGAAGTCTCTGTGATGTCTCTGTGATGTCTCTGTGAAGTCTCTGTGATGTCTCTGTGATGTCTTTTTGATGTCTCTTTGATGTCTCTGTGATGTCTGTGTGATGTCTCTGTGATGTCTGTGTGAAGTCTCTGTGATGTCTCTGTGATGTCTTTTTGATGTCTCTTTGATGTCTCTGTGAAGTGTCTTTGATGTCTCTGTGAAGTGTCTTTGATGTCTCTGTGAAGTCTCTGTGATGTCTCTGTGATGTCTTTTTGATGTCTCTTTGATGTCTCTGTGAAGTGTCTTTGATGTCTCTGTGAAGTGTCTTTGATGTCTCTGTGAAGTCTCTTTGAAGTCTCTGTGAAGTCTCTGTGAAGTCTCTGTGAAGTCTCTGTGAAGTCTCTGTGAAGTCTCGGTGAAGTCTCTGTGATGTCTGTGTGAAGTCTCGGTGAAGTCTCTGTGAAGTCTCTGTGATGTCTGTGTGAAGTCTCTGTGAAGTCTCTGTGAAGTCTCTGTGAAGTCTCTGTGATGTCTCTGTGAAGTCTCTGTGAAGTCTCTGTGAAGTCTCTGTGAAGTCTCTGTGATGTCTCTGTGAAGTCTCTGTGAAGTCTGTGTGATGTCTCTGTGAAGTCTCTGTGATGTCTCTGTGAAGTCTCTGTGAAGTCTCTGTGAAGTCTCTGTGAAGTCTCTGTGAAGTCTCTGTGAAGTCTCTGTGAAGTCTCTGTGAAGTCTCTGTGATGTCTCTGTGAAGTCTCTGTGAAGTCTGTGTGATGTCTCTGTGAAGTCTCTGTGATGTCTCTGTGAAGTCTGTGTGATGTCTCTGTGATGTCTCTGTGAAGTCTCTGTGAAGTCTCTGTGATGTCTCTTTGATGTATCTTTGATGTCTCTGTGAAGTGTCTTTGATGTCTCTGTGAAGTGTCTTTGATGTCTCTGTGAAGTCTCTTTAAAGTCTCTTTGAAGTCTCTGTGAAGTCTGTGTGATGTGTGTCCAAATGCCCTGTCCGTCAGGAGCTAAAGCTGCGCTCACTAAAGTGCAGAGACAGCTCTTTGACCTGGAAAACATCTCACTTAAAAACAGGTGATAAAGCAGCAGAGACAAACAACAGGTGGCGGCAGCGGGAGGAAGCCACTTCAACAACATGCAGCGGTTTGGGAAGAATGTGCTGCTTACTTCTCCTGCGAACTGTTTATGGTTGACCGTGTGCTCCGATCCCATTGGTCGAGACGCCGAGCCCCAATGGAAGTGCAGCTGCGCGGCGCTGTAGCGGTGAGGCAGGCTCGAGATGTGCATCCGAGACGGCAGCGAGATTTGGACTGGAGAGAGACGGAGGTTAGCTCTAGATTCAGACTGGAAAGAGACGGAGGTTAGCTCTAGATTCAGACTGGAGAGAGACGGAGGTTAGCTCTAGATTCAGACTGGAGAGAGACGGAGGTTAGCTCTAGATTCAGACTGGAGAGAGACGGAGGTTAGCTCTAGATTCAGACTGGAGAGAGACGGAGGTTAGCTCTAGATTCAGACTGGAGAGAGACGGACGTTAGCTCTAGATTCAGACTGGAAAGAGACAGAGGTTAGCTCTAGATCCAGACTGGAGAGAGACAGAGGTTAGCTCTAGATTCAGACTGGAAAGAGACAGAGGTTAGCTCTAGATTCAGACTGGAGAGAGACAGAGGTTAGCTCTAGATTCAGACTGGAGAGAGACAGAGGTTAGCTCTAGATTCGGACTGGAGAGAGACAGAGGTTAGCTCTAGATCCAGACTGGAGAGAGACAGAAGTTAGCTCTAGATTCAGACTGGAGAGAGACAGAGGTTAGCTCTAGATTCAGACTGGAGAGAGACAGAGGTTAGCTCTAGATTCAGACTGGAAAGAGACAGAGGTTAGCTCTAGATCCAGACTGGAGAGAGACAGAGGTTAGCTCTAGATTCAGACTGGAAAGAGACAGAGGTTAGCTCTAGATTCAGACTGGAGAGAGACAGAGGTTAGCTCTAGATTCGGACTGGAGAGAGATGAAGGTTAGCTCTAGATTCAGACTGGAGAGAGACGGAGGTTAGCTCTAGATTCAGACTGGAGAGAGACGGAGGTTAGCTCTAGATTCAGACTGGAAAGAGACAGAGGTTAGCTCTAGATCCAGACTGGAGAGAGACAGAGGTTAGCTCTAGATTCAGACTGGAAAGAGACAGAGGTTAGCTCTAGATTCAGACTGGAGAGAGACAGAGGTTAGCTCTAGATTCAGACTGGAGAGAGACAGAGGTTAGCTCTAGATTCGGACTGGAGAGAGATGAAGGTTAGCTCTAGATTCAGACTGGAGAGAGACGGAGGTTAGCTCTAGATTCAGACTGGAGAGAGACGGAGGTTAGCTCTAGATTCAGACTGGAAAGAGACAGAGGTTAGCTCTAGATCCAGACTGGAGAGAGACAGAGGTTAGCTCTAGATTCAGACTGGAAAGAGACAGAGGTTAGCTCTAGATTCAGACTGGATAGAGACAGAGGTTAGCTCTAGATTCAGACTGGAGAGAGACAGAGGTTAGCTCTAGATTCAGACTGGAGAGAGACAGAGGTTAGCTCTAGATTCAGACTGGAGAGAGACAGAGGTTAGCTCTAGATTCAGACTGGAGAGAGACAGAGGTTAGCTCTAGATTCGGACTGGAGAGAGATGAAGGTTAGCTCTAGATTCAGACTGGAGAGAGACGGAGGTTAGCTCTAGATTCAGACTGGAGAGAGACAGAGGTTAGCTCTAGATTCAGACTGGAGAGAGACAGAGGTTAGCTCTAGATTCGGACTGGAGAGAGATGAAGGTTAGCTCTAGATTCAGACTGGAGAGAGACGGAGGTTAGCTCTAGATTCAGACTGGAGAGAGACAGAGGTTAGCTCTAGATTCAGACTGGAGAGAGACAGAGGTTAGCTCTAGATTCGGACTGGAGAGAGATGAAGGTTAGCTCTAGATTCAGACTGGAAAGAGACAGAGGTTAGCTCTAGATTCAGACTGGAGAGAGACAGAGGTTAGCTCTAGATTCAGACTGGAGAGAGACAGAGGTTAGCTCTAGATTCAGACTGGAGAGAGACGAAGGTTAGCTCTAGATTCAGACTGGAAAGAGACGGAGGTTAGCTCTAGATTCAGACTGGAGAGAGATTATGCATCAGTTTTATATAGCGCTTTTCTGGATGCTCAAAGACGTGTCAATATTCTTAAACTAAACTACTACTGTAGCCACAGCTGCCCTGGGGCACACTGACAGAAGCAAGGCAGTTTGTGCCATCAGCCCCTCCCACCACCACCAACCATTCACACACACACCAGACTCATTCTAATGTGGGGGAAGTGTCTTGCCAAAGGACACTGCAACAGTTAGCTCTAGATTTGGACCAAACATCTAGTCCTGGAGATCTTTTCCACTGTATATTTTTGTGATCAAGGAAAACCCCATTAGTTCATGTGACCTGTTCTCTGGGGACTCAACAAATATGTAGATTTGAGATAAAAAATTACATATAGCCCCTTTAAAACTACAATTTAGTTTTATCAGATGAATTAGACCATGGGTGTCCAAACTTTTGAGTAAGAGGGCCACTTAAGTTTATCAGAAAATAACAATAGAGCCAACGACTGGATTCCAGAGGGTCTGGGATTTACAACAAGGTGTAGCATGACTGTATTGGTGGAGCTGAAGTTGGTTGGATGACACTGTCAAAGCGCCTCAATGGCTTTGTGTGAGCAGCACAGGGCCACATGAAATAGCACAGAGGGCCGCAATTGGCCCGCGGGCCTGAGTTTGGACATAATGCCCAGTCATACAGTTTAGTAGTGTAATTCAGAATACACCTGATTTTCTCTGTTTTTACAGGGATCTGCTTCTTCTTCTTCATCTTCATCTTCTTCTTCTTCAGATGGAGGTTGCTCTAGATTCTCTCCTAAATTTCTCTTTTTCTACAGGGATCAATTCGTCTTCTTCTTCTTCTTGAGATGAAGGTTACTCTATATTTAGTTTATTTACCATTTGCAGTAAAACCACATTCTTCTTCTTCAATAAAGTATCTGAGTTAATTTTTCTCACTCGTTGCAAAAAGCATGTCGTAAAAGCCTCAGAGAGACAGGTGCATGTCTGAGTGACAAACGTCTGAGTCAGCGTTTCTTTGGAGCTGACGTCCAAACACATAAGCACCGCTCTTCAGAAGTCACCAACAATCACAAAGTCACGTCACTCTTTTAGTCTCAAAACTGTCGACTAATCTCTCCCCAGATCACCCAGACTAGTCGCACTCTGTAATAAGCGCGTTCGGCAATAATTACTGTGGTAAAACCTCCGGGATAATCCACCGTCATTTTCAGAAAGTCCACCCATAATTTAAGACTGTGGTGAAAAAGAAAAGGATTCATATTTACAGGATGTCAGGGCGTTCTGATGTCGGCGTTAGCTTGGATTGAAGGTTAGCGTTAGCTTGGATTGACAGTTGGCGTTAGCTTGGATTGACAGTTGGCGTTAGCTTGGATTGACAGTTGGCGTTAGCTTGGATTGACAGTTGGCGTTAGCTTGGATTGACAGTTGCCGTTAGCTTGGATTGGCAACGGCTACGGCTTCTTTCTGAGATTCAAAAGGATGTAATCTATGCATACGTTGTTTGGTTTATGGTGATGGGAAGAAAGAGGCTTTTGGAAGAAGGACAGAAGGAAAACATTCGACTTATGTGAAATATTTGAAGGAAAAACATTCAAAATTCCAGGTTTAAAGGGAAAAAGTCTAAGTAATGTTTATGTAGCAGGAGCAGGAGCAGGAGCAGGAGCTGGAGCAGGAGCAGGAGCTGGAGCAGGAGCAGGAGCAGGAGCTGGAGAAGGAGCACGAGCAGGAGCACGAGCAGGAGCTGGAGCAGGAGCAGGAGCAGGAGCAGGAGAAGGAGCAGGAGCAGTAGCAGGAGAAGGAGCAGGAGAAGGAGCAGGAGCAGGAGCAGGAGCAGGAGCAGGAGAAGGAGCAGGAGCAGTAGCAGGAGAAGGAGCAGGAGAAGGAGCAGGAGCAGGAGCAGGAGCAGGAGAAGGAGCAGGAGCAGTAGCAGGAGAAGGAGCAGGAGAAGGAGCAGGAGCAGGAGCAGGAGCAGGAGAAGGAGCAGGAGCAGGAGCAGGAGCAGGAGAAGGAGCAGGAGCAGGAGCAGGCATCGTGAGATTTTCTTCTTTCTGTGCATTTACATTTGACTGTCATTGTTTTGTCATTTACACAACTTAAATAAATCGATAGATAAAAAAATCTAATAATCTAATAAAATAAGATAAAATAAAATAAAATAAAAATAAAAAATAAATACATACAAACAATAAATACAATGAAAAATTACATATAGATAAGAAAATAAAAAAATAAAAAAAATAAAGTAAAATAAATAAAGCACAGTATTGCACAGACCAAGGTCACCCAAAGTTATCGTTCCATTCTCTCCACACGACACCGAACACTCTGGTCCATCAAAGCCTCTGACCAAACACCATCCATTCACTCACTTCAGACCTATCACACATGTTTTAGTGGTAGGGGAAACCGGAGCACCCGGAGGAAACCTACACATACGCAGGAGGAACACGCAAACTTCGTACAGAAAGGCCTGGAGGTGGAAGCCTGTCTCACATTTTCAGGAAGACTGCTCCAGATACAATGGTTCCTATGTGTTTGTTATTATCGTACGTGTTACTATAAAGTCCTCTTTGACGACGGCTGTTGTGAGTTTGGGCCCAACAAAAGTGCATTGAATGGAACAAAGTGAGGATGGGTTTTTTCAACAGAGAAACTTTATTTCTTTGCGTTTTTGGAAAATACAGAAAATCTCACAAAAAAATACGGTATTTTTGATCATAATGTTGTTCTTTCAGGGAACATACAACCACAGGCCTTTCAACCCTGGTCTGCTTCAGTTAGAGATACACTTACTTCTCTACTATGCTAAAGTCAGACTTCTGAAGCTAAGCAGGACAGGGGCTGGTTAGTGCTGTGATGGGAGACCTCTGGGAACAGCAGGTGCCACAGTAAGTAGTAGTAGTAAGTTTTTATTTATATACCGCCTTTTCACTGCAGATCTGAGTCTCAAAGCGGTTTACAATTGTTATTTTTGGGCATTTGTCTCTCACTCCACACAGAGATGGGAGAGGGGCCAGTACAGGAGGCGCCTGCCAGAACTATTGGACATATTTTTAGTGGTAGGGGAAATCGGAGTACCCGGAGGAAACCTACGCAGACACGGGGAGAACATGCAAACTCCACTCAGAAAGGCCCTGGTCCGACCGGGATTCGAACCCAGGACCTTCTTGCTGAGAGGCGAGAGTGCTATCCACTCAGCCACCGTGGGGGCGGCTGCGGCTGTAAAGTGCCAAACTGTGGTTGTGTCCTTAGGCAAGACACTTCCCCCACATTAGAATGAGTCTGGTGTGTGTGTGAATGGTTGGTGGTGGGAGGGGCATCTTTGAGAGTCTAAAACAGCGCTGTATAAAACCCATTCATTATTATTATTATTTATGCTGCATATTTGTTGCCAAGGGTTTAATCTTATTGTTGCTAGAATTCTTATCTAATTATTCTGTAGCTTGTGCTCAAATGTTAGTGATGGGTGATGCACTTTACCTGTGTTTAAATGTATTTTGACCTTGAGTATCTGCACTGCAAAAATGATAAAATATAATAAAAATTGCTTAAATCATGTGGTTTTTCGCTTAATCTGACACATTTTGACTGTTTTAAACAAGTTACTCCAATGGGACAAAGACATTTAATCTTATTTCAAGAATTGTTGCTTTATTTTCTCATTCTAAAGGAGACATTTCTTGTATATTTTAAAAACAAGATCATTTTGCTTTGTCCCATTGGAGATTCTTGAAGTCAGCAATTGTTTGGGTTTTTTTTCATAATTTTTTGCAGTGTAGAAATAAAAAAGTATGATTGTTAGTAATCTTTTCTCTAATTAATCTTTATTTATATACCACCTTTTCACTGCAGATCTGAGTCTCAAAGCAGTTTACAATTCTTATTTTTTTGGCCACTTGTCTCTCACTCCACACAGAGATGGGAGGGGCCAGTACAGGAGCCGCATGCCAGAACTATTGGACATATTTTTAGTGGTAGGGGAAACCGGAGTACCCGGAGGAAACCTAAGCAGACACGGGGAGAACATGCAAACTCCACTCAGAAAGGCCCTGGTCCGACCGGGATTCGAACCCAGGACCTTCTTGCTGAGAGGCGAGAGTGCTATCCACTCAGCCACCGTGCCGCTGTTATTTGTTGTTATTGTTTTTACCCGAGTGTCCGTTGTTGCCCAGAGTCAGCTGCTCCGTGGGGGGCAGGTTGTAGTTGTGCAGAGTGACAGGTCCCAGCGTGGGGTCGAAGCGCAGCAGGTCAGAGGTGATGTGGATGGGAGACTGGAACGTTCCGCCACAGTACGGGAAGTGTTTGGGCCAATGCTGCTCCCCATCTGCTCCTGACCGAACAAAATTAAACCGTTTATGTGTGTACAGCCCACAGGCACAACATCAGCACTTTCTAAGGACACAGGACAATGAAACACGAAGCTATGGAGATGGAGTGGTTTAATGGCACGTGACTCTGTATATGCTGGGGGGAGCATCATGCTATGGGGCTGCTTTTCTTCAGCAGAGACTGGGAAGATTGGAATAGCTGGGAAGATGGATTGAACCAAAAACAGGGAGATTCTGGAGGAGAATTGAGGCTGGAGAGAAGATTCACCTCCCAGCCGGACAATGACACTAAACTCAAAGCTAAATCTACAATGGAATGGTTTAAAACAGAATATATTCATGTGTGAGAGTGTCCCAGTCAAAGTCCACACCTGAATCCAAAAGAAAATCTGTGGAAGGACCTGAAAAATGCCTATCAGCTAATTTGACAGAGGTTGAGTTGTTTTGTAAAGAAGAATGGACTAAAATTGTAGAGAAAACTTGCAAATCTTGTAGCGTCATACCCCAAAAGGCTGATGTTATCATACCAAAAGTGGGTTCCCAACTTTTTGGTTTTATATTTTTAGAAAAATAACAGAATCTTAAATCATTTTACTTTCACTTTGCAGCTGTTAGAACAAAAATCTAAGTAAAATCTTTACGTTTATGGTTGTAAACAAAACAAAATGTGCAAAAGTTCCAGCTGTGTTAGTGCTGTGGAGAGGCCTGTATGTGGGCTTCAATGGATGTATTAAAACTACTTCATTATTTTCAATTTAATCTGTGTCCAGCCGTAAATGATTCACCTTTTGATCAAAACAAAATCAATCAACTTTTAAAAAACATATATACCACTATAAAACATTACATTCATTCACACACACTGGTATTGAATAATAATAATAATAATAATAATAATAACAAAAAAAAAATATATTCTAATGTGACCTAGACTTCTGTCAAATCAAAGTCAAATCTCGCTTGGGATTGTTCAAAAGTAGATTATTAAAACATTACAAATGATATTAACCTAGAACCTATAGAGGGACTAAAAACGAAAGACAACGTTCCACCATTGGGACATTTTTGCCAATTTACACAGGAAGCAGGTGGCAAAAGAAAAACACAGAGACAAAAGTCAAACCAAACTAAATAAAGTCTGAGGCTTTGAAAACACGTGGATAAAGTTCTGCAGTGACTCACCGGAGTAAGTCCATTTGGCAGCTGAAACAAGAGAAAGCACACATGGTCACTCATTGTTGATTTCTCTAAATGTTTTATTGAAAGGGCTGGGGTCATTACCATGGAGCAGAGAAGCCGCGCGCAGGAGCAGTAAGGAGGTGAACCCGCTCCTCATCTTCATCTTCATCACGTCTGAGCGCGAGGAGCAGCTGTGCGCGCGGTGCCCGTCATCCACCCGCTTTTATATCCCCGACCTCAGCCTCGGTCTTCAGGGAATGACGGGAAGAAAACACGCACACGCACACGGACACACGCACACGCACAAGCATCCCTCCAGGGAGCGCGCACGTCTCTAGAGGCAGCTGGACTTCTATTTCACTAAAATATGTGGTCATTTTGGATTAAATCTCTGTACTGATATCTGCGTTAAAACACCCAGAAGTAATAATAAACTTGTATAACTCCCATTCATATCAATGGAAGTTAGCGAGTTTATTTTTTATTTTTATTCAAATTTACTTGTAATAACTCATGATAAGTGTTAAAACTGCTGAATATAACTTTAAATACAGAAAAATATAGTTTGTTTAAAGGCTAATGCTAACTGGTAGCAGGTCGACGCCATGTTGCTATGGTTACCAGCGCTTTCTCTACTCCACGTTTCAACGGTTTCAACAGAAAGTTATGAAGATCAAACATTACATGAGTTGAGTGATTACACTGCCAAATGCTCCGGGAGGTGTAGTGTTAACGTGTTATTGTTCAAAAACATATATAAATCCATAGTAGCATGATTAAAAAAGGTATTTAGGCGAGTCAAAGGGAACGGTGTTGAAATGACCTTCTCTGATAACGTCGTGGCCCAAACAAAAAGACCCAGAATCGAACCCACAACTGCGTTAAAACTATTGCTGCATCAATATAACAATGTATGAATATTTTTGGACCGAATCTGTCTGAAATGTGCTTTCTCTATTCTAGTTTACTACTTCACTCTAGCGCCATCTGCTGCTCTCTGTGTGGAAATGCACTATAACAGACATCACACTGGTTTTTAAGGACATTTATGGACATTTATTCACATTTATGGTCATCCCACTCCCTATGGACCACTGGCTTGGTTATTATTGTATTTTTCTGTGTTCGAACTGTTGGATTCTCTGATCTGTTGTTGGTGAATCTACAACTTTGTCCACCACCAAGACGACTGCTGCTGTGATTTAGGGCTGTACAAAAATACATTGAATTGAATTTGAATAACATTGTATCCTAACATAACATTTAAGTTTGCCATAATTGAGAGGTAGTTAGTGAATAAGTTGAAAATAATGTTTATGTTTTGGATCTTCTGTGTTCTAAGGCCTCACACCACAGTCTTTACAAGCGACAAGTCTGCAATAATGATCAATACAATACAATTAGAATTATTTTTAGTTTGATGGTTTTAAAAAATAACTCATCCATTCGTTGTTCACTGCTAAATATGATAAAAAATGTAGGTATTATTGCTTAAATCAAGTGGTTTTTAGTTAATTCTAGTTCATTCTGACGTCTTAAAACAAGATTCTCCAACGGGACAAAGAGATTTAGTCTTATTTCAAGAACTGTGGCTTTATTTTCTCATTCCAAGAAAAAAAAAATCTTGTATCTTTTTAAAACAAGATCATTTTGCTTTGTCTCATCGGAAAATCTTGTCCAAATGTGCTCAAATTAACACATTTTGCCAAGTTTTAGCAATTTTTGACTTCAGGTCAGCGGTGGAAAGGTTTTACAATGCATTATAATGGACGGTGATGATTGGTGCAGTGACTGACTCAGAGGACTTCCACCTTATCTGCAGGTGCCATAAAACCTTATTTAGTTTCGATTAGGTAAAAGGCGCCGTCAGTGCAGTCCAAAGGTTCCCCCCGCGGCCCCAGTCTCCCATCTCTGCGTGTCCAGCTTTAGACGAAGACATCGGCCATGAAGCTCCTACTGTTTTTAGGAATCTCTGTGACCCTGGTTCACTTCGGACACTTGATCCCAGGTAAAACCAATCTCATTCAACCATTTACAATTCAATGGCTACGATAGTACCTTTATACACTGAAAAAAAATGATAGAATATGAGGTATCAATTGCTTGAATCGAGTGGGTTTTGTCTTAATCCGAGCATATTCTGACTGTGTTAAAGCAAGATTCACCAATGGGACAAAGCCATTTAGTCTATTTTCAAAAACTGTTACTTAATTTTGTCATTTCAAGTGAGACATTTCTGTATCTTTTTAAAACAAGATTATTTAGCCAGTCAAAATATGCTCAAATCAAGACACATTTTGCCAAATTTGAGCAATTTTTGACTTATTTTTCATCACTTTTTTGCAGTGTAGCTGGGTGTTTTATACAGAAGGCCTCTCCACATGGCTTCTCTTACGATCTGCTAATAGTAATTTTGCTTGTAAGACATTTTAGTTTAAACAGTTTAGTTCAAAATCACAAAAAATGTTGTCTTATATTTTCACACTTCCCAAAGTTTAATAACACAGAGCACTCTTGTTCTTCCTCCCGTTTCCTTCCTCAGTAATTGTCCTCATCAGAGTTCCGGGTCAGATCGGGGTCTGTTTGTATAAACTGGGGATTTAAAAAAAGCGTTCAAAAAGAGGCAGAAATAGTTATTTTCTTTTGCAGTGGTGTTTAAGTTAATGACAAGGGAAGTAAAGGCGTTTGTAAGCACTTCTGTGTGAAAAGGGCGGGCGGCCTGAGTTCTGCCTTCAACAATATTTTTTATCACCGCCATAAAAACAAGGAGTGGGACTGCGTGGGTTAATCATTACTCAGCTTTTGCGTCTTTCACGTACGGAGTGTGGGTGCCATAAGTGCACGAGAGATCACCAAAGAATGACTCCATCTACTGCTGTGTAAGAATGCCCCGTCTGGACCAATCAAAAAGGATCAAAATATTCAACATTGTCAATTATTTTCTGAAAATGTAGTACAATTGTGTCGATTAGTAAAGTTACACCGACCTCTGTATATGATGTGAATGATCTTACATGAGCCTGTATCTTTGCAAAAGGCGGACAAGGCAAAGCAAGTTTATTTGTATGGCATATTATAAAAAATCCCTGGAGATTCACAGTAGTCTCACATTTTCAGAAAGATTGTTCCAGATTTTGGCTGCATTAATCTAAAATGAGCCTCTCCATGTATCGACCTTGGGCACCCAGCAGGAGGCCAGTCCCTGTGCTCCTCAGAGTCCCAGCAGGAGGCCAGTCCCTGTGCTCCTCAGAGTCCCAGCAGGAGTCCAGTCCCTGTACTCCTCAGAGTCCAGTGCCTGTGCTGCTCAGAGTCCTCCTTGATTCATGTGGAACTAACCCGACAGAGACTTGTACACAAGGAGAGCTGCTTCTCTCTTCTATTCTAGTCTATTCTCTGATGTCTGACCTGATGGACTAATGTGATGGTACTTCTTGGTTCTTGTCAGGACTCAAACTGCTGCATTTTGACCATTTAAAGTAGTTGTAATAACAGAATGAAAAATAATCCAACAGGTCCAGAGACAATAAGAGATGCAGACTTATATGTACAGCTGAAATGTTTATGGAGGAGAGAATTAGTTTTGAATGAAGACTGAAAAACGTTGATAATAAAAAACCTGTCTTATCTCTGTCTCAGATTTTTGCCGGCTGCCCAAAGATGAGGGCACGGGGGAATACTTCATACAGTCAGTGTTCTACGACCCGGTGTTGGACCAGTGCCAGCCACTTCTGTTCAAAGGCGAAGGAGGAAACGCCAACCGCTTCAAAAATGAGAGAGACTGCATCCGGAACTGCTCGGCCAAAGCTGAGCAGGTCTATCCCATGGACCGTGAGTGTCTGGGCTGGTTTTATTACCCCCTAAAATGTCTGTTTGTTTTGGATTTGTTTATTTGGTATCTCTCTGGGGCGACAGTAGCTCAGTTGGTAGAGCATTGGCCTTAAGGCCAGAAGGTCGTGGGTTCATTCCCACCTCTGCACCTTCTCCACCGACTCCCACTGATGACTGCTGTCATTGTGTCCTTGGGCAAGACACTTAACCCCACTTTGCCCAAAAGCCCCCACTGAAAGATCAAGGCTATGCTCACACTCAGAGAGCAGCCGTCCTCCTGTGGACTCACCACCTGCAGAGGGTCAGTGAGGGGCTGGTGCTATGAGACTTGGGTGGTATCTCTGACTGCCACCCCCCTGACCCAGAAATGGATTAAAGGGTAGAAAATGGATGGATGGATGGTATCTTTGGTCTCTCTCTCTCTCTCTAGTCTTTCTCTCATGGTCTCTATCTGGTCTCTCTCGCCGGTCTCGCTCTCTAGTCTTTTTCTGGTCTCTCTCCCTGGTCTTTCGCTGGCCTATATGGTCTCTCTCTCTCTGGTCTCTCTCCCTACTCTCTCGCTCTCTCTCTCTGATCTCTTTCTCTCTGGTCTCCCTCTGGTTTCTCTTTGGTCACTCTCTCATGGTCTCCCTCTGGTCTCTCTCCCTGGTTTCTCTCGCCGGTCTCGCTCTCTAGTCTTTTTCTGGTCTCTCTCTGCTCTCTCTCCCTGGTCTTTCGCTGGCCTATCTGGTCTCTCTCTCTGGTCTCTCTCCCTACTCTCTCGCTCTCTCTCTCTGATGTCTTTCTCTTTGGTCTCCCTCTGGTTTCTCTTTGGTCTCTCTCTCATGGTCTCCCTCTGGTCTCTCTCTCGGGTCTCTCACCCTGCTCTCTCTCTCTCTCTTTGGTCTCGCTCTCCAGTCTCTCTTTCTGGTCTCTCGCTGGTCTCACCAGAGAAGGAGAGACTAGAGACAAGAGAGAGACCAGGGAGGTCTCTATCTCTGGTCTCTCTCTCTGATCTCTCTCTCATGGTCTCCCTATGGTCTCTCTCTTGGGTCTCTCATCCTGCTCTCTCTCTCTCTCTCCGGTCTCACTCTCTAGTCTCTCTTTATGGTCTCTCTCTGGTCTCCCAGGTCTCTCTCTCTGGTTTATGGTCTCTCTCTCTTGCTCTGGTCTCCCGCTGGTCTCTCTCCCTGCTCTCTCTCTCTCTCTGTGATCTCTCTCTTTGGTCTCCCTCTGGCCTCTCTCTGGTCTCTACTGTCTCTCCTTCTCTGGTCTCTCTCTCTCTCTCTGATCTTTGATGGGCTGGATCAGACTGGGATTGATTCTGACAGAAGTTGAATAGATCTGTCACAATATAGTGACAGTCTATGGTAGTGACTGTCTATGGTAGTGACAGTCGATGGTAGTGACAGTCTATGGTAGTGACTGTCTATGGTAGTGACAGTCTATGGTAGTGACAGTCTATGGTAGTGACTGTCTATGGTAGTGACTGTCTATGGTAGTGACAGTCTATGGTAGTGACAGTCTATGGTAGTGACTGTTCATGGTAGTGACTGTCTATGGTAGTGACAGTCTATGGTAGTGACTGTCTATGGTAGTGACTGTCTATGGTAGTGACAGTCTATGGTAGTGACAGTCTATGGTAGTGACAGTCTATGGTAGTGACTGTCTATGGTAGTGACTGTCTATGGCAGTGACTGTCTATGGTAGTGACTGTCTATGGTAGTGACACTCTATGGTAGTGACTGTCTATGGTAGTCACTATCTATGGTAGTGACAGTCTATGGTAGTGACAGTCTATGGTAGTGACAGTCTATGGTAGTGACTGTCTATGGTAGTGACTGTCTATGGTAGTGACTGTCTATGGTAGTGACTGTCTATGGTAGTGACTGTCTATGGTAGTAACAGTCTATGGTAGTGACTGTCTATGGTAGTGACTGTCTATGGTAGTGACTGTCTATGGTAGTGACTGCCGATGGTAGTGACTGTCTATGGTAGTGACTGTCTATGGTAGTGACAGTCTATGGTAGTGACTGTCTATGGTAGTGACAGTCTATGGTAGTGACTGTCTATGGTAGTGACTGTCTATGGTAGTGACTGTCTATGGTAGTGACTGTTCATGGTAGTGACTGTTCATGGTAGTGACTGTCTATGGTAGTGACTGTTCATGGTAGTGACAGTCTATGGTAGTGACTGTCCATGGTAGTGACTGTCTATGGTAGTGACTGTCCATGGTAGTGACTGTCTATGGTAGTGACTGTCTATGGTAGTGACAGTCTATGGTAGTGACAGTCTATGGTAGTGACAGTCTATGGTAGTGACTGTCTATGGTAGTGACAGTCTATGGTAGTGACAGTCTATGGTAGTGACTGTCTATGGTAGTGACTGTCTATGGTAGTGACAGTCTATGGTAGTGACAGTCTATGGTAGTGACTGTTCATGGTAGTGACTGTCTATGGTAGTGACAGTCTATGGTAGTGACTGTCTATGGTAGTGACTGTCTATGGTAGTGACTGTCTATGGTAGTGACAGTCTATGGTAGTGACTGTCTATGGTAGTGACTGTCTATGGCAGTGACTGTCTATGGTAGTGACTGTCTATGGTAGTGACACTCTATGGTAGTGACTGTCTATGGTAGTCACTGTCTATGGTAGTGACAGTCTATGGTAGTGACAGTCTATGGTAGTGACAGTCTATGGTAGTGACTGTCTATGGTAGTGACTGTCTATGGGAGTGACTGTCTATGGTAGTGACTGTCTATGGTAGTAACAGTCTATGGTAGTGACTGTCTATGGTAGTGACTGTCTATGGTAGTGACTGTCTATGGTAGTGACTGCCGATGGTAGTGACTGTCTATGGTAGTGACTGTCTATGGTAGTGACAGTCTATGGTAGTGACTGTCTATGGTAGTGACAGTCTATGGTAGTGACTGTCTATGGTAGTGACTGTCTATGGTAGTGACTGTCTATGGTAGTGACTGTTCATGGTAGTGACTGTTCATGGTAGTGACTGTCTATGGTAGTGACTGTCTATGGTAGTGACTGTTCATGGTAGTGACAGTCTATGGTAGTGACTGTCTATGGTAGTGACTGTCTATGGTAGTGACTGTCCATGGTAGTGACTGTCTATGGTAGTGACTGTCTATGGTAGTGACTGTCCATGGTAGTGACTGTCTATGGTAGTGACTGTCTATGGTAGTGACTGTCTATGGTAGTGACAGTCTATGGTAGTGACAGTCTATGGTAGTGACAGTCTATGGTAGTGACTGTCTATGGTAGTGACAGTCTATGGTAGTGACAGTCTATGGTAGTGACTGTCTATGGTAGTGACTGTCTATGGTAGTGACAGTCTATGGTAGTGACAGTCTATGGTAGTGACTGTTCATGGTAGTGACTGTCTATGGTAGTGACAGTCTATGGTAGTGACTGTCTATGGTAGTGACTGTCTATGGTAGTGACTGTCTATGGTAGTGACTGTCTATGGTAGTGACAGTCTATGGTAGTGACAGTCTATGGTAGTGACTGTCTATGGTAGTGACTGTCTATGGCAGTGACTGTCTATGGTAGTGACTGTCTATGGTAGTGACACTCTATGGTAGTGACTGTCTATGGTAGTCACTGTCTATGGTAGTGACAGTCTATGGTAGTGACAGTCTATGGTAGTGACTGTCTATGGTAGTGACTGTCTATGGTAGTGACAGTCTATGGTAGTGACAGTCTATGGTAGTGACTGTTCATGGTAGTGACTGTCTATGGTAGTGACAGTCTATGGTAGTGACTGTCTATGGTAGTGACTGTCTATGGTAGTGACTGTCTATGGTAGTCACTGTCTATGGTAGTGACTGTCTATGGTAGTGACTGTCTATGGTAGTGACTGTCTATGGTAGTAACAGTCTATGGTAGTGACTGTCTATGGTAGTGACTGTCTATGGTAGTGACTGTCTATGGTAGTGACTGCCGATGGTAGTGACTGTCTATGGTAGTGACTGTCTATGGTAGTGACAGTCTATGGTAGTGACTGTCTATGGTAGTGACAGTCTATGGTAGTGACTGTCTATGGTAGTGACTGTCTATGGTAGTGACTGTTCATGGTAGTGACTGTCTATGGTAGTGACTGTCTATGGTAGTGACTGTCCATGGTAGTGACTGCCTATGGTAGTGACTGTCTATGGTAGTGACTGTCTATGGTAGTGACTGTCTATGGTAATGACTGTTTATGGTAGTGACTGTTCATGGTAGTGACTGTTCATGGTAGTGACTGTCTATGGTAGTGACTGTCTATGGTAGTGACTGTTCATGGTAGTGACTGTCTATGGTAGTGACTGTTCATGGTAGTGACTGTCTATGGTAGTGACTGTCCATGGTAGTGACTGTCTATGGTAGTGACTGTTCATGGTAGTGACTGCCTATGGTAGTGACTGTTCATGGTAGTGACTGTTCATGGTAGTGACTGTCTATGGTAGTGACAGTCTATGGTAGTGACTGTTCATGGTAGTGACTGTCTATGGTAGTGACAGTCTATGGTAGTGACAGTCTATGGTAGTGACTGTTCATGGTAGTGACTGTTCATGGTAGTGACTGTTCATGGTAGTGACTGTCTATGGTAGTGACTGTTCATGGTAGTGACTGTTCATGGTAGTGCCTATGGTAGTGACTGTCTATGGTAGTGACTGTTCATGGTAGTGACTGTTCATGGTAGTGACTGTTCATGGTAGTGACTGCCTATGGTAGTGACTGTTCATGGTAGTGACTGTCTATGGTAGTGACTGTTCATGGTAGTGACTGTTCATGGTAGTGACTGTTCATGGTAGTGACTGTTCATGGTAGTGACTGTCTATGGTAGTGACTGTTCATGGTAGTGACTGTTCATGGTAGTGACTGCCTATGGTAGTGACCCTCTGTTCCGCAGTGACCCTGGCCTGCCACTTCCCAAAGGCCAAAGGAAAGTGTGGTCTGACGCTGCTGAGATACTACTACGACTCGGTTTATGATCGCTGCAGAAGGTTCCACTATTCTGGTTGTTACGGCAACGGGAACCGCTTCACAGACATCGAAGTCTGCAACGCCACCTGCAACGGCATCCACGGTGAGGGCACAGTACTCGGATACTTTACTCAGACCAACACTGTACTCAAATACTTTACTCGGATACTGTTCTCAGATACTGTGTTTGGGTACTGTACTCAAATACTGTACTCGGATACTGTTCTCAGATACTGTGTTTGGGTACTGTACTCGAGTACTCTACTTGGATTGATTACTCAGATACTGTACTCGAATACTACTCAAACAACCAATAATCTATCAATGGTTATTTGGAGAAGAAAAAAAGGAAAAAGACAGATATGGTGTGGTTTTGTGAGCGAGACATTATATATTGTGAAGGACCTAAGGGTACCTCACGATACGATACGATACAAACAATATTATCACGATAACAATATTATCACGATAATGATTTTATCACGATATGACGATTATCTATAAATTGGTCAGAAATATACAATATGCCAATTTATTGCATAAATTAAAGAAAAAATACACTTTATTTCCTGATAAATGGAATGGAGATGCGTAATGTAGCCATATATTAAGTATTGATACCAATTAAAATAAAACATTTGTAAAAAAGAAAAGAAAATAATACTTCAATTTTTTTTCAAAATAAATATCGATATTTGGCAAATGCATATCAATAATCGAATCGCGGGAGAAAGTATCGCGATATATCGATATATCGTCACACTAGTTACAGGAACTGATGTTCATAGGCCGTGTAGCTAGTTTGCAGACCTGGTCCCTGGTTTAGTATCCAGTGTTTCCTTTATACGAGCCCTCTGCACTGGGAGTGGAAGTCAGCTGTGGGTCTGACTCTTGGACCTGATGGGGGTCTGGGGGCTCCTGTCTCCTCTGGGTCCTGTGTCATCCCCTTTGGCTGCGGGCCGCTCTCTGCTCCTATTGCAGACGGCTCCTCGGATGGTTACTCTGGCACCCAGCCTTAAATCTTTTCATGGTTTTAGCTATTTTTCGTGTGTGTGTGTGTTTTTAACCAAACTTGTGTTGCATTTTGTGTAAGAAAAGTGCTTTGTAAACAAAATCAGCATTCATCAATGTCTCCTCATGCTCAGAGAAAAGAAACCTAAAGAATATCTTAAATTGAACCATATCAGTAATTTACATTCAACAATTTTGTATCTGATTTTTCATCTGTGGCAAACCATGAAGCTGTTTTTATTGTTTTTATTCATCCTGGATGTGTGTGTGTTTAGATGACAGAGAAGAGGACGAGGACTATGAATCAGACACTCCTGTTGGTGAGAACAAACAACCATTAAAGGCATAAAGGCAGAAGTTTCAACATTAAATCAATATATTCAACAATTTTCCATTATTCTCATTACAGCGATCATCTGTGGAGTGATTCTGGGCGTCATCGTCTGTGCCATAATCATCACCGTTGTCGTTTTAACCGTAATGTCGAAGTGAGTCAGACTGAGATACACGAACAAACATGTACAGAAATGACATGGCAGGTGTCTAAATGTTGTTTGTGTCTGTTTTAGGAAAAAGGAAGCAGCAACGAAGGCGGGAAGAGCAGGGAATAGGCCCCAGGACGTGCCTCTGCGGGACGTGGAGGTGTCGTGAAGCAAAACCAGTCCACGATCGTAGCCACAGACACAGGGATGGGAGACCGAGACTTGACAGACACAGAGATGGGAGACCGAGACTTGACAATGCTCTAGACTTGATATTCAAATAGTTAAATGACTGAACTGACTGTTTCTCTGGTCACTCTGGTGCTCTTTTTATACTGATCATGTGACTGCTGTTATTATTAAAATGGCGGACATGTTTACTATGGACTGTTATGTGTGTTATGATTCTGGAGTCCTGTTTCCACCAGAGTTTCCACCAGAGTTTTGTTGTTGCAATAAAGATATGGACTTGTTTATCAGCGTTGACTCTCTAACCGCTCCCATTACAAACACACACCAAGTTCACAGGAATTAATCACTCACAAATAAGATTGTCTCAAGTAAATAAGTGCATAAGAAACAAACCGAATCAAGAAAACCCATATACATCTATTTTCTTTTCACACTGAGAGAAGCGAGGCAAACAGTCTGTGCTATCGGCCCCTCTCACCACCACCAACCATTCACACACACCAGACTCATTCTAATGTGGGGGAAGTGTCTTGCCTTAGGACACAACCACAGTTTTGCACTTTAAATCTGCAGCCACCCCATCGAGGCAGCTAGTGTTCCCAGAGGTCTCCCATCACAGTAATAAACAGGCCATGCCCTTCTTAGCTTCAGAGTTCTGAAGAGAGTGAAGAGAGGGGGTTTAAAAAGGAAAAAGGGAGAGCCTCATTTTTGTACATTCTTTAATTTGTCTGACCGATCTTGTGTTCTTCTTAATAAAAATTTAATTATATATAAAAAAAAAATCCAAAAAAGAATAAAATACATGCTTTAAAAGGAAAAAAAAAGAAATAAAAAAAAGATATTTCCATTTGTTTATGGTAAGGATAAATTATCTCACCACAGATTGCAACACACCAGATTTCGTGTGTAAAATTACTCGCAATTCTGCAACAAGTCCGGTTCATGCTGTCGTGTTTCGTATTGTTGTTGTTTTGCCTCCAGACTTTGAACGTGTGCTGATGCTACTTCCGGTTAGCACGCTAGCCCGGCGGATGCTCGCTTCCCTGTGTTGCGTCCGTCTCGTGAGCTCCGTGCGTTTTTGCTGCAGACTTTTTTGTGACGCGTGACCCAGATGGAGTGCCCTCATCTCGGCTGCAGTGTGGGCTCATTACCGCTGGACTCCGGTGCCTTCCCCCGGGGCTCCCCGTCCTCCTGGAGCTGCGAAGGTGTGCAGGCTGGCTACGTGTTGATAACCATAAACATAAGATCAATGCATATAACTGTATAATGTCTGTATAGTTTATAGACCCTGGATGTGCAGTTGGTTTAGCTGAGATCAGGAAATGCCACATGTCATTTTGAAATCTGGACTTTGGCATGCATTTAAAGCCAGGGTACCTATTTTTCAACCTTTCAAATTTTTGCCAGTATAATACATGTTTGGGATCGTCACTAGTTTTACGTTTATGTTTTTGTGCCTTGATCACTGAGTGGATAGCACTCTCGCCTCTCAGCAAGAAGGTCCTGGGTTCGAATCCCGGTTGGACCAGGGCCTTTCTGAGTGGAGTTTGCATGTTCTCCCCGTGTCTGCGTAGGTTTCCTCCGGGTACTCCGGTTTCCCCTACCACTAAAAATATGTCCAATAGTTCTGGCATGCGCCTCCTGTACTGGCCCCGCTCCCATCTCTGTGTGGAGTGAGAGACAAATGCCCAAAATTAACAATTGGAAACCGCTTTGAGACTCAGATCTGCTGTGAAAAGGCGGTATATAAATAAAAACTTACTTACTTACTTACTATGCGGGAAAAGTACATTAGAAGTAAGGAAGTTATTTGTTCAGCACATTTCATCAAACATCAAAATACACAGTACATTAAAAAGAGTGAAGATATAATCCATCAGTTGTAGCAGTTAAACAGAACTGTTTTTAACCTGGATTTAAACATTGACAGAGAAGAAGCCTGTCTCACATTTTCAGGAACACTCATTTAGATTTTTGCACTTTAGCTGCAAAAATCTAAATCTGAAGTAACCACCTTATCAGCTCATACTGGTTTCTATGCAAATGATAATGCATTTTACTGTTAAGGCTCTTTCAGTGAGAATAAACAAATTGGACGAAAAGGTTTGGTTTCCACTATTTGTGTTGAGTTTGATTTATTAATTTTATTTTAGTTTAGCCCTAAATCACCCTGTGTTTATTCCAGAGTGTAAATCTGACCAAAGCTCTTGGATCTGTCTAACCTGTCTGCGAGTGCACTGTGGAAGGTGAGCGGCTGAATCATTTTATCATCAAATATTTACTATATTTTATCATGTATTATTTAATCTAACCTCTAAAAATATGCTGTTTTCCTGTGTGTGTGCGTCTGTGTGTGTCTGTATCTGTGTGTGTGTGTCTATCTATGTCTGCCTTTTTGTGTGGCTGTCTGTGTCTGTGTGTGTGTGTGTTTGTGTTTGTGTATGTCTGTGTGTGTTTGTGTCTGTCTGTGTGTTTGTGTTTGTGTCTGTCTGTGTGTGTGTGTCTGTGTCTGTGTGTGTCTGTGTCTATGTCTGTATGTCTGTGTGTGTTTGTGTTTGTGTCTGTCTGTGTGCCTGTGTGTGCGTGTGTGCCTGTGTGTGTGTTTGTGTGTGTGTGTGTCTGTGTCTGTCTGTGTGCCTGTGTGTTTGTCTGTGTCTGTGTCTGTATGTCTGTGTGTGTGTGTGTTTGTGTCTGTCTGTGTGTGTGTGTTTGTGTTTGTGTCTGTCTGTGTGTGCCTGTGTGTGTCTGTGTGTGTTTGTGTTTGTGTCTGTCTGTGTGCCTGTGTGTTTGTCTGTGTCTATGTCTGTATGTCTGTGTGTGTGTGTGTGTGTGTGTGTGTGTGTGTGTGTGTGTGTGTGTGTGTTTGTGTGTCTGTGTGTGTGTGTGTCTGTGTCTGTCTGTGTGCCTGTGTGTTTGTCTGTGTCTGTGTCTATGTCTGTATGTCTGTGTGTGTGTGTGTGTGTGTTTGTGTCTGTCTGTGTGTGTCTGTGTGTGCCTGTGTGTGTGTCTGTGTCTATGTTTGTATGTCTCTGTGTGTGTGTGTGTTTGTGTCTGTCTGTGTGTGTGTGTGTGTGTGTGTGTTTGTGTCTGTCTGTGTGTTTGTCTGTGTCTGTGTCTATGTCTGTATGTCTGTGTGTGTGTTTGTGTCTGTCTGTGTGTGTGTGTTTGTGTTAGTGTCTGTCTGTGTGTGCCTGTGTGTGTCTGTGTCTGTCTGTGTGTGTGTCTGTGTCTGTGTGTGTGTGTCTGTGTCTGTGTGTGTGTGTGTGTGTGTGTGTGTGTGTGTCTGTGTGTGTGTTTGTGTTGCAGATATGTGAGTGGACACGCACTAAAGCACTTTGAGGACCACAAAGGGGACTCTCACTGCGTCTGCATGGACTGCTCCAACTTTAGCATTTTCTGGTAAGACTTCACTTCAGTGCTGTTTAAAGACACATTTTTAATATCGTTTTCTCCAGTTACAGATGCGACGAGTTCGTGGTCAATGACACAGAACTCGGAAAAGTCCAGAAGATTAGAGAACATTTGCAGAATTCAGAAAAGTAAATTCCACTTTGTTGTTTAATCTGTCAAAAATATGATTTATTTTTTTGCTCAGAATAATGTGTTTTTAGTGCAGGAAGTGGATCCGACGGTGAGAGAAAACGAAAAACTCAAGACGATGTTGGTCCAGACAACAAAGTACTTAAAGCTAATGTAAGTTTCTGGTGTAAATGTTATTAAATGTCATATTTATTTGCAAAAAATGATGAAAAATAAGTAAAAAATTGCTCTAATTTGGAAAAATGCATCTAAAATTGACTGCATTTTGTCAGCCTTGAAACACTATTCGCTAATGGGAAATTATGTTGTTTTTAAAAGATCCAAGAATTCACTAAATGTCTTTGTCTCATTGGCAGATCTTGTTTTAACACAGTCTGAATGTTTGGATAAAACACATCCAACTCATGGATGAAAATGAGCAGAAAGAAGCAAAAACTTATAATGTCTGCCCCCTATCAACACAAAATCATTTACAGTTCCAGTTCATTTAACACTAAATGAAATGACTAAATACAACCAAGTCTTACGAACCCGCGTGGTCCGAAATGCGTTAAAATTTGTCAAAAATAGTTGAACATAGTATTCTTGTCCCGGCCCTCGTTATAATGTGTTAATCAGGGTTTTTATAATAATGAAAATAATAATAATGCATCGGTTTAATAAAGTGCTTTTTTGGACTCTCTCACTCCAAACACGGTGGTGATAAACTACTACTGTAGCCACAGCTGCCCTGGGGCACGCTGACAGAAGCGAGGCAACCAGTCTGTGCCATCGGCCCCTCCCACCACCACCAACCATTCACACACACACCAGACTCATTCTAGGCAATGGGGGTGAAGTGTCTTGCCTAAGGACACATCGACAGCAGACATCAGTGGGAGTTGGTGGAGAAAGTCTTATGGTGGGCTCGAACCCACAACCTTCTGGCTTCTGGTGTTGATTATTCTGTATGTATTCTGTATTCTCTTGTAGGAAGGAGGCACTTTAGCAGCGACAGGTTTGAGGAACCTCGGGAACACTTGCTTCATGAATGCGATCCTACAGTCCCTCAGGTAAAACTAATACAGTCCTCTTCAATTTCAGTCAATGCATCTTTGTATCACAGCTGTAGTCTTGGATCCAGTCCCAGGTCTGACGGGGTCCGAGGGCCTCAAAGCTCTGTGTTAGGTCAGTCTGGGGCAGAGGCAGGATTAGAGTCTGACAGAACTTTGAAGCTCATTCCACACAAAGTGAAAAACTATTAGAATATGTATTTTTATCTGTGCAATAGTTTGAAATTGTGAGTGAGAGAGGGGGAGGGAGGGAGATAGAAAAAGAGGGGGGAGAGGGTAAAGGGAGATAAAGAGAGGGATAGAAAGGGAAGGAAGAGAAGGGGGGAGAAAGGGGAAAGAGAGGGAGAGACACAGTCCCCTCCTCTAACTGACCTCTTCTCTCCTACAGTAACGTGGAGCAGTTTTCTTGTTACTTCAAGGCTCTTCCAGCAGCTGCACAGCTGGGGGGGAAAGCAGCAGGACGCATGTACCACACCCGCAGACAGGGGGACACCAACGTGTGAGTGACCCAACCATCAAGCAACCATCAAGCAACCATCAAGCTACTGCGCACTCATCAAAGCTCTGTCTCTCTCAGAAACCTGGTGGAGGAGGTGAGGAAGACGCTGTGCTCTCTGTGGCAGGGGAACCAGAGCGCCTTCAGCCCAGACTCTCTGTTCTACACCATCTGGAAGCTCATGCCCAGCTTCAGGTAACACCACCCTGTGACCCCCCCCTTAACACCGCCCTATGACACTCCCCCCTTTTATTACAATTAAGTCATGCAAAATGTGATTCCAACTGAAATACAGCATCTCTGGATCTCTGGTCTCTCTCTCTCTGGTCTCTCTCTCTCTCTGGTCTCTCTCTCTCTCTCTGGTCTCTCTCTCTCTCTCTGGTCTCTCTCTCTCTCTGGTCTCTCTCTCTCTCTGGTCTCTCTCTCTCTCTCTGGTCTCTCTCTCTCTCTCTGGTCTCTCTCTCTCTGGTCTCTCTCTCTCTCTCTGGTCTCTCTCTCTCTCTCTGGTCTCTCTCTCTCTCTCTGGTCTCTCTCTATCTCTGGTCTCTCTCTCTCCCTCTGGTCTCTCTCTATCTCTGGTCTCTCTCTCTCTCTCTCTGTCTCTGGTCTCTCTCTCTCTCTCTGGTCTCTCTCTCTCTCTCTGGTCTCTCTCTCTCCCTCTGGTCTCTCTCTATCTCTGGTCTCTCTCTCTCTCTCTGGTCTCTCTCTCTCTCTCTGGTCTCTCTCTGGTCTCTCTGGTCTCTCTCTCTATCTCTATCTCTATCTCTATCTCCATCTCCATGGAAGCTAAGCACTTTCTACAAAAAGTCCAGGGCCAGATAATCTCATAAACTTAATGACATAGAAATAATCTATAATTAGAAGCATGAAAACCAAAAACGTACACAAGCAGAGTAAGAACACTTCCAAAACAAAAAGCCGTCAGATTGACTGCTTTTGCCTTGTCATGGTTTGTTTTTCAGGGGCTTCCAGCAGCAGGACGCCCATGAGTTCATGCGGTACCTCCTGGATCACCTCCACAGGGAGCTGCAGAGCGGGAGGAACGGGGAGGTGCCAGAGTCTGAGCAGGAGGAGGCGTCAGGAGACAAGGAGCTGTGAGTGACTCCTCCTTTCATTATCAAAGACATTCATCTGTTTCTTTCATCCACGACCTGTGACTTACTATGATGCACTGGACCAAAGAGAACCGGACCAAAGAGAACTGGACCAAAGAGAACTGGACCAAACAGAACTGGACCAAACAGAACTGGACCAAACAGAGACACATTTCAAGTACCAAATTAGACACTTTTATTTTCACCCATTTTGCCAAACAAGAGTTCTACTACTGCTACTACTACTACTGCTAGTTCTACTGCTACTACTGCTAGTTCTACTACTGCTACTACTGCTAGTTCTACTACTGCTACTACTGCTAGTTCTACTGCTACTACTGCTAGTTCTACTGCTACTACTGCTAGTTCTACTACTGCTAGTTCTACTACTGCTACTACTGCTAGTTCTACTACTGCTACTACTGCTAGTTCTACTACTGCTACTACTAGTATCAATCAGTCAATCAACTTTTATTTGTGTAGCGCCTTTCCAACACAAGGCAACTCAAAGCGCCTCACAACCCACATCATATCAAACAAATCAGAAACATTAAAATCTACATTTACATATACAAGAAAATAAAAAAAATAAAAAAAGAATAAAATCACAAGTAATTAAAAACCTTAAAACATCAAAAAGACACATCCATCTATCCATTTTCTGCCCTTTAATCCATTTCTGGGTCAGGGGGGTGGCAGTCAGCGATGCCACCCAAGTCTCATAGCACCAGCCCCAGACAAGAAAAAAAGACACATGAGATTAAAATAAATAGCCATAATGCATAAAAAAAGAGTATCTATAATCTATATAATCTCAGTTGTATGCACAGCTAAACAGAACTGTTTTTAGCCTGGATTTGAAAACTGCCAGAGTAGATGCCAGCCTCACATCTTCAGGAAGATTCTTCCAGATTTTAGCGGCATAAATCTGAAACGCTGCCTCCCCATGTCTAGTTCTGACTCTTGGAACCATCAATAGGCTTCCTCCTGTGCTCCTCAGAGTCCGGACCGGTTCATATGGCACCAACATGTCGCTTAAGTACTTTGGTGCTGCCTTGAAGTCTATTCTCTGAGCCACAGGAAGCCAGCGCAGAGACCTGAGGACTGGACTAATGTGGTCGTACTTCCTGGTTCTAGTCAGGACTAATGTGGTCGTACTTCCTGGTTCTAGTCAGGACTAATGTGGTCGTACTTCCTGGTTCTAGTCAGGACTAATGTGGTCGTACTTCCTGGTTCTAGTCAGGACTCGAGCTGCTGCATTTTGAATGTACTGCAGCTGTTTTACAGCCTGTTTGGACAGACCTGTGAGCAGGCCATTGCAGTAGTCTAACCTACTGGAGACAAATGCATGGATAAGAATCTCCAAGTCTGCTTTAGACACTATGTTTTTGATCCTGGCAATGTTTTTTAGATGGTAAAAGGCTGCTGATGTTACTGATTTGATGTGGCTATTAAAATTTAAGTCTGAGTCCAGTATTACCCCTAGATTTCTGACCTTATTTGAAGGTTTTAGGGAGAGAGACTGTAGATGACAGATGACACTCTCTCTTTGTTTCTGGGGACCAAAGACAATCATTTCAGTTTTGTCTGCGTTTAGCTGAAGGAAGTTGTTTTGCATCCACTCACTGATCTGTTGGATACAGTGAAGGAGTGAGTCCACTGGTCCATGTTCTCCTGCAGTAAGTGAGACATAGATCTGAGTGTCGTCTGCATAGTTATGATAGGAAACTTTGTTTCTGCGTATTAACTGACCTAACGGCAGCATGTAGAGATTGAACAGAAGAGGTCCCAGGATTGACCCCTGTGGTACTCCACAGGTCAGGGCCATATGATCTGAGACACAGTTTCCAATCTCCACAAAGTACTTCCTGTCCTCAAGGTAAGACCTAAACCAACTTAGGGCGGTACCAGCGACGCCAACCCAGTCCTCTGGGCTGGAGCGCATCAAAATAGTTTTTAATTACTAAAAATTCTGTGTACGTTGTTGGTAAGCAACTTCTTCAAGAATTTTTCCCTAGTACTACTACTACTGCTACTGCTAGTACTACTTCTATTCCTACTCCAACCTTCCTGTAATATTCCTTTTTTAAATTTCTATTCCTTCAGATCTGTGTAGCTCTTTATGCCTCTGCAGATTCTTCTTTGGATAATAACGTTGTCGTCTCCTGCTGCTGCTTTCAGGGATGGAAATGCCAGTGTTGTCACCAGTGTGTTTGGGGGAGTTCTCCAGAACGAAGTCAACTGTTTAATCTGTGGAACTGAATCTCGCAAGTTTGACCCTTTTCTGGGTGAGTTTGGTAACGAGAAGTAGTGGCAGCTTTAGATTCACTTTAGGCCCAAAACAAAAGGATACGAAAGAGGACATTAATGACACTAGACTGTTACATACAGACATAACAGTCAATCATAGGAAGAGAGTAGGAGAGAGGAGGGAGGGAGAGGGAGGGAGGGAGGGAGGGAGGGAGGGAGGGAGGGAGGGAGGGAGGGAGGGAGGGAGAGGGAGGGAGGGAGGGAGAGGGAGGGAGAGAGAGGGGGGGAGGGAGGGAGAGAGAGGGAGGGAGAGGGAGGGAGGGGAGGGAGGGAGAGGGAGGGAGGGAGAGAGGGAGGGAGGGAGGGAGAGGGAGGGAGGGAGGGAGAGAGGGAGGGAGGGAGAGGGAGGGAGAGAGAGGGAGGGAGGGAGGGGGGAGGGAGGGAGAGAGAGGGAGGGAGGGAGAGAGAGGGAGGGAGGGAGGGAGAGAGAGGGAGGGAGGGAGGGAGAGGGAGGGAGAGGGAGGGGAGAGAGAGAGGGAGGGAGGGAGGAGGGAGAGGGAGGGAGAGAGAGGAGGGAGGGGGAGAGAGGGAGGGAGGGAGGGAGGGAGGGAGGGAGGGAGGGAGAGAGAGGGAGGGAGGGAGAGAGGGAGGGAGGGAGAGGGAGGGGGAGGGAGGGAGGGAGAGAGAGGGAGAGAGAGGGAGGGAGGGAGGGAGGGGGGGGAGGGAGGGAGGGAGAGGGGGAGGGAGAGGGAGGGAGAGAGGGGGAGAGGGAGGGGAGAGGGAGAGAGGGAGGGAGGGAGGGGGAGGGAGGGAGAGAGAGAGGGGGAGGGAGGGAGAGAGAGAGAGGGAGGGAGGGAGAGAGGGAGGGAGGGAGAGAGGGAGGGAGGGAGGGAGGGAGGGAGGGAGAGAGGGAGAGAGAGGGAGGGAGGGAGGGAGGGAGAGGGAGAGGGAGGGAGAGAGAGAGAGAGAGAGAGACTAAAACAGCCGATAATGGTTCTTCTTCTCTCAGATCTGTCTCTGGATATTCCACGTCAGTTCAGGCAGAAGAAGAGTAAGGACCAGGAGCCGGGGCCCACCTGCACTTTGCACGGTCAGTTTAGCACTAATGATAATAATAATAATAATAATACTATAATAAGGATAATGATCATGATAATAATATAATAACTGTGTGTGTTTCTCAGATTGTTTACAGAGTTTTACTGATTTAGAAGAACTGGATGAAACTGAACTTTATTATTGTCTCAAATGCAAAAAACGACAAAAATCCACAAAGAAATTCTGGATCAAGAAACTGCCGAAGGTAACATTTGTAACCAGTTTATTTGTAACGGTCCCAGCGGCAGGAAGTAAAGTGCGTGTTTTTGTGTCCGTCTGTGTGTGTGTGTGTGTGTGTGTCTCTGTCTGTCTGTGTGTGTCTGTTTGTGCATATGTCTGTGTGTGTCTCTGTCTGTGCGTGTGTGTGTGTCTCTGTCTGTCTGTGTGTGTCTGTTTGTGCATATGTCTGTGTGTGTCTCTGTCTGTCTGTGTGTGTGTCTCTGTCTGTCTGTGCGTGTGTGTGTCTGTGTCTCTGTGTGTGTGTCTCTGTCTGTGCGTGTGTGTGTGTCTCTGTCTATCTGTGTGTGTGTGTCTCTGTCTGTGTGTGTCTCTGTCTGTCTGTGCGTGTGTGTGTCTGTGTCTCTGTCTGTGTGTGTGTCTCTGTCTGTCTGTGTGTGTGTCTGTGTGTATATGTTGCGTTGCAGGTCCTGTGTCTACACCTGAAGCGGTTCCACTGGACGACCTTCATGAGGAACAAAGTGGACACGTTTGTGGAGTTCCCCATGAGGAGCTTGGACATGACCCGATACCTGCTGGAGCCCGAGACCGCGGCCCCCGAGACCGCGGCCCCCGAGACCACGGCCCCCGAGCGCTGCCTGTATGACCTGGCAGCCATCGCAGTGCACCACGGATCAGGGTCAGTGATGTCCAGTTTGATTTACACTGGTTTGAAAAAGTCTCTTCCCCTCTTTGAAACGGAGGTATAGCGGTTTATACACGGAGATATAGTAGAAGAAGAAGCATCTTTTTGTGCGGTGTACGCTTGTAGCAACCGCACAAATAGAGAAAGACAAGAGTTTGTTCATGTTCCAACTGTGGTCTCATATAAAGGAGGACACTTTGAAAAAATCACTGGAATGAGGCGGGCGAGGTGGATCAAGGCTTTCCCAGATAAGCGCCCCCTGCAGGCCACCCCAATGATTTCGGGCATTTTCTTTCCAAAAATGCCCGGAATCAAGACTCTTTTGAGAAATATTTTTTAGTACTTCCTTAGTGTCCAACTACCGTACACCGCACAGGAGGAGAGCAAACTGTCCCACCTCTGCTCATGCGCCCCCTACAGGCCAGTTTAATGAAACACAAGAATAAATCATTTGGTTTTATTTTGACATAAATAATATAATTAAAGTACAAAAAAGGGCAGTACGTTTAATAAATAAAGTGGGTTATTGTGACTCTACTAATAAACCTTTTTATAAAACAGAACATGCTAAAATATATGGGCGTAGTCAAGTTAAACATTCTATAAATCTTATTCAGAGTTGTACAAAATAAAAAGTCTCTATAATCTGAGAGGTGTGCTTCATTTGGAAACAAGAAAATCCAGATCTAACGTTAAAAATAGATAGAAAATGTGGAATGATCTTAATGACCAGCTTAAGTTAATTAATACATTATCAATATTTAAAACTTCCTTACCTGTGTTAGGGTTAACCTTTTTATAACTGAAAAGTGCTGAGAGACAGAGGCTATATGTAAACTAGAGAAATAAGGATGACCTGAAGTTTATGTAGGAAATAAACGTGCCCGTCTTATTTCCATATTATGACTTAATACAGCGGCAAACGTGGATTTTCATGAAATATTATTACCGACAGACACAAATCCCCAGGACATGAACACACAAACAGAACACAATGGTCCGGGAAACTGTAAAAGAGTGTAAATCATTGTGTGGCAGGAAGTTTGAATGAATTTCACAATCGGGCGTTTTAAACAATTGTGGCGCCTTCTTAGATGTGTTTATTAGTTGTTGTGTGGAGCGCATGTATAGGCCACTAGATGGAGCCGTTTGCCTGTTGTCATGCAGCAGTGGTGACAGTTTGTGTGTGTGTCTCTCTGTGTGTGCCTCTCTTTCTGTGTGTGTGTGTGTGTGTCTCTTTGTGTGTGTGTGTGTGTGTGTGTGTGTGTGTGTGTGTGTCTCTTTCTGTGTGTGTGCCTGTGTGTGTGTGCCTCTGTGCCTGTGTGTGTGTCTCTTTCTGTGTGTGTGTGTGTGTGTGTGTCTCTTTCTGTGTGTGTGTGTGTCTCTGACTGTGCCTGTGTGTGTGTGTCTTTCTGTGTGTGTGTGTGTGTCTCTGACTGTGTGTGTGTGTCTCTGACTGTGTGTGTGTGTGTGTGTGTGTCTCTGTTTGTGTGCCTGTGTGTGTCTCTGTCTGTGTGCCTGTGTGTGTGTGCCTCTGTGCCTGTGTGTGTCTCTCTTTCTGTGTGCCTGTGTGTGCGTGTCTCTCTTTCTGTGTGCCTGTGTGTGCGTGTCTTTCTGTCTGTGTCTGTGTGTGTGTGTGTGTGTCTCTGACTGTGCCTGTGTGTGTGTGTGTCTCTGTTTGTGTGCCTGTGTGTGCGTGTCTTTCTGTCTGTGTGTGTCTGTGTGTGTGTGCGTCTGCAGAGTGGGCTCGGGTCACTACACGGCGTACGGCTGCCACGAAGGTCGCTGGTACCACTTCAACGACAGCACCGTGACGCTGACCGACGAGGAGGCCGTGACCAAAGCCAAGGCCTACATCCTGTTCTACACCGAGACGCCGCGGGGCTCCCAGGACCCCACAGGGAGGGGGGCCGCCACAGCCGCCCCGGGACAGACGCACGCCGACACCCTCTGCTCCTCGGGTCGCACCGAACCCTCGCTGCCCTGTGTATGATCCTCTCTCCCTCACACAGAAGCTATTTTTAATATTGTATTCCGTATTTTGTATGACGCTGCACTGGATTGTACAGTTGTTCCGGAATGTTCCTCCGTGAACTTGCTCCTAAAGTATTATGTGGAAGTGGATCTTTGTCTCTGGAAATGTTGGTCCAGAGCCTTGTCATAAACCGTTAACATGAGTTTTAATTAAAGTTCATTTTGAATAAATAAGTTGTCGTCGCAGCGCTTTTTAAAGAGTCTACATCACAGACAAACACATGCAGGCTTCGGGATTTATGGTCTCTCTGGTCTCTTGTCTCTCTGGTGTCTCTGCCCTCTGGTATTTCTTGTCTCTCTCTCTCTTCTCCATCTCTTCTTTCTTTGCTTTCTCCTCTTCTCTAGTGTGTTTGGTCTCTTGTCTGTGGTCTCTCCTCTGGTCATTGGTCTCTGCTCTCTCTTTGCTCTCCTCTACTCTCTGCTCTCTCTCCTCTACTCTCTGCTCTCTCTGCTCTCTCTCTCTGCTCTCTCTCTCTGCTCTCTCTGCTCTGCTCTCTCTCTCTCTCTGCTCTCTCTGCTCTCTCCTCTGCTCTCTCTGCTCTCTCTCTCTGCTCTCTCTGCTCTCTCCTCTGCTCTCTCTGCTCTCTCTCTCTCTCTGCTCTGCTCTCTGCTCTCTCTCTCTCTGCTCTCTCTGCTCTGCTCTCTCTGCTCTCTCTCTCTGCTCTCTCTCTCTGCTCTCTCTCCTCTGCTCTCTCTGCTCTCTCTCCTCTCTCTCTGCTCTCTCTCCTCTCTCTCTGCTCTCTCTCCTCTCTCTCCGCTCTCTCTGCTCTTTCTCTCTGCTCTCTCTCTCTTCTCTGCTCTCTCTCTGCTCTTTCTCTCTGCTCTCTCTGGTCTCTCTGCTCTGCTCTCTCTGCTCTCTCTCTCTGCTCTCTCTCTCTGCTCTCTCTCTCTGCTCTCTCTCCTCTGCTCTCTCTGCTCTCTCTCCTCTCTCTCTGCTCTCTCTCCTCTCTCTCTGCTCTCTCTCCTCTCTCTCTGCTCTCTCTCCTCTCTCTCTGCTCTCTCTGCTCTTTCTCTCTTCTCTGCTCTCTCTCTGCTCTTTCTCTCTGCTCTCTCTGGTCTCTCTCTGGTCTCTCTCTGCTCTTTCTCTCTGCTCTCTCTCTCTGGTCTCTCTCTGGTCTCTCTCTGCTCTCTCTGCTCTTTCTCTCTGCTCTCTCTCTCTCTGGTCTCTCTCTGGTCTCTCTCTGCTCTCTCTCTGCTCTCTCTGCTCTCTATCTCTGCTCTCTCTGGTCTCTCTGCTCTCTCTGGTCTCTCTCTCTGCTCTCTCTCTCTGCTCTCTCTGGTCTCTCTCTGCTCTCTCTGCTCTCTCTCTCTGCTCTCTCTGCTCTCTCTCCTCTGCTCTCTCTCTGCTCTCTCTCTCTGCTCTCTCTGCTCTCTCTCTCTGCTCTCTCTGCTCTCTCTCTGCTCTCTCTCTGCTCTCTCTGCTCTCTCTCTCTACTCTCTCTCTCTGCTCTCTCTGCTCTCTCTCTCTGCTCTCTCTCTCTCTCTCTGCTCTCTCTGCTCTCTCTCTCTGCTCTCTCTCATCTGCTCTCTCTGCTCTCTCTCTGCTCTCTCTCATCTGCTCTCCTCTGCTCTCTCTCTGCTCTCTCTCTCTGCTCTCTCTGCTCTCACTCTGCTCTCTCTCTCTGCTCTCTCTGCTCTCTCTCTGCTCTCTCTCATCTGCTCTCCTCTGCTCTCTCTGGTCACTAGTCTCCGCCCACAGAAACAAACATTTCTCTCCAGCACGTGGCAGCTGCTGAGCCCCACAGAGGCAGCCACAGACGCTCCTGTATCCCACCCACAGCTGCTCGTCCTGGGCCTGACACCACCTGTGCCCCCCCCCCCTGCTCCAGACACAACGGCCTCTTTCTGCTCCAGTCCCAGCGCTCTCCTCCTCCTCCCTCCTCCTGCTGCACAGAGCTCACAGGGGTAAGTCGTGGTGGAAGAATACATGATTTTTAACTCAATTTGGATTCTCGGACAAAAAGTGATAAAAAATAAGCTCAGAATTGCTCAGAATTGGCATTTTGTCTGAGCAAAAATCTGGTTTTAATTTCTCTCCACTTTTTGCAGTGTATGTGCAGTTTCTTTGGGATAACGGACAGATGTGTCTTAAATTGCTAATACAATAAAATCCTGAATATGGTTTAATTATGATTTTTATTTTATTTAACACAAAATGGGCAGAAATAGGTCCATTATAAAACACATTGTCAGCCAAAGCCTTTAACCTCGTTTAAACCTATAATATTACAACATGGCTTTACAAACCCACAAACATCTGATCGGTCTGTGGTGGACGCCTCAGTGTGGGCTGAGGTGAGATTTTCCATAAAAGTGAATTATTATGTAACTTTTCTCACCTCCCACTGATATGAGTTTGTAAGTTAGATGCCTCCTCGTTAGCTGTTAGCTGTTAGCTGTTAGCTGTTAGCTGTTAGCTGTTAGCTGTTAGCGTTAGCTGTTAGCTGTTAGCTGTTAGCTGTTAGCTGTTAGCGTTAGCTGTTAGCTGTTAGCGTTAGCTGTTAGCGTTAGCTGTTAGCGTTAGCTGTTAGCTGTTAGCTGTTAGCTGTTAGCGTTAGCTGTTAGCTGTTAGCTGTTAGCTGTTAGCGTTAGCTGTTAGCTGTTAGCTGTTAGCTGTTAGCGTTAGCTGTTAGCTGTTAGCGTTAGCTGTTAGCGTTAGCTGTTAGCTGTTAGCTGTTAGCTGTTAGCGTTAGCTGTTAGCTGTTAGCTGTTAGCGTTAGCTGTTAGCTGTTAGCTGTTAGCTGTTAGCTGTTAGCTGTTAGCTGTTAGCGTTAGCTGTTAGCTGTTAGCTGTTAGCGTTAGCGTTAGCTGTTAGCGTTAGCTGTTAGCTGTTAGCTGTTAGCTGTTAGCTGTTAGCTGTTAGCTGTTAGCTGTTAGCGTTAGCTGTTAGCTGTTAGCTGTTAGCTGTTAGCGTTAGCTGTTAGCGTTAGCTGTTAGCTGTTAGCGTTAGCTGTTAGCTGTTAGCTGTTAGCTGTTAGCTGTTAGCTGTTAGCGTTAGCTGTTAGCTGTTAGCTGTTAGCTGTTAGCTGTTAGCTGTTAGCTGTTAGCTGTTAGCGTTAGCTGTTAGCTGTTAGCTGTTAGCTGTTAGCGTTAGCTGTTAGCAGCTATCAGCTGCTGTGTTTGCAGCGCCATTATTGCGAAAGCATGGTCGGCAAGTCACTGTTCGACGCAACTGGAAAAAAGAGAAACTAACACTGCTTACCTTGAATGCCCGAGCTCAAATTATAATGTTGTGTTTAGTTATAAGTAAATCATACATTACCATGGAAAACCTCCGATAGTCTAGCAATGACTATGTTCCAAAATGAACGACAAAAGACACAACCACTATTGAAAATTACACCATACCGTTTCATGCTGTATAGTCAAAGAAGCGTCTTACTTACCAAAATGACGAGGATTTTCGACCACTCGAAGTTGTGTCTTTTCAAATGGCTCTCACTCTGTTCGCGGTCAGTGGCAAGCTCTCGGTTGCAAGGGTTGCCAGATGCGGCAAGATTTTCCTGCCCAAAACCCGCGAGAATCCCAACAAAAAACCACCCAAAATGATATTTTTGCGATAAAAAGTTATGGAATCAACTTAGAATATCAGGATACTGTTTATGGCCGTTTTATCCATTAATTAACTACAAGATACATGGAACAAAAGTATGCGAGGAACCGCCCATCTGGCAACCTTGACAACTACGCATGTCTGCGTCATTGCGTCACAGCGTCATTGCGTACATGTTTTGTTTACGTGAAAGAGTTAGGTTGGTTTTAAACATATGTACTGTTTAGCTCTGAAATCTGTTGCTTTTGTGTTATACCAATGCAATATTGTTATGTTTTCTGTAGAAACATAAGAAACACATTAATTTCACTTTAACCATTTCACATAAAGTGCACAACATCACTCTTTCACTTCTTAGAGTGTGGTCTCTCTCTGGTGTCCCTCTGGTCTCTCTCTGACCTCTCTCTGGTCTCTCTCTGGTCTCTCTCTGGTCTCTCTCTGACCTCTCTCTGGTCTCTCTCTGGTCTCTCTCTGGTCTTCCTCTGGTCTCTCTCTGGTCTCTCTTTGGTCTCTCTCTGGTCTCTCTCTGGTCTCTCTCTGGTCTCTCTCTGGTCTCTCTCTGGTCTCTCTCTGGTCTCTCTCTGGTCTCTCTCTGGTCTCTCTCTGACCTCTCTCTGGTCTTCCTCTGGTCTCTCTCTGGTCTCTCTCTGGTCTCTCTCTGGTCTCTCTCTGGTCTCTCTCTGACCTCTCTCTGGTCTCTCTCTGGTCTCTCTCTGGTCTCTCTTTGACCTCTCTCTGGTCTCTCTCTGGTCTTCCTCTGGTCTCTTTCTGGTCTCTCTCTGGTCTCTCTCTGGTCTCTCTCTGGTCTCTCTCTGACCTCTCTCTGGTCTCTCTCTGGTCTCTCTCTGACCTCTCTCTGGCCTCTCTCTGGTCTCCCTCTGGTCTCTCTGGTCTCCCTCTGGTCTCCCTCTGGTCTTTCTCTGGTCTCTCTCTGGTCTTCCTTTGGTCTCTCTCTGGTCTCCCTCTGGTCTCTCTCTGGTCTCTCTCTGGTCTCCCTCTGGTCTCTCTCTGGTCTTTCTCTGGTCTCCCTCTGGTCTCCCTCTGGTCTCTCTCTCTGGTCTCTCTCTTTAACCTTTTCTCCTTTGGTGGTTCCAAAACGGAGGAGCCCGGACAGAGAAGACTCCGTCTGTCTTCATCCCGAGCCTCGACCCTGGAACCGACCAAACTGGGACCTGGTCCCGGATCAAAGGTTGTGTCCGAGAGAATGAAAAGTGCAGAAATGTAGCTTTAATGACTCATTATGTTCCCAGCTTTAAGTCAGTCCATAACAGCAGAAGGCGACACACATAATGTTGACACGAAACAAGAGACTGTTCCTCCCGTGTTTACTTTACTTTATTAATAACCATCAATAACATTTTGACATTCACTTTTATAAACATGACCCAGTTTGACAAGCTGCAAACACACACTGCTTTTTCTGATAGAAACTACTGATTTTAGTTTTATTTACAAACATATTGGACTCGATATCTGTGCTGTCTGTTGGTGTTTTGTTTCTCAAGTGGTTTTTCCGATCAGGAAGTGGAGGAGAGTCCGACAAGTCTCTACGTTTGGTCTCAGTTTGAATGTTTTATGTTTCAATGTTTTGGTTTAATCCACTGTTTGATGTGACTGGACCTGAACCACAGCCGCTGTAACCGCCTGGTCTCAGAGAAGGGGCTGGGTCTGGGTCTGGGTCTGGGTGCTGTTGTTAAATCTGACTTGTATGTGCATTTCAATTTGGAGAGACGAGAAACAAGAAGCTTTGAGTATTTTATTGGGAGGAGGTTTGGCGCCCTAGGCCCCGGTGCGGCCTTCGGATCGGAGGGCCTCCATGCGAAGGAGCGAGCCAATCCCCCGGGACCTAGGCACTGGTGGCGGCATTTGCAGCGGGAAGCAGATTGAAGGCAGAATGAAGGCAGGGTGAAGAGGAGGAGGAGGGGAGGCGGTGGTTGCAGGCTTCGAGAAGGCCGAGAATGGGAGTTTCTCCGCTTTTAAGCAGCTTGCCTGGCTGGACCGGTGATTGGAAGGGGGCGTTTGCCGTGCGATAGGCTGGGGATGAGAACCGGCCTGGAGAGGTTACCTTTGGCTGACGTCTACCAAATTGAACTTACGCTGGCTGCATTTCAATTTGGAGAGACGAGAAACAAGAAGCTTTGAGTATTTTATTGGGAGGAGGTTTGGCGCCCTAGGCCCCGGTGCGGCCTTCGGATCGGAGGGCCTCCATGCGAAGGAGCGAGCCAATCCCCAAAAAAGGTTGTGAGTTGATGGAGTTTTGCAGCCTGGTTTGGAGGGGACAGACGTCGAGACTACTCTATGCTGTGACCGCTATCGCTATATACTGTGACCGCTATCGCTATATACTGTGACCGCTATCACTATATGCTGTGACCGCTATCTACTGTGACCAAACTTGCGGATCCTCAGCTGCTGCCGCCACCAGGAAGTTTAGCGAGCATTTTAAGAAGATGCCAAAAGCCGCTGGGCTGCCAGGATGGAAGAAGTGTCAGGCCTGATGTATGAGGAGAGGGCCGATGATGACCAGCGGCCCAGCTGCTGGAGGGCGGAATAGGGGAGCCCAAGGGACGCGGCGCGCGTGGCGGCGCCTTTCCGAAAGGAGTGGGCGGTGTAGAGATGGGGAGACATGTTACAAAGCAGCAGTACGGACCTGAGTTGGGCTCTGAACCAGTTGGAGGACATAGGGAGGTTATCGGGGGTAAGAAATAATGGTCCGTTGAGATCTCCTTTCCGAGAGCGGAGGCGAGTGTACTGCATCATGGATCTATAGGGACAGGGAGAAGTGTCAGACCGGGCTATGACTATATTGCAAGCGCCTTTGCGTTTGGATGCTTGAGGTGGAGGTTGAAGTAGTCGGGATAATATGACAGGTCAGAGAGGCAATGTCTCGGGATGCATTTAAAGGTGGCGTGAGAGTTTGTGAATTCGCTTATGCGTAAGAAGCCCATTTTCATGTAGGATGCAGCGGAGGAGAGAAGGTGAAGAGACGGAGGGACTAGACCAGGGCGAGAGATTCCGTGCAGGGGATCTGGCATGGCGATGGATTGGCAGAAGGGCAGAGGCGTCAGAACTCCTGGAATTTAAAGCGAGAGAGAGAGTCAGCAAGACAGTTAGGTGACGAGGGACGTGACGAGCAGTGATGATAAAATGTTCAGGACTGAGAGCCATGTGATGCGTCTAAGGAGGGTGTGATTTGGGGAGAGGATGAACGACCTCTGTTAATTATTTCAATGACGTCGAGGTTGTCGCACGTCACGGAAATCCTTTCCTATGCCACGTATGGTTCCGCAGCACGCAGGCTACGGTCATGGGATATATCTCGTGGAGCGCGGAGGAGATGCTTCGAGGGAAAGTGTCGGGCCGGGGCCCGGCGAACCACTGGTCCTGGAAAACCCCCAAAACCCACGGACGGGGCTGCGTCCGTGAAGAACCGCGGGGCATCTGAGACAGGATTATGTCACTGTAAAAAAAAAAAAAAGAGATACACCGTCCCGGCGGCTCTGCAGACGGGACCGGAACGCCAGGTCGGAGCGGCGCCCCGCGTCCGGGCAGACAGCATCGTTGAGGGAGGAGACGGAGCCGGCGAGGGAGAGGAGTCTGGAATAAAAGAACGACCTTGGGGAATGATACGGACGGCATAATGAAGATGCCCGAGGAGGGAGAGCAAGGACCCCTCGAAGTGACGGGAAGGCCAAGGCAGACCGGGAGAAACGCGGATGCGTTCGAGCTCGTCCAGCGGGAGGGAGGCCTCCATGGCGCGTGTGTTGAGGCGGATGCCGAGAAACTCCAGAGCGTTGGCGGGGCCTGTGGTCTTTCCGGAGTGGAGGAATCCGAGGGCAGAGAAGGCGGGCCTGAGCTTGCGGAGAGAGCCCCCGGAGCAGTATGAGGGTGGGTTGACTACGAGGGAATTATCGGGGAAATGCAGGCAGAGGGGAGCATAGACGTCGGAACTAGGGGTGCGGGGGGTGCGGCCGCACCCCCTCCGCGTGTGCCGGGAGCGAGAAGTTATCACTATCCTGCGTTCCTTGCAGCCCAAAACCCGCTCCATGCTGTCGGAGAAGCTTATGAAGCTCTGTCTGGCTAATATCTGTCGCAGCCTCTGAGCGCTCTTTCTCAGCCTTGCGCAGATTAGAGACCTGGCTACACCAGTGACGTGCGGTGGGGGATCAATCATGTGTTCATATTATACATCATATAAACCAACAGGACCTACAGGAACAGGAGCGGCTTATACACAATTTGTTTGGCTACAGCAGAATATGATTTAATGTCTGCATTGTTTTCTCATACAAAACGCAAACGTTTGTAAAAAGTAAAAAGTGTGTTATGGGCCTATACCTTAGGTATTAATGAACAGCACAGACCACTTCAGTTAGGACCAGTTTCATGTTTAAGTCCAGATAATAGTTTGGGCACAGACATGTAATCCTCCATTTGGAAATAAGTTCAATGAGTTTTAAAAAGTAAAAAAAACGGGTGTCTCCTCCGTAAACTCCGAGTTTTGCTGCAGCCGACTCCCGGGTAAATCCAATTTCTAAATTCAACCTTACCCTTCACCTCCTTTTCTTATGATTCATATCATCATTGGAAGCAAAACATTACTCTAAGTGCATTTTAAATTATCTTAAAATGTATTATAGGTATGTTAGCCAAACCTGTAGCTGCCCTTAGCAGAAAAGAACAAGAAAGGAGCTTTCTGATGGAATTGGATGCAGCCAAAGTTTGGGCTCACAAGCGCCCCCTTGAGGCTTTCCTCACTTACAAGCTGTGGTTGAGCGCGATTAAGACCCATATTTGCTTCAAAAACACAATTTATGAGCCATCCTCTTAAATGTAAACATGTTGATTGTAAATTAAATATTTTTGAACTTTTTAAACTGTGATAAACAGGGAAAACAGTTTGATAGCACCTCACAGGACTCTCCCTGTGAACTGTTGCTTTTTACGTCTCCCAAGAGAGGCTCGCCTCACAGCACCGCTCTGTCAAATCTGCGATTTCAAGGTATAAATAAATGAAATAAGGCACAGCACAAATCACTTGATAAAGTGACCAAACATTATTGTATCCATTTTATTACTTTTCTTTCTATGATCTTAGGTGAGGGCCTTGCCTGCCTCATCTGACCGCACGTCACTGGGCTACACAACACAATGAAGCCACCGGAGAGACTGACGCATGAATGCGTATTGAAAAAAAAAAAGTTCAGTTTGATAAGTGACTTGCTTGATATATATTGTTTATTTTGTTTTTCTTAACAATTAAGATGGTATGTTATTATCCAGTGTAATCCAAGTATGAGTCTCTCCCTCGACTCTCCCAACAAAAACCCGCCCCCCCTCTCAGAAAATAGTTCCGACGTCCATGGAGGGGAGCCGCGCGTAATTAAGCAGAAACGGACACGGCGCCTCCGAGAGATTGTTGAACAGAGAGGGACTACTCCGGCAGACAAAGGTGAGGCGCACAGCGAAGAAGAACTCCGACGCCACTTGACCCCTGAACAGCGCCAGTGGTCGGGGTGGATGGCAGCAGCTCGAACGCGTCCGGGATGACGGCCTTGGAGAGCCAGGAGCCGGGGCCGAAAGTCTTTATCAGCCTGATCGCGTGGTCCATGGTAGCGGACTGCAGGGAGAAGGGCGCTGGAGGGAAGGGGCTGTGGATGCTCGGGCGGGCCCGGAGCGGGGACAGGAGAGGACGAGTATGAGACGCTTCTTCCTGGAGTGCTTGCGGGTGGCGATGCCCATCGGGTTAGAGCGAGACGGAGAGAAGGGGCCGATGACGTAGCCCACGGACACCTCCGTGGACACAGTCCAGTGTGAGGGATCCAACAGAGCCTGCAGTTTATTTAATTTATTTATGTATTTATGTATTTATTTATTTATTTATATTTATTCATACTTATATTTATTTATATTTATTTATTTTTATATATAAGCGTTCCAGATATGAGCAGAACCATATTTTTCTTCTTTTCCTGTCCAGAGGGATTTAAACGGGGCTTGCAGTCCAAAGAGAGGGATTTAAACAGAGCCTGCAGGCCAAAGTGAGGGATTAAAACTGAGCACGCAGTCCAATGTGAGGGATTAAACTGAGATCTTGCAGTCCAATGTGAGGAATAACGGAGCTTGCAGTCAGAGTGAAGGATTTAACGGAGCTTGGTTAAGAGAGCCTGCAGAACAATGCGAGGGCTTTAAAATGAAGCTGGCACACCAATGCACGGGGCCAACTGAGCCTGTAGTACAATGCGAGGGGAATAAACCGTCCGCAGGTCTCATACTTACCCACAACGCCAGAAGACAAGGAAAAACAACGGGACCACGCCGTACCGGCACGAGGAGGCAGGGATGCGCACGGCTCCCACCGCACCGGTCCAGACCGGCCGTATGCAGCAGCAGGCCGCGACGAGACGAGCAGCGGCGAACCCGCAGAAAGAGCCCGCAAAGGAGGAGAGCGGCAAAGACCCACGGACCACAGCACGAGACCCGCAGCAGGTGCAGCGACGCGGAGGAGGAGCAGACCACACGCAGCAAGACAGAGGACAGCAGGGACACATGCAACGATTAAGCGTGAGTAGACAAGCGATTCCTCCAGAACGGTTCTATGCAGGCTTCGAGAAGGCCGAGAATGGGAGTTCCTCCGCTTTTAAGCAGCTTGCCTGGCTGGACCGGTGATTGGAAGGGGGCGTTTGCCGTGCGATAGGCTGGGGATGAGAACCGGCCTGGAGAGGTTACCTTTGGCTGACGTCTACCAAATTGAACTTTCGCTGGCTGCATTTGTGATCCTGGTCTGTGAAAGGCGCTATACAGATAAACTTCACTTACTTACGTAGAGTCGGGTTTTTGTGAGTTCCATGAAACACTAAGTAGATAAACCACAATATACTTTCTCCATCCATCCATTTTCTTCCCCTTAATCCATTTCTGGGTCAGGGGGTGGCCAGAGCACCAGCCCCTCACTGATCCTCTGCAGGAGTCCACAGGAGGATGGCCGCTTTACGACACAGCCTTGATCTTTCAGCTGGGGCTTCAGGCAAAGTGGGGTTAAGTGTCTTGCCCAAGGACACAACGGCAGCAGTCATCAGTGGGAGTTGGTGGAGAAGGACTCACGGTGGACTCAAACCCACAACCTTCAGGCTCAAAGGCCAATGCTCTACACACTGAGCCACTGTCGCCCCTGCAATATACTTTTTACTCTTGTTAATATTCAACTGGAGCTCTGAGTAACGGACTAAACGCTGTGGTATTTAAGGACACGGACACAGACTATTTCCTGGAGTGAAATGTGAGTGGATAAGAGCAGGATGCAGGCGGCGGAGGCTGAGGGCGTTTACAGAGAGAGAGAGGGGCATGTGAGGCAGAGAGAGAACCAAACTCTGTGTCCAAGTTGTTACGTAACTTTACCGCAGAGAGAGAAATCGTCATAAAGACATTGCAGAATGAATCCTACATATATACATTTGATTTAGAGTTTTGCGCTACTGTAAATAGTGAGAAAGTAGATTATTAGTGTGAGCACAACATGGAGACACCTGATTTGGAGAATGGCACTGGCTTTGAGCAGCGTCTGCAGTCAGAGCTCTGGAAGTGCTGAGGTCATCGCAGCAGAGAATTCACACTTTTGTATTCGCACAGCTGTGAAACTGTCTCTGTGCAGTTCCACTCTGGAGGCTGTTTCTCAACGTTTTCACCTGAAACACCGTCTCCATGGAAACGAAAGGCCAAACCGATGTAAACTTTTTACTGTCATTGACATGTTACGCAGGTCCTGTGTGTCTCTGCTCAGACGACTACCCCCAGAACCCAGCCACAGATAAAGAAAAGTAAAAGAAAAATCAGCAGTTCAGTGTTCATGCATTTACACTGGTCCAGAGCAGAGCAGAGAGGATTCATGGTTTTACACTGGTCCAGAGCAGAGCAGAGAGGATTCATGGTTTTACACTGGTCCAGACCAGAGCAGAGAGGATTCATGGTTTTACACTGGTCCAGACCAGAGCAGAGAGGATTCATGGTTTTACACTGGTCCAGACCAGAGCAGAGAGGATTCATGGTTTTACACTGGTCCAGACCAGAGCAGAGAGGATTCATGGTTTTACACTGGTCCAGACCAGAGCAGAGAGGATTCATGGTTTTACACTGGTCCAGACCAGAGCAGAGAGGATTCATGGTTTTACACTGGTCCAGACCAGAGCAGAGAGGATTCATGGTTTTACACTGGTCCAGACCAGAGCAGAGAGGATTCATGGTTTTACACTGGTCCAGACCAGAGCAGAGAGGATTCATGGTTTTACACTGGTCCAGACCAGAGCAGAGAGGATTCATGGTTTTACACTGGTCCAGACCAGAGCAGAGAGGATTCATGGTTTTACACTGGTCCAGACCAGAGCAGAGAGGATTCATGGTTTTACACTGGTCCAGAGCAGAGCAGAGAGGATTCATGGTTTTTACACTGGTCCAGAGCAGAGCAGAGAGGATTCATGGTTTTACACTGGTCCAGAGCAGAGCAGAGAGGATTCATGGTTTTACACTGGTCCAGAGCAGAGCAGAGAGGATTCATGGTTTTACACTGGTCCAGAGCAGAGCAGAGAGGATTCATGGTTTTACACTGGTCCAGAGCAGAGCAGAGAGGATTCATGGTTTTACACTGGTCCAGAGCAGAGCAGAGAGGATTCATGGTTTTACACTGGTCCAGAGCAGAGCAGAGAGGATTCATGGTTTTACACTGGTCCAGAGCAGAGCAGAGAGGATTCATGGTTTTACACTGGTCCAGAGCAGAGCAGAGAGGATTCATGGTCCGAACCAAGTGGATCAGGTGAAAATTCTCTGTCTCGCTCTAAAGCCAATGCTCTACCAACTAAGCTACTGTTGCCCCAGTAAAACCAATCGTAAAAAAAACATTTGGTGTACTGAAAAAGTTTTTCTAGAGCTTATGAATACCATTTCCTTTCAATAGACTTTTGCATTGTTGTTCTTACAAAAAAAATCCGTAAACAAACCCCTCCTCACCTGATCTCACAGTGAAAATCCACTCACATGCACTGTTTACCTTCTCTCTTCTCTACTTATCACAGAACGCATGATTTAAAACTATAAAAACTCTCAGATCTGGAGCCAGAGCTTGTGTGCTTTACGTGGCCATGAAGGTATGTGGCCGCGCTCGGGGGCATCCAGGAAAAGAAGGATTAAACATCAAAGACTTCCTTGTTGCCTTATATGGTCCACACACCAGAGGAACTTCCTGTCACTGTGATGGGGGGAGGAGTGGGAGGAGTGGGAGGAGGTGGGAGGAGTGGGAGGGGTGGGAGGAGTGGGAGGAGTGGGAGGAGTGGGAGGAGTGGGAGGAGTGGGAGGGGTGGGAGGGGTGGGAGGGGTGGGAGGGGTGGGAGGGGTGGGAGGGGTGGGAGGGTGGGAGGAGTGGGAGGAGTGGGAGGAGTGGGAGGAGTGGGAGGAGTGGGAGGAGTGGGAGGAGTGGGAGGAGTGGGAGGAGTGGGGAGGGAGGGGAGGGAGGAGTGGGAGGAGTGGGAGGGGTGGGAGGGGTGGGAGGGGTGGGAGGGGTGGGAGGGGTGGGAGGGGTGGGGAGTGGGAGGAGTGGGAGGAGTGGGAGGAGTGGGAGGAGTGGGAGGGGTGGAGGGGGGGGTGGGAGGAGTGGGAGGAGTGGGAGGAGTGGGAGGGGTGGGAGGGGTGGGAGGGGTGGGAGGGGTGGGAGGAGTGGGAGGAGTGGGAGGAGTGGGAGGAGTGGGAGGGGTGGGGGTGGAGTGGGAGGAGTGGGAGGAGTGGGAGGAGTGGGAGGGGTGGGAGGAGTGGGAGGAGTGGGAGGAGTGGGAGGGGTGGGAGGGTGGGAGGAGTGGGAGGGGTGGGAGGGGTGGGAGGGGTGGGAGGGGTGGGAGGAGTGGGAGGGGTGGGAGGGGTGGGAGGGTGGGAGGGGTGGGAGGGTGGGAGGGGTGGGAGGGGTGGGAGGAGTGGGAGGGGTGGGAGGAGTGGGAGGAGTGGGAGGAGTGCTGAGCTTTCCGCACTTATTTGAGTTGAGTCCAGATCTGTATCATGGACAGGTAACACCCAGGTCACTCGCCACAGCAGCAGCAGCTTCCCGCGGGCAAGACGGGCAGGACGGGCTGGACGGGCTGGACGGGCAGGACGGTTAGGACGGGCAGGACGGGCTGGACGGGCTGGACGGGCAGGACGGGCAGGACGGGCTGGACGGGCAGGACGGGCAGGACGGGCAGGACGGGCAGGACGGTTAGGACGGGCAGGACGGGCAGGACGGTTAGGACGGTTAGGACGGGCAGGACGGGCAGGACGGGCAGGACGGTTAGGACGGGCAGGACGGTTAGGACGGGCAGGACGGTTAGGACGGGCAGGACGGTTAGGACGGGCAGGACGGGCAGGACGGTTAGGACGGGCAGGACGGGCAGGACGGGCAGGACGGGCAGGACGGCAGGACGGGCAGGACGGGCAGGACGGTTAGGACGGGCAGGACGGTTAGGACGGGCAGGACGGGCAGGACGGTTAGGACGGGCAGGACGGGCAGGACGGTCAGGACGGGCAGGACGGGCAGGACGGTTAGGACGGTTAGGACGGGCAGGACGGGCAGGACGGTTAGGACGGGCAGGACGGGCAGGACGGGCAGGACGGGCAGGACGGTTAGGACGGGCAGGACGGGCAGGACGGGCAGGACGGTTAGGACGGGCAGGACGGTTAGGACGGGCAGGACGGGCAGGACGGGCAGGACGGGCAGGACGGTTAGGACGGGCAGGACGGTTAGGACGGGCAGGACGGTTAGGACGGGCAGGACGGTTAGGACGGTTAGGACGGGCAGGACGGGCAGGACGGGCAGGACGGTTAGGACGGGCAGGACGGGCAGGACGGGCAGGACGGTTAGGACGGGCAGGACGGGCAGGACGGGCAGGACGGGCAGGACGGTTAGGACGGGCAGGACGGTTAGGACGGGCAGGACGGTTAGGACGGGCAGGACGGGCAGGACGGTTAGGACGGGCAGGACGGTTAGGACGGTTAGGACGGGCAGGACGGGCAGGACGGGCAGGACGGGCAGGACGGTTAGGACGGGCAGGACGGGCAGGACGGGCAGGACGGTTAGGACGGGCAGGACGGTTAGGACGGGCAGGACGGTTAGGACGGGCAGGACGGTTAGGACGGTTAGGACGGTTAGGACGGGCAGGACGGGCAGGACGGGCAGGACGGGCAGGACGGGCAGGACGGGCAGGACGGGCAGGACGGTTAGGACGGGCAGGACGGGCAGGACGGGCAGGACGGTTAGGACGGGCAGGACGGGCAGGACGGTTAGGACGGGCAGGACGGGCAGGACGGGCAGGACGGTTAGGACGGTTAGGACGGTTAGGACGGGCAGGACGGTTAGGACGGGCAGGACGGTTAGGACGGGCAGGACGGGCAGGACGGGTTAGGACGGGCAGGACGGGCAGGACGGTTAGGACGGTTAGGACGGGCAGGACGGGCAGGACGGGCAGGACGGGCAGGACGGGCAGGACGGTTAGGACGGGCAGGACGGTTAGGACGGGCAGGACGGTTAGGACGGGCAGGACGGGCAGGACGGGAAGGACGGGCAGGACGGGCAGGACGGGCAGGACGGGCAGGACGGTTAGGACGGGCAGGACGGGCAGGACGGGCAGGACGGTCAGGACGGGCAGGACGGGCAGGACGGTTAGGACGGGCAGGACGGGCAGGACGGGCAGGACGGTTAGGACGGGCAGGACGGGCAGGACGGGCAGGACGGGCAGGACGGTTAGGACGGGCAGGACGGGCAGGACGGTTAGGACGGGCAGGACGGGCAGGACGGTTAGGACGGTTAGGACGGTTAGGACGGGCAGGACGGTTAGGACGGGCAGGACGGTTAGGACGGGCAGGACGGGCAGGACGGTTAGGACGGGCAGGACGGGCAGGACGGGCAGGACGGTTAGGACGGGCAGGACGGGCAGGACGGGCAGGACGGGCAGGACGGGCAGGACGGGCAGGACGGTTAGGACGGGCAGGACGGGCAGGACGGGCAGGACGGTTAGGACGGGCAGGACGGTTAGGACGGTTAGGACGGGCAGGACGGGCAGGACGGGCAGGACGGTTAGGACGGGCAGGACGGGCAGGACGGGCAGGACGGTCAGGACGGTCAGGACGGGTAGGACGGTTAGGACGGGCAGGACGGGCAGGACGGGCAGGACGGGCAGGACGGGCAGGACGGGCTGGACGGGCAGGACGGGCAGGACGGGCAGGACGGGCAGGACGGGCAGGACGGGCAGGACGGGCTGGACGGGCTGGACGGGCTGGACGGGCAGGACGGGCAGGACGGGCAGGACGGTTAGGACGGTTAGGACGGGCAGGACGGGCAGGACGGGCAGGACGGGCAGGACGGTTAGGACGGGCAGGACGGGCAGGACGGGCAGGACGGTTAGGACGGGCAGGACGGGCAGGACGGTTAGGACGGGCAGGACGGTTAGGACGGGCAGGACGGTTAGGACAGTTAGGACGGGCAGGACGGGCAGGACGGGCAGGACGGGCAGGACGGTTAGGACGGTTAGGACGGGCAGGACGGGCAGGACGGTTAGGACGGGCAGGACGGGCAGGACGGGCAGGACGGGCAGGACGGGCAGGACGGGCTGGACGGGCAGGACGGGCAGGACGGGCAGGACGGGCAGGACGGGCTGGACGGGCAGGACGGGCAGGACGGGCAGGACGGGCAGGACGGTTAGGACGGTTAGGACGGGCAGGACGGGCAGGACGGTTAGGACGGGCAGGACGGGCAGGACGGGCAGGACGGGCAGGACGGTTAGGACGGGCAGGACGGGCAGGACGGGCAGGACGGTTAGGACGGGCAGGACGGGCAGGACGGGCAGGACGGTTAGGACGGGCAGGACGGTTAGAGGACGGGCAGGACGGGCAGGACGGTTAGGACGGTTAGGACGGGCAGGACGGGCAGGACGGGCAGGACGGGCAGGACGGGCTGGACGGGCAGGACGGGCAGGACGGGCAGGACGGGCTGGACGGGCAGGACGGGCAGGACGGGCAGGACGGGCAGGACGGGCTGGACGGGCAGGACGGGCAGGACGGGCAGGACGGCAGGACGGTTAGGACGGTTAGGACGGGCAGGACGGGCAGGACGGGCAGGACGGGCAGGACGGTTAGGACGGTTAGGACGGGCAGGACGGGCAGGACGGTTAGGACGGGCAGGACGGGCAGGACGGGCAGGACGGGCAGGACGGGCTGGACGGGCAGGACGGGCAGGACGGGCAGGACGGGCAGGACGGGCTGGACGGGCAGGACGGGCAGGACGGGCAGGACGGGCAGGACGGTTAGGACGGTTAGGACGGGCAGGACGGGCAGGACGGTTAGGACGGGCAGGACGGGCAGGACGGGCAGGACGGGCAGGACGGTTAGGACGGGCAGGACGGGCAGGACGGGCAGGACGGTTAGGACGGGCAGGACGGGCAGGACGGGCAGGACGGTTAGGACGGGCAGGACGGTTAGGACGGGCAGGACGGGCAGGACGGTTAGGACGGTTAGGACGGGCAGGACGGGCAGGACGGGCAGGACGGGCAGGACGGGCTGGACGGGCAGGACGGGCAGGACGGGCAGGACGGGCTGGACGGGCAGGACGGGCAGGACGGGCAGGACGGGCAGGACGGGCTGGACGGGCAGGACGGGCAGGACGGGCAGGACGGGCAGGACGGTTAGGACGGTTAGGACGGGCAGGACGGTTAGGACGGTTAGGACGGGCAGGACGGGCAGGACGGTTAGGACGGGCAGGACGGGCAGGACGGGCAGGACGGGCAGGACGGGCAGGACGGTCAGGACGGGCAGGACGGGCAGGACGGTTAGGACGGTTAGGACGGGCAGGACGGTTAGGACGGGCAGGACGGGCAGGACGGTTAGGACGGTTAGGACGGGCAGGACGGGCAGGACGGGCAGGACGGGCTGGACGGGCAGGACGGGCAGGACGGGCTGGACGGGCAGGACGGGCAGGACGGGCAGGACGGGCTGGACGGGCAGGACGGGCAGGACGGGCAGGACGGGCAGGACGGTTAGGACGGTTAGGACGGGCAGGACGGGCAGGACGGTTAGGACGGGCAGGACGGGCAGGACGGGCAGGACGGGCAGGACGGTTAGGACGGGCAGGACGGGCAGGACGGGCAGGACGGGCAGGACGGTTAGGACGGGCAGGACGGGCAGGACGGGCAGGACGGTTAGGACGGGCAGGACGGTTAGGACGGGCAGGACAGTTAGGACGGGCAGGACGGTTAGGACGGTTAGGACGGGCAGGACGGGCAGGACGGGCAGGACGGTTAGGACGGGCAGGACGGTTAGGACGGGCAGGACGGGCAGGACGGGCAGGACGGGCAGGACGGTTAGGACGGTTAGGACGGGCAGGACGGTTAGGACGGGCAGGACGGGCAGGACGGGCAGGACGGTTAGGACGGGCAGGACGGGCAGGACGGGCAGGACGGTTAGGACGGGCAGGACGGTTAGGACGGTTAGGACGGGCAGGACGGGCAGGACGGGCAGGACGGTTAGGACGGGCAGGACGGTTAGGACGGGCAGGACGGTTAGGACGGGCAGGACGGTTAGGACGGTTAGGACGGGCAGGACGGGCAGGACGGGCAGGACGGGCAGGACGGTTAGGACGGGCAGGACGGGCAGGACGGGCAGGACGGTTAGGACGGGCAGGACGGGCAGGACGGGCAGGACGGGCAGGAGGCGAGCAGGACGGGCAGGACGGGCAGGACGGTTAGGACGGGCAGGACGGTTAGGACGGGCAGGACGGGCAGGACGGTTAGGACGGGCAGGACGGTTAGGACGGTTAGGACGGTTAGGACGGGCAGGACGGGCAGGACGGGCAGGACGGGCAGGACGGTTAGGACGGGCAGGACGGGCAGGACGGGCAGGACGGGCAGGACGGTTAGGACGGGCAGGACGGTTAGGACGGGCAGGACGGTTAGGACGGTTAGGACGGGCAGGACGGGCAGGACGGGCAGGACGGGCAGGACGGGCAGGACGGTTAGGACGGGCAGGACGGGCAGGACGGGGCAGGACGGTTAGGACGGGCAGGACGGGCAGGACGGGCAGGACGGGCAGGACGGGCAGGACGAGCAGGACGGGCAGGACGGTTAGGACGGGCAGGACGGTTAGGACGGGCAGGACGGGCAGGACGGTTAGGACGGGCAGGACGGTTAGGACGGTTAGGACGGGCAGGACGGGCAGGACGGGCAGGACGGGCAGGACGGTTAGGACGGGCAGGACGGGCAGGACGGGCAGGACGGTTAGGACGGGCAGGACGGTCAGGACGGTTAGGACGGGCAGGACGGTTAGGACGGTTAGGACGGGCAGGACGGGCAGGACGGGCAGGACGGGCAGGACGGTTAGGACGGGCAGGACGGGCAGGACGGTTAGGACGGGCAGGACGGGCAGGACGGTTAGGACGGGCAGGACGGGCAGGACGGTTAGGAACGGGCAGGACGGGCAGGACGGTTAGGACGGGCAGGACGGTTAGGACGGGCAGGACGGTTAGGACGGGCAGGACGGGCAGGACGGGCAGGACGGTTAGGACGGGCAGGACGGGCAGGACGGTTAGGACGGGCAGGACGGGCAGGACGGTTAGGACGGGCAGGACGGTTAGGACGGTTAGGACGGGCAGGACAGGGGCAGGACGGGCAGGACGGGCAGGACGGTTAGGACGGGCAGGACGGTTAGGACGGGCAGGACGGTTAGGACGGGCAGGACGGGCAGGACGGGAAGGACGGGCAGGACGGGCAGGACGGGCAGGACGGGCAGGACGGTTAGGACGGGCAGGACGGGCAGGACGGGCAGGACGGTCAGGACGGTTAGGACGGGCAGGACGGTTAGGACGGGCAGGACGGGCAGGACGGGCAGGACGGGCAGGACGGGCAGGACGGGCAGGACGGTTAGGACGGGCAGGACGGGCAGGACGGGCAGGACGGTTAGGACGGGCAGGACGGGCAGGACGGGCAGGACGGGCAGGACGGTTAGGACGGGCAGGACGGGCAGGACGGTTAGGACGGGCAGGACGGTTAGGACGGGCAGGACGGTTAGGACGGGCAGGACGGTTAGGACGGTTAGGACGGGCAGGACGGGCAGGACGGGCAGGACGGGCAGGACGGGCAGGACGGGCAGGACGGGCAGGACGGGCAGGACGGTTAGGACGGGCAGGACGGGCAGGACGGTTAGGACGGGCAGGACGGTCAGGACGGTTAGGACGGGCAGGACGGTTAGGACGGTTAGGACGGGCAGGACGGGCAGGACGGGCAGGACGGGCAGGACGGGCAGGACGGTTAGGACGGGCAGGACGGGCAGGACGGTTAGGACGGGCAGGACGGGCAGGACGGTTAGGACGGGCAGGACGGGCAGGACGGTTAGGACGGGCAGGACGGGCAGGACGGTTAGGACGGGCAGGACGGTTAGGACGGGCAGGACGGTTAGGACGGGCAGGACGGGCAGGACGGTTAGGACGGGCAGGACGGGCAGGACGGTTAGGACGGGCAGGACGGGCAGGACGGTTAGGACGGGCAGGACGGTTAGGACGGTTAGGACGGGCAGGACGGGCAGGACGGGCAGGACGGGCAGGACGGGCAGGACGGTTAGGACGGGCAGGACGGTTAGGACGGGCAGGACGGTTAGGACGGGCAGGACGGGCAGGACGGGAAGGACGGGCAGGACGGGCAGGACGGGCAGGACGGGCAGGACGGTTAGGACGGGCAGGACGGGCAGGACGGGCAGGACGGTCAGGACGGTTAGGACGGGCAGGACGGTTAGGACGGGCAGGACGGGCAGGACGGGCAGGACGGGCAGGACGGGCAGGACGGTTAGGACGGGCAGGACGGGCAGGACGGGCAGGACGGTTAGGACGGGCAGGACGGGCAGGACGGGCAGGACGGTTAGGACGGGCAGGACGGGCAGGACGGTTAGGACGGGCAGGACGGTTAGGACGGGCAGGACGGTTAGGACGGGCAGGACGGTTAGGACGGGCAGGACGGGCAGGACGGGCAGGACGGGCAGGACGGGCAGGACGGGCAGGACGGTTAGGACGGGCAGGACGGGCAGGACGGTTAGGACGGGCAGGACGGTTAGGACGGGCAGGACGGGCAGGACGGGCAGGACGGGCAGGACGGGCAGGACGGTTAGGACGGGCAGGACGGGCAGGACGGTTAGGACGGGCAGGACGGTTAGGACGGGCAGGACGGGCAGGACGGGCAGGACGGGCAGGACGGGCAGGACGGTTAGGACGGTTAGGACGGGCAGGACGGGCAGGACGGTTAGGACGGGCAGGACGGTTAGGACGGTTAGGACGGGCAGGACGGGCAGGACGGGCAGGACGGGCAGGACGGGAAGGACGGGCAGGACGGGCAGGACGGGAAGGACGGGCAGGACGGGCAGGACGGGCAGGACGGGCAGGACGGTTAGGACGGGCAGGACGGGCAGGACGGTTAGGACGGGCAGGACGGTTAGGACGGGCAGGACGGTTAGGACGGGCAGGACGGTTAGGACGGTTAGGACGGGCAGGACGGGCAGGACGGGCAGGACGGGCAGGACGGGCAGGACGGGCAGGACGGTTAGGACGGTTAGGACGGGCAGGGACGGGCAGGACGGGCAGGACGGGCAGGACGGGCAGGACGGGCAGGACGGTTAGGACGGTTAGGACGGGCAGGACGGGCAGGACCGGTTAGGACGGTTAGGACGGGCAGGACGGGCAGGACGGGCAGGACGGGCAGGACGGGCAGGACGGGCTGGACGGTTAGGACGGGCAGGACGGCAGGACGGTTAGGACGGGCAGGACGGTTAGGACGGGCAGGACGGGCAGGACGGTTAGGACGGTTAGGACGGGCTGGACCGGCAGGACGGGCTGGACGGCAGGACGGTTAGGACGGGCAGGACGGCAGGACGGTTAGGACGGGCAGGACGGGCAGGACGGTTAGGACGGGCAGGACGGCAGGACGGTTAGGACGGGCAGGACGGGCAGGACGGCAGGACGGTTAGGACGGGCAGGACGGGCAGGACGGTTAGGACGGGCAGGACGGTTAGGACGGGCTGGACGGGCAGGACGGGCTGGACGGTTAGGACGGGCAGGACGGGCAGGACGGGCTGGACGGCAGGACGGTTAGGACGGGCAGGACGGGCAGGACGGTTAGGACGGGCAGGACGGCAGGACGGTTAGGACGGGCAGGACGGGCAGGACGGGCAGGACGGGCAGGACGGTTAGGACGGGCAGGACGGGCAGGACGGTTAGGACGGGCAGGACGGGCTGGACGGTTAGGACGGGCAGGACGGGCAGGACGGGCAGGATGAATGTGTCGAGTCAAGTTGGAGACAACGGACATCTGCTTTCTATGGCCATGTGTACCTGCAGGTTAAAGCCAGATACGGTCAGACCTCTGCAGCTAAGCGGGGCAGGGCCTGGTTAATACTGTGATGGGAGACCTCTGGGAACAGCAGGTGCCACAATGGGGCGGCTGCGGCTGTAAAGTGCCAAACTGTGGTTGTGTCCTTAGGCAAGACACTTCCCCCACATTAGAATGATGTGTGTGTGAGTGGTTGGTGGTGGCACAGACTGGTTGCCTCGCTTCTGTTCATTTTTTATTAGTTCTTTTTAAATTGTGATACATTTAGCCAATTTTTAGCTTGTTTTTCATCAGTTTTTGCAGTGTACTATCACAATTCTACTACAGAAACATTCGCTAAAAATGAAAACAAAAAAAACCCCACAGATTCATGATACAACATTATTAATTCCAAAACTGAAACCATTGAAACTTCCCTCTGGTTTATCGAGTTGAAAGTGTGTCTGGTCTGAGGAAGCAGACGGAGCCTTGAGTCAAGAGTCTCTCACCTCCTACTTCACAATCTGCGACTCTGCAGCTGCCAGGACCGACGCCTTCTCACCCCGAGAACTTACCAACACATGTCCCACGAGGAGGATCCAGAACGCCACGGTCACATACGGCCGACACATGAGCCATTTCAACCATCTACAAGACCAACGGAGACCAGGAACATCTGAATACTACGTCTGCTGGGACTTATTTAGGCACTTGATGTTGTTGATATGACTTAAAATAGCCCAAGTCCAGGATCAGAACCAGTCCAAGTCCAAGTCCAGGACCAGAGCCAGTGCAGGATCAGCACCAGTCTAAGTCCAAGTCAAAGTCCAAGTCAAAGTCCAAGATCAGAACCAGTCCAAGTCCAGGACCAGAACCAGTCCAAGTCACACGGGTGCACACTGGGGTAGTCTTGCACGGTTTTTCCAATGTGGTTTTACTGCAAATGGCAAATAAATGAATCTGAATCTGAATCTGAAGTCCAGGACCAGAACCTGTCCAGGACCAGAACCAGTCCAGGACCAGAACCAGGACCAGAACCAGTCCAGCAACCAAAAATGGCTGCTACTGCTACATAAAGTAAAACAGGGTATTTTCATACAACAACACAAATAAACCACAAACTACACATAGACAGAAGTCACAAAGTCATTCCCAAACAAACAGCCACCAAATCCACTGCTCTGAGAGTTCTAGCAAAATAAAATAACAAATTAGTTTACAAATGCTGGAATCGAGTGGTTTTTATCTTAATCTGACACATTCTGACTGTGATAAAACAAGATTCTCCAACGGGACAAAACTATTTAGTCTTAATTCAAGAACTGTGGCTTTATCTCCTCATTCCAAGAGAGACATTTCTGTATCTTTTTAAAACAAGATAATTTTGCTTTGTCCCGTTGGAGAATCTAGTTTTAAGGCTCAGTCTGAACGTGCTGAAAATACAACACATTTAGCCAAATTTGAGCAATTTTTGACTTATAGAGAGAGAGCAGTGAGAGACTAGAGAGAGATCAGAGAGAGAGCGGAGAGAGACCAGAGAGAGAGAGACCAGAGAGAGAGAGAGACCAGAGAGAGACCAGAGAGAGACCAGAGAGAGACCAGAGAGAGAGAGACCAGAGAGAGAGAGAGACCAGAGAGAGACCAGAGAGAGACCAGAGAAAGACCAGACAGAGACCAGATAGAGACCAGAGAGAGACCAGAGAGAGACCAGAGAAAGACTAGAGAGAGACCAGAGAGAGACCAGAGAGAGACCAGAGAGAGGCCAGAGAGAGACCAGAGAAAGACCAGAGAGAGACCAGAGAGAGAGACCAGAGAGAGAGACCAGAGAGAGACCAGAGAGAGACCAGAGAGAGAGAGAGACCAGAGAGAGACCAGAGAAAGACCAGAGAGAGACCAGAGAGAGACCAGAGAGAGGCCAGAGAGAGACCAGAGAAAGACCAGAGAGAGACCAGAAAGAGAGACTAGAGAGAGGCCAGAGAGAGACCAGAGAAAGACCAGAGAGAGACCAGAGAGAGAGACCAGAGAGAGGCCAGAGAGAGACCAGAGAGAGACCAGAGAGAGACCAGAGAGAGAGACCAGAGAGAGAGACTAGAGAGAGACCAGAGAGAGAGACTAGAGAGAGACCAGAGAGAGGCCAGAGAGAGACCAGAGAGAGACCAGAGAGAGACCAGAGAGAGACCAGAGAGAGAGACCAGAGAGAGAGACCAGAGAGAGAGACCAGAGAGAGACCAGAGAAAGACCAGAGAGAGACCAGAGAGAGAGACCAGAGAGAGACACCAGAGAGAGACCAGAGAGAGACCAGAGAGAGAGACCAGAGAGAGAGACCAGAGAGAGAGACCAGAGAGAGACCAGAGAGAGACCAGAGAGAGGCCAGAGAGAGACCAGAGAAAGACCAGAGAGAGACCAGAGAGCCTGCGGTCTGTAGGCGGACATCCAGCCTCTGATGTGCCTCCAGGAGCCGGGCTCTCGGTGCTCGGGCTCTCGGTGCAGTGGGAGGCTGGTGTGATGCACAGCAGGGACATGAGCGCTGCTAAATGACAGGCTTTCAGGGGACGCCACGCAGAGCCCGGAGCCACCAGAGAAAAGAGCACTCCACAAATAGCACAAACGAGATTCTAAGTCGTTATCCAGACTCTGCAGAAGGAAGAGAGGTGTGGGGCATCAGCTGCATACATACAATTCAATTCTTTATTCTTAATCTTAATCTTAATCTGATTTTAATCAATTCAATGTAATGTAGTTTTGTATAGTCCTAAATCACATAAAGTAGAGACCAGAGACCAGAGAAACAGCAGAGAGAGACCAGAGAGAGACCAGAGAGAGACCAGAGAGAGAGACCAGAGAGAGAGACCAGAGAGAGAGACCAGAGAGAGAGACCAGAGAGAGGCCAGAGAGAGACCTGAGAGCGACCAGAGAGAGACCAGAGAGAGACCAGAGAGAGACCTGAGAGCGACCAGAGAGAGACCAGAGAGAGACCAGAGAGAGGCCAGAGAGAGACCAGAGAGAGGCCAGAGAGAGACCAGAGAGAGACCAGAGACCAGCGAGAGACCAGAGAGAGACCAGAGAGAGACCAGAGAGAGGCCAGAGAGAGACCAGAGAGAGACCAGAGACAGACCAGAGAGAGACCAGAGAGAGGCCAGAGAGAGACCAGAGACCAGCGAGAGACCAGAGAGAGACCAGAGAGAGACCAGAGAGAGACCAGAGAGAGACCAGAGAGAGACCAGAGAGAGACCAGAGAGAGGCCAGAGAGAGACCAGAGAGAGGCCAGAGAGAGACCAGAGAGAGACCAGAGACCAGCGAGAGACCAGAGAGAGACCAGAGAGAGACCAGAGAGAGGCCAGAGAGAGACCAGAGAGAGACCAGAGACAGACCAGAGAGAGACCAGAGAGAGGCCAGAGAGAGACCAGAGACCAGCGAGAGACCAGAGAGAGACCAGAGAGAGACCAGAGAAAAACACCAGAGAGAGACCAGAGAGAGAGAACAGAGAGAGACCAGAGAGAGACCAGAGAGAGAGACCAGAGAGAGACCAGAGAGAGAGACCAGAGAGAGACCAGAGAGAGACCAGAGAGAGACCAGAGAGAGAGACCAGAGAGAGACCAGAGAAAGACCAGAGAAAAACAGCAGAGAGAGACCAGAGAGAGACCAGAGACCAGCGAGAGACCAGAGAGAGACCAGAGAGAGACCAGAGAGAGGCCAGAGAGAGACCAGAGAGAGACCAGAGACAGACCAGAGAGAGACCAGAGAGAGACCAGAGAGAGACCAGAGACCAGCGAGAGACCAGAGAGAGACCAGAGAGAGACCAGAGAGAGGCCAGAGAGAGACCAGAGAGAGACCAGAGACAGACCAGAGAGACCAGAGAGAGACCAGAGACCAGCGAGAGACCAGAGACAGACCAGAGAGAGACTAGAGAGAGGCCAGAGAGAAACAGCAGAGAGACCCACACACACACACTCTTCTTCTCTCATAGTTAAGAAACCGTCGCTCTGCTGACCTGCCATCTGTGACCGCTCAGAACCCTCTAACCCCACGGAAAAACACCACGGTTATAAATTAGGCAAAAGTATGTGTGTAAAAGCAGTCGGGCCTGGGTTCCTGGTTCACACTCCCTCCACACGTCACATGTCCTGGGTTACATAAGGACCATGCCACTAATAATGTAACTGTAGGGCTGGGGTTTGGGAGGCTGCAGAAACGCTGAGGCAGGAGGTTTAAAGCTGGGGTCTGAATATTTACAGTCTCTGGTCCGGACTATGGGTCTGTTCTCTCAGTGACAGAGAGAGACCGGCCAAAACACACGGCTTTGTAGCAGCTGTAAACAAAACGTTGGCCTGTGTAGAGGTTATTAAGGTGAATTTGCATAAACCGTTTGTAGATTATGAAACTAAACTGTGCTTTTATTTGACTAATAAAACCGCTGCGTTCATGATATCAATCGTTTCCACTGGTTTGGTTTCTAATAGTTCAGCTTCTGTATCTGAGGTGCTCTCTCTCTCTCTCTCTGGTCTATCCATGGGCCTATCTCTCTGGTCTCTCCCTCTCTGGTTTCTCTCTGGTCTATCCATGGGCCTATCTCTCTCGCTCTCTCTGGTCTCTCTTTCTGCTCTCAGCTCTCTCTCTCTGGTTTATCTCTGGTCTCTCTCTGATCTCTCTCTCTCTCTGGTCTCTCTCTCTGGTCTCTCTCTCTGGTTGGGGTGGAGCAAGAGTAAGAAAGCAGCGAGACTCACTGCTCATGTACTTCCTAATTTAAAATCTCTTAGGCCAAGTTTATTTGTATAGCACAGTTCATTCACAAAGCAACTCAAAGTGCCGAAGAAAACAAGATTGAAATAGAAATAACCAGAGCACATTAAAAAGAATAAAGATAAAATCGGCTAAACACAGCTGTTTTTAACCTGGATTTGAACCTTGTCAGAGAAGAACCCTGTCTCACATTTTCAGGAAGACTGCTCTAGGGTTTAGGAAGCATCTGAAATGCTGCCTCTGCATGTTTAGTGACTGTGGGGACCAGCAGGAGACCAGTCCCTGTGCTCCTCAGAGTCCCAGCAGGAGACCAGCCCCCAATTCAATGTATGTTTGTATAGATTTGCCAACGCAGATCAGAGAATCAAACAGTTGAACACAAGAATTGCAGTGATAAAAACACATAGCGCCGTCGGTCCATAAATGTTTATAAAAATGCATATCTTTCTAGGCTTGTTGCCGTGGCTACAGCAGCAGTGGGTCCCGGTGGAGGCGGAGGCGGGTCACATCGCTCCCGTCAGCTGTGGTTTTTAGGCTGTTGGCAGATCTCGTTTGTGCTTGACCTACTTCTGGTCCCTGGAGAGAGGTGGAGGAATAAACACAACGACTACTTTCCAGAAACATGGACTTTTCCACATGCCGTGCTCCCAGTTACCCATCACCACAGACAGGAACTTCACACCGGGCAACAAAAAGTTGGATAAGATTAGAAAAGTTGGATTTGTCCCACGATGGAAAAAAGTTCAGTCTAGTAATGTACATGGAATAATGGAAAAGCAAAACATTTATTTTTTTATTTGATTTGATAATTGGGGCACTGAACGACCTCAACAGAGCTCTCCAATCTGTCATTTAAAAACCCATTGAGCTTCATTGAATTTTGAACGGTTGAGATTGATTGTTCAGAAAAACCACAGCTGTATGAGAGTAATGTGTGAGAGAGAAACCAGAGAGTGAGAGAGAGAGAGAGAGAGAAACCAGAGAGTGAGAGAGAGAGAGAGAGAGAGAGAGAGAGAGAAACCAGAGAGAGAGAGAGAGAGAGAGAAACCAGAGAGTGAGAGAGAGAGAGAGAGAGAGAGAGAAACCAGAGAGTGAGAGAGAGAGAGAGAGAAACCAGAGAGTGAGAGAGAGAGAGAGAGAGAGAGAGAGAGAGAGAAACCAGAGAGTGAGAGAGAGAGAAACCAGAGAGTGAGAGAGAGAGAAACCAGAGAGAGAGAGAGGGAAACCAGAGAGTGAGAGAGAGAGAGAGAGAGAGAGAGAGAAACCAGAGAGTGAGAGAGAGAGAAACCAGAGAGTGAGAGAGAGAGAGAGAGAAACCAGAGAGTGAGAGAGAGAGAGAGAGAGAGAGAGAAACCAGAGAGTGAGAGAGAGAGAGAGAGAGAGAGAGAGAGAGAGAAACCAGAGAGAGACCAGAGGGAGAAAGGACAGAGAGAGATCAGAGAGTGCGATCAGAGAGAGAGAGAGAGAAACCAGAGAGTGAGAAATCAGAGAGAGCGAGAGAGAGAGAAACCAGAGAGTGAGAAATCAGAGAGAGCGAGAGAGAGAGAGTAGAGAGAGAGAAACCAGAGAGAGACCAGAGGGAGAAAGGACAGAGAGAGATCAGAGAGTGCGATCAGAGAGAGAGAGAGATCAGAGAGAAACAGAAACCAGAAAGAGAGAGAGCAGCTAGAAAAAACAGTGAGAGAGTTCGGAGAGAGACCAGGGAGATATAGGCTCATGGATAGACCAGAGAGAGAGAGACCAGAGAGATAGAGTTTAGAAAGAAAAAACAGTGAGCCAGAGCACTTGGAGCTTCATCGAGCTAGCGGTTAGCATTGTACAGCAGCATTGTATTGTTAGCATTCTCCAGTCTATGGCCAAAAGATAAAAGATAGACTCGTCGCCGCGGTGATATGGCAGGATACAGTCACAGCTGCAGAGTTCTCAGACAGTGATGGGAACTTCTCGGTAATATCGCAATATCTGCTCTGACCCCGAGTCACGTCCACATGAGTCAGGTTTTCCAGAGAAACTGCTGCTGTCACATTCTAACTTCTCACTAAAAACACATAACATGCTTTTGAGTGTTGAATGAACGAGTTTTACTGTTGGTAATGTCCGTGTCTCGTCATTATCCTGACTTTACGATGTTTTCGACACGCTCAGCTCAGTCATAAATGAGAGAAATGAGAAGCTAGCACTAGTTACAACGGCTCCGTGACGTCGTGTTGAACCAAATGTATTTCTTGCACAGAGTTTGTTGATGATGCAGAATAAAAGCTGACATTTACTTATAGGACATCCTCGTACAGCGCTAAACTTTTAAGCTAATCATTTAAGCTAATCATATAAGCAAAACATTTAAAGGCACACCGCGGACTTTGTGACCTAAAGAGTTGACACATATGAGTTATTTTATATGAATACTTGGGCCAATATACAGCGCTTGACACTTGCAATGCTCCGAGCGGGGCTGCCCTCTGAAATACCGCCCATGTAAGTTTCGAGCAGACGGACCGTCTGCCACCAGGTCACGTGACTTGGAAGAAAGACTTGCTTTACGGCTACAGGCGCTGATATACTCATGGAGCTAAGGCTTTTGCTACTCATTTTTCACCTGCTCGACTCCTGGTCATGGCTGAGGCAAGGAAAAATTTTAAACCTTCGGAGGAGGCTAAAAAGAGGAAACGCGAAAGGGATCGTGCTGTAAGCTGCATGTCTGTATGAGCGCTGCTCTTCACCTGGTTCCTGGATGTCATCGACTGCAAAGATGTCATTCCACGCAGCACGAGCTAGACGCAGAACTCCCTCATCCAGGATATAGAAGTCCATGTGTGGTAGATTACTAATGCAGCGGTCTGGAGGCTGACCACAGCAGAGTCTCTCAATATCTGTAGGCATGTCTCTACAGTTTGAACACACACACCAGTGCATGCTGTCTGAATACACACTCAAAAGACACCGGCTGACTGTTTGTTGACTTTTGCGACAGTGCTGAGTTGCTTGTGGCCACTAGGGGCGCTAAACGTGAAAGTTGCAGGTCTAGCGCCCCTAGTGGCCAAGAGTTACACGGTGTGCCTTTAAGCTAAAACAACCAAACTCGCAAATTTAAACGTATTACATTTGCAGATGGGAAATGGTCGAAGGGTCACATAAATACATGAATTGGGCCGGATGTGGCTCCCGGGCCGGACTTTGCCCACTAACAGCTGACCTCGGACACGGGACATGGCTTTTTAACAAACATGGATTCTAACTGTGGCGACAGTGGCTCAGGTGGTAGACCTTTTGGGCCATGGGTTCGATGCCCGCCCAAGACCTACTCCAACTGCTCCCACTGAAGGCTGCTGCCGTTGTGTCCCTGAGCAAGACAGGAGCACACCCAGAAATGAATATGAATAATAATGAATGAATGAAAACTAAAGCCTCCCGCAGACGACTCATTTACAACGTGTACCTTTAAACCATGCTGTGTCTAAACCATAGACTGTTTATATGAACGGACAGAGTCATGCCTATCTGCGCCGTTCTAACTAATGGGCTAAAAAATGTGCTCTACTGGAGCTATCCAAAATGGCCGCGAGTGGTCCCGCCCACAAGAAAATTGTGAAAAAACGCATCTGCGCATGTGTCAGCCGGCTCCATTCATTTGAACGAGAGACTTCAAAAATCCACAGCGACTAAACTAGACTGGTCCAGAACACTCAGCATTGACACACATGTGGAACAGAGCTTTGGGCCAAGAGACAACTTTTGGTCCATCCTGTAAAGAGGTAAGAAGTGGCTAATTCTTCTTCTGGGTCCACCCCCACAGGCCCGGGGTGGTACTGCAGCATGTCAGCGCACGTCATTTTGGACACTTTTGAGCCTTGGACCCGCCCACACTGGTCTAAAACCGTCTTGCGAGTGTAGGCTCCATTTGCAGTGTTTGAACCTGCACTTTGTCTTTCTCTTATTTCATTTATCCATCCCATAATGCACTGGTATTGATTCAGATGTTGGCACTAATCCCATCTTCGCTCCATCGACACTGAAGAGGCCAAATCCTGGTTCCACTTCAACGCAGCTGGACGGACGCCGAGGATTTTTATTTTCCATATTTAAATCTTTTAACGGAAAATGTCCAACCACTTCACTTCAGCCGCGGCCGAAATACATGCCTCTCACGGGTCACGCAAGCAGCAGCATAACACAAAATATATATAAAATCCATTTAAAGCTGTTTTGTGAAGAACAAAGAGACCAGGACTAAACATTACAGAACATGCAGAGATAACTGAACTTCATTTCAATGTGTTGGGAAATCTCCAATCACGATAATTGTACTTTTTTTTAAAGGTGTGTCCTAATTCTCCCCCATTAAAGACAGATGTACCTCTTTTGTGCGGAGGTCATAGAAGCTAAATGAGTAAACAAAATGATACAGAAATGTCAAGGTTGCATTAGAATATAAACGTTCAGCAACTTGTTCTGCCAGATTTCTGTGGCATTTGTTCTGGCTGGAACACACAACCTGAAAATACAGCAGTATTGGCAAAACAAGACGACTTAAAGGTGATGTCTTGTGATGTGGCTGAGTGGATAGGACTCTTGCTTTTTTGGCACTAAGGTCCTGGGTTCAACTCCCGGGTTGGAACAGGTTCTTTCTGAGTGGAGTTCTCCCAGTGTTGGTGTAGGTTTCCTCTGGGTGCTCCAGTTTCCCCTACCACTAAAAACATGTCCAATAGGTCTGACATGTGCCCCCTGTAGGTGACCCCGCTCCCGTCTCTGTGCCCACAATGATTACTTATTTGATTTAGAAAAGAAGTTTTCCAAACCCTGCGGCTAATATAGCGATGCAGCTAACATGTGTATTTTTCATTCTGGTGGAGTTGTCGGAGCAGTTCATGGACTTATTATTTTGACTCCATCAAGTTTCTGTAGCTACGGGACAAAACAGATGAAGAGTGATGGAAGCTACTGTGGTGTTCCCATAGGTCTCCCATCACAGCACTAACCAGGTCATTCCCTGCTTAGCTTTAAAGGTCTGACTGGAACACCGGCTTTCACTTGAAGGTAAGGCCGCATACATAAATATCGAACGGAAAGATTAGCTGGAGAATAGTTTGACCAATGTGGGAGGGGCCAGCAGCTGTCAATCAGGGATTCTAATGCATAACGTCCAATCAGGACCCTGTGGGGGCGGGGCTAACTGCTGCTTGCTTTGGAAAAACGTTTCACCATCTTCACAATTGGAAATGAATCAGGTCTGAGCAAGTTTTCAGTGGAAATAATTTAGTGTCATGAACTTTTATGTTAAAACTGGTCCTTGTTAAAAAAACATCTGTGTTTTCATCAGATTCATCTTTAAGAAATTATTTAAAAACACTAAATCCCAAGCACATATTGGCCTAGTTAATATATTTCAACTTTACAACAAACACAAAAAACATTACATTCTTGTGTTGTAATTCGCTAATGAACGAGCTAAAGTCACTTGATGCTGTGTTATAGGAAAGGCACGTTTTTTTGTATGGCACATTTCATACACAAGGACACACAAACTGCTTGTTCTTGTTTATTTAAGGTAGTATTGATATTGAAGATCTAACAGCAGCGGAAAAGACATTTGTCCAGTTGTTCTGAGAGGGATTTATTAACACAGAGCGAGAAAGACAGACACACACATGAACACAGAGAGAGAGAGACACACACATAAACACAGAGAGTGACAGACACACACATAAACACAGAGAGAGAGACAGACACACACATAAACACAGAGAGAGAGACAGACACACACATAACCACCAGAGAGAGAGACAGACACACACATAACCACCAGAGAGAGAGACAGACACACATAAACACAGAGAGAGAGACAGACACACACATAAACACAGAGAGAGAGACAGACACACACATAAACACAGAGAGAGAGACAGACACACACATAAACACAGAGAGAGAGACAGACACACACATAAACACAGAGAAACAGACACACACATAAACACAGAGAGAGAGACAGACACACACATAAACACAGAGAGAGAGACAGACACACACATAAACACAGAGAGAGAGACAGACACACACATAAACACAGAGAGACAGACACACACATAAACACAGAGAGACAGACACACACATAAACACAGAGAGAGAGACAGACACACATAAACACAGAAAGAGACAGACACACACATAAACACAGAGAGAGACAGACACACACATAAACACAGAGAGAGACAGACACACACATAAACACAGAGAGACAGACACACACATAAACACAGAGAGAGAGACAGACACACACATAAACACAGAGAGAGACAGACACACACATAAACACAGAGAGAGAGAGACAGACACACACATAAACACAGAGAGAGACAGACACACACATAAACACATAGAGAGAGACAGACACACACATGAACACAGAGC
>OZ035842.1:29904134-29906634 GCA_964034765.1 Knipowitschia caucasica
CAGAGAGAGACCAGAGAGAGACCAGAGAGAGACCAGAGAGAGACCAGAGAGAGACCAGAGAGAGACCAGAGAGAGACCAGTGAGAGACCAGTGAGAGACCAGTGAGAGACCAGTGAGAGACCAGTGAGAGACCAGAGAGAGACCAGAGAGAGACCAGAAAGAGACCAGAGAGGGACTAGTGAGAGACCAGTGAGAGACCAGAGAGAGACCAGAGAGAGACCAGAGAGGGACTAGTGAGAGACCAGTGAGAGACCAGAGAGAGACCAGAGAGAAACCAGAGAGAGACCAGAGAGAGACCAGAGAGGGACCAGTGAGAGACCAGAGAGAAACCAGAGAGGGACCAGTGAGAGACCATAGAGAAACCAGAGAGACAAGTGAGAGACCAGTGAGAGATCAGAGTGAGACCAGAGAGGGACAGTGGAAAGAGTACAGAGAGAAACCCGAGAGACCAGAGAGGGACCAGTGAGAGACCAGTGTGAGAGACCAGAGAGAGAGAGCAGTGAGAGACCAGAGAGAGAGACCAGAGAGAGAGAGCAGTGAGAGACCAGAGAGAGAGACCAAAGAGAGACCAGTGAGAGACTTCTTGTACTTCATGTTTGTTTGGTTCAGTTTTACCGTGACATGAAGAGCGAGGATCAGATTTCTGCTTAATTAATGATTGATGGTTGTCTTACGTTAGCACAATACCATGTGTGTCTCTGTTTAAAGAGAAACAAGAGACACCATAAGCACGTTCAGGAGGGTTTCTCATGGATATTATTCATTGATTCTTAGTTAGCAGACAAAAAAAACAATCTTGTATTGCACTCCAACAACTATCGTTTTTGAAGTGTTTTTTTTTTTACCGTTTGATTTTCTCTGGACTCTCTCTCTCTCTGGACTCTCTCTCTCTCTGGTCTCTCTCTCTCTCTGGTCTCTCTCTCTCTGGTCTCTCTCTCTGGTCTCTCTCTCTGGTCTCTCTCTGGTCTCTCTCTCTGGTCTCTCTCTCTGGTCTCTCTCTGGTCTCTCTCTCTGGTCTCTCTCTCTCTGGTCTCTCTCTCTGGTCTCTCTCTCTGGTCCCTCTCTTTGGTCTCTCTCTCTGGTCTCTCTCTCTGGTCTCTCTCTCTGGTCTCTCTCTCTGGTCTCTCTCTCTGGTCTCTCTCTCTGGTCTCTCTCTCTGGTCTCTCTCTCTGGTCTCTCTCTCTGGTCTCTCTCTGGTCTCTCTCTCTGGTCTCTCTCTCTCTGGTCTCTCTCTCTGGTCTCTCTCTCTGGTCTCTCTCTCTGGTCTCTCTCTCTGGTCCCTCTCTCTGGTCCCTCTCTCTGGTCCCTCTCTTTGGTCTCTCTCTCTGGTCTCTCTCTCTGGTCTCTCTCTCTGGTCTCTCTCTGGTCTCTCTCTGGTCTCTCTCTGGTCTCTCTCTGGTCTCTCTCTCTGGTCTCTCTCTCGGTCTCTCTCACTGGAGAAACCAGAGAGAAACCAGGCGCCCGGCGTCCTCCTCGGGGTCACTGAGCCTGTCTCTCTCATAACTGCATTAGTGAAGCTGCATTAGTCCCTTTGAGTCTCAGCGGTGTCTGTGTGTGGTGAAAGCTCCTCTGTCAGCTCACAGGGACCACCTGCAGAGCTGAAGGTGCCAACACCTCATTAGCATTAGCTACACTTCACAGATCCTGCTGTTACCATGGTTTTTCACAATACTGGATGAAGAGGTTAGCTTACATGGTATATGACCAGTTGGGCTAATCACTATTGTTGTATTACTGCAAAGACGGTAAATGTGGATGTTTTTGTGAATAAAAAGAAAGAGAAAGAAAGTGTGATTTTGTGTGGGCTACTATCGAGCACAGAGAGTTTTTTTTTCTTTCTAGACACTTATGAAAGATACCAGAGAGAGAGAAACTAGAAAGAGACCAGAGAGAGACCAGAGACAGACCAGAGAGAGACCAAAGAGAGTGACCAGAGAGAGATTGTCTAGACATCTTTTTGATAAAATAATGAGACCAGGGAGACAGACCACAGAGAGAAGTTAGAGATCAGAGACACCAGAGAGAGACCATAAAGAGACCACAGAGAGTGTCACATGAATGCAACTCATTAGACATGTTTCCAAAACCATCTTGTAAATGCAGCTTTGAGAGTGGAGCAGGGGAGACCAGCAAAAGACAGAGACCATAGAGAGGCCAGAGAGAGGCCAGAGAGAGACCAGAGAGAGACCAGAGAGAGACCAGAGAGAGACCAGAGAGAGACTAGAGACAGACCAGAAAGAGATCCCAGAGTGGAGCAGGACTCACGTGTGGCAGACCCTCTTGAGGAAGTCCCGGACCAGACCCTGATGCTTGCTGCAGACGTCCTTCTGGAACTCGTTCTTGAGCCAGTCCTCGATGTTGCAGACCTGCTGGACCCGACCCGAGAACCAGCTGATCCCCAGGAGCCGCAGCGAGGGCCCCAGGATGAAGTTGTCCTGCCTGAGCTGAGTGGGAGAGCTGAACTGAAGCCGGGTCCAGAGACACGGGTCCAGAAAGACCT
>OZ035842.1:29909134-29956634 GCA_964034765.1 Knipowitschia caucasica
GGGAGGAGAGAGGAGAGAGGTGAGGGGAGGAGAGAGAGAGAGAGAGAGGAGGGTGGGAGGAGAGAGACGAGAGAGAGGAGGGAGGGGAGAGAGAGAGAGACTAGAGAGAGAGAGTGAGAGAGAGAGAGGAGAGAGAGCGAGGAGAGGACGAGAGAGATGAGCGAGAGAGAGAAGAGGATTGAGAGGGTGAGAGAGAGAGGGACGAGAGAGCGAGAGAGAGGGCAGACGAGAAGAGGGATGACGAGAGTGAGAGAGAGAGGAGAGAGAGGCGCGGGAGAGAGAGGAGTGGGAGAGAGAGTGAGAAAGAGAGGCGGGGAGGAGAGAGAGGAGAGAGAGGAGGAGAGAGAGAGAGAGAGACGGAGGGATGGGAGGAGAGAGGAGAGGAGAGAAGTTTTGAGAGTGAGGAGAGAGAGAGAGGAGAGAGGAGAGAGAGGAGAGAGGAGAGAGAGGAGAGAGAGCGAGAGAGAGAGATGAGAGGGAGTGGTGGAGGGGTGGAGATTTGAGGTGTGTGTGGAGTTGAGGTGTTGGTGGGGGTGAGGGGTGTGTGTGTGTGGTTGTGTATTGGGTGGGTGGGTGTTGGTGTGGTGTGGTGTGTGTGTGGGGTGGGGTTGTGGGGGTGGGTGTGGGGTTATGAGGGGGATAGGGGTGTGTTTGTGTGTGGTGGTTGGGTGTGGGGATGTGTTTGAGTGGGTTGGGATGTGTTGGAAGTTGTGGGGTGAGGGGGGTGGTGGTGTAGTGATGAGGGTAAGTTAGGTGAGTGGGGTGGTGATGGGTATGTGGGTGGTGAGAGTGTGATGAGAGTGAGAGTGAGGTGTAGTGTAGAGTGTGGTGTTGGTAAGAGTGTGTGTGATGTGAGGGTTGTTGTGAGTGGTTGAGTGAAGGTGAGAGTGAGGTGAGGTGAGGGTGGAGGGTGAGTTGAGGGGAGAGTGAGGTGATAGGTGAGATGTGAGGGGGTGTGGGGGTTGTGGGTGTGGTTGTGTTAGGGTGATGTGGTGTTTTGGTTGTGTGTGTGTTATGTGTTGTGGTGTGTTTGTGTGGGGTGTTGGGGGGGTTGTGTGAGTGTTGGGTGGTAGTTTGTGTGTAGTTGGGAGTGTGTGTGGGTGATGGTGATGGGGATGGGTGTGTTGGGTGTGGTGTGGTGTGGGGAGGGTGTGGTGTTGGGGTGGGTGGGTTGTTGAGTGTGGGTGTGTGTGGTGTGGGAGATGTGTGTGTATGAGGGGTGAGGGGTGTTGTGTAGTAGGTGTATGTTTAGAGTGAGGGGAGGTGTTGTGTGGGGATGTGAGAGGTGATAGTGTGGGGTGGGGTGTGGTTGAGTTGATAGGTGTATTGGGAGTAGGGATAGTGAGGGTGAGGGTGAGGTGATAGGTTGTGAGGTGTGTTGTGAGGTGTGTGTGGTGAAGTGAGGTGATGTGAAAGAGGGGAGATGTGTGTGGTGTGGTGTAAGATGGGGTATAGTGAAGGTGGAGAGTGAGGTGAGGTGTGAGGGGTGGAAGGGGTGAAGAGGTTGAAGTAATGAGAGGGGTGTGGGTGAGGTGAGAGTGAGGTGATGGTTAGGGGGGAGTGAGGGGGTGAGGGAGATGTGTGAGGGGAGTGGTGAGTGTGGTGAGATGAGAGTGTGTGAGGTGAGGGGTGAGAGTTGAAGGGTGTAAGGTGAGGTGAGAGTGAGGTGAGGGTAAGAGGTGAGGGGTGAGAGGGAGTGTGATGGTGAGATGGTGATAGTAGTGAATAGTGTGTGGGAGATGGTGAGGGGGTGAGGGGTGAGGTGGAGTTGGGTGAAGGGGTTTGTGAGTGAGTGTGTGTAGAGGTGTGGTGTGTGGGTAGATTGATAGTGGAGTGGGTTGGGGGGGGGGGGGGTAGTGAGGTGGTGGTGGTGAGGGTGGGGATGAGTGTGTGTGTGTGGTTGGGGGGGGTTGGTGTGTGGGATGGTGGGGTTGTGTGGAGTAGGTGTATGGTGTGTGGGATTGTGTGGTGTGGTGGTAGTGTGTGTGGTGTTGTGGTTTGTTGGGTGGGGTGGGGGGGTGTGTGGTGTGGTGTGAGGGTGTGTGGTGTGGGTGGGGGGTAGTGGTGTTTGTTTTGGATGTGTGTGGTGTGGTGTGGTGATTGTTGTTTTGTGGGTGGGTGGGGTTTTGTGGTGGGGTGGTGGGTGGTGGGTGTGGGTGGTGTGGGTGTGTGTGTGTGTGTGTGGGTGTGTGTGAGGGTGGGGTTGGGTGGGAGGGGTTGTGGTGGGTGTGGGTGGTGTGTGGTGGGGTGGGTGGTGTGGGTTGTGGGTGGTGGTGGAGTGTTTGGTGTGGGGGGGTGGGGTTGTGTTGTTGTGGTTGTGGGTTGTGTGTGGGTAGTGGTGGTGTTGGTGTGTGGTATTGGTGGTGTTGTGTGAGTGTGTGGAGTGTGTAGGTAGTGAGGGGGTGTGGGTGTGTGGGGGGTTGGTGGAGAGGTGGGAGTGTGTGGTGTGGGGTGGTGTGGGGTGGTGTGTGTTGGGGTTATGAGTGTGGTGGGGGGGAGTGTGGGGGTGATGTTATGTGTGTGGGTGTTGTGGTGTGTGTGGGGTGGGTGTGTGTTTTTTTGGTTGGGGTTGGTGGTGTTGTGATGTATGTAGATTTTGTAGTTTGTTTGTGTTTTATTTGTTTTGTTGTGTTTTGTGTTTTTTGGAGGAGTATTTATTTGTTTGTTTAGAGATTAGTTATGTTGAATATTAGTTAGTAGATATGTAGTGTTTTGATTTTTGTTATTTGGGAGTTTGATTTGGGTGTGTTGAGTGTGGGTGTTTTTGAGGTAATTTTTTTGATGTTTGTATTTTGTTTGGGTGTATGGTGTTTGTGTATGTTATTGATTTTTGTTGTTTTTAGTTATGTTGATATTAATGTTTTATGTGTTAGATTGAGATATGTAGATATTAGATATTAATTCAGATTGGAAGATATTTATTGAATGGTAGAGATGTAGAAATGTAGATTGTAGATGTTAAATTAGATTTAGATATGTAATATTTGAGATTAGAATTAGATTTGTAGATGGTGTATATAATTAGATTGAGATTGTGTATTTTGATTTAGAGTTAGAATTAGATATGTAGATATGTGATGGTTTGATATTAGTTAGGTAGATATGTAGATATTAGATATTAGATATGTAATTTAGATATGAGATATTAGAGTTAATATAGATTGTAGATATTTGATTTAGTTATTAGATATTAGATTTAGATGTTAGATTTAGATGTTAGATGATATAATGTTTGATTTAGATTTAGATATTTGAATTTGGAGATTTTGATTTATTAGATATGTAGATTATTTAGTTTTAATTGTAGAGTTAGATTTTAGATATTATATGTAGATTTAGATTGTAGATATGGGTAGAATGGGAGATGTGTAGAATTAGATATGTAGATGTTAATATAATATGTTATTTTGATTGAGAATTTTAGATTGTAGATTTAGATATTAATTGTGATGTGTAGATGTGGTAGATTTAGATTTTGATATTAGATTTAGATGTAGATATTAGTTATGTAATATGTAGAGTGGTAGATGTTAGTTATTAGATATGTAGATATGTAGATATGTAGATATGGTAGAGTGTAAATTGGTAATGGTTAAAGATGTGGTAGAGTTTAGATATGAGATTTAGTTTTTATATTAATATGTAGATTTATATATGTAGAAATTAATTTAGAATATTAGATATGTGAATTTGTGTATGTTGAGTGGTAGATAGTAATGTTAGATGTTAATGTGTAGATGTTATTGTATATTTTGATATTAGATATTAATTGGGTAATTTAGATATGTGATATTAGATATGTAGATATTAGATAGTAGATATGAAAGATGTGTAGAATATTAGAATGTAATGGGTAGAGAGGAGATGTAGATATTAGATATTAGATATTAGATATAGATTGGTAAATGAGTAGATTTAGATTAATATTAGATGTTGGTAGATGAAGATGTGTAATATGTAATAGTAGATTGTAGATACTTGAATTAATATTAATTAGATTTAATGGTGTAATATTAGATCTTAGAGATTAATTTAGATTGGTAGATAGTAGATTGTAGATTGTAGAAGTAGATATTAGATGTGGAGATAGTAGATATGTAGATTTGTAGATGTTAGATGGTAGATATGTAGATTTAAGTAGTAATATGTAGATGGTAGATGTTAGAGTGTAAGATGTTAGATATGAATATGAAGATTTAGATAGTAGATTGTAAATTGTAGATGTGTAATATGGTTGATGAGAATATTAATATTAATATTTATTTAATGGTGTAGATATGTAGATATGTAGATATTAGATATGGGGAGATATGAAGATGTGTAGATATGTAGATATGTAAGATAGGTAGATGTTAGATGTAGATTTAGTTTTAGATATGTGTGTAGTTTAGATGTGTTAATGAATAATAGATTTTAATATGTGATTGGGTAAGATGGTAATTTGAGATATTATGATATTTGATTTGATTGTAGATTTAGAGTTTTGATTTTATTTGTAGATATTTGAATTTTGTAGTGAGTTGTTAGTTGGTTAGATATTTGATATAATTGGTAGATTTTAAAATTAGATTTAGATATTAGATTTAGATATGGTAGATTTTTGATATTAGATTTAATTGAGATTTTAGATTGGGGGGAGATGTTATTTTTAGATTTTAGAGATTAGTTTGTGATGGTAGATATGTAATATTAGGTAGATTTTTTAATTAGATTTAGATTTGATTGTTGAATGTTAGATATTAGAATTTTGATATTAATTTTTTGATGTTTGATGGTTAGTATTGTAATTGGTTGATTTGTAATATGTAGATTTTTATTTTGAGTTAGATTTAATATTTTGATTTAATTTTGATGTTTTAGTATATTAGTTATTAGTGTAGATTTAATTGAATGGTTAGATATTAGATATTAGATTGTATATGTAGAGAGAGGGGGTTGTGGGGTTGGGGTGATGGGGGTAATAAAGATTTAGATATGTAATATGTAGATATTAAATATTAGTTATTAGATTGTAGATGGTTAGTTTAGATATGTAGATGAGTAGTTTAGTTATGGGGAGTTTGGGTTGTATTTTAAGTTTGTGTTTGTTAGTTGATTATGTTAGTATATGGATTGTTAGAGTTTGTTAGTTGTTTTAGAGTTATATATTAGAGATTAGATTAGAGTGATATTGGTTGATTTTAGATATGGAAGATATGGTAGATAGTAAGATTGTAGATTTGGTTGATTTAGATTTTTTTTTTGATTTTAGATTTTAATTTAGATATTAGATGTTAGAATTTTGAGTTTTGATTTAATGTTAGTTTGTAGATTTTATTTTTAGATGTTTGAGTTTGATTTTGATTTTTTTATGATGTGATTAGATTTAGTATAGTTATATTAGATTTTAGTTTTGGTGATTGTAGATTGTATAGTAATGTATTTTTTTTAGTTTTTGGAGATTTTGTTGTTGTTTTAGTTTGAGTGTTAGTTGGTTGTGGGTTAGTGATGTGATTGTTATTTGTGTGTGTTGTATTTTATGAGTAGTGTTTTGATTTTTGTGTTTAATGATTATAGATTTGTGGGTTGGTTTGTTTTGTATTTGTTATTGGTTTTTGGAGTGGGATGTTGTAGATTTAGAGATTAATTTGTAAATGTTATTTAGAGTGTAGATATTAGATTTAATTTAATTAGATGTTAGATAGGTAATTTAGATGTGTAATTTAGATATGTAAGTTAGATTGTAATTGTAGATATTAGAATTAGATTGTAGATATTAATTGTAGATTTAGATTTAGATATTAATTTAGATGTTAATTTAGATGGGTAGTATTAATGGTGTAGATTTAGAGTGTAGAATTTAGAGTTTATATGTAGATTTAGATTTAGATAGTAGATATTAGAGTGTTTGATATTAGATATTAATATGGATATTGTAGATGTTGATTTATATATGAGATTTTAGATATTAGATTTAGATTTAATAGTAATATGTAGATATTATAATATTTAGATTTAGATTTAGATTATGGTAGATTGAGAGTTTAGATGTGTAGGGTAAGATATTAGATGTTTGATATTAGATTTAGATTGAGATTTTGATATGTAATAGTAGATGTTAGAGATTAATAGGGTAGATGTAGAATTAATATTTGATATGTAGTTTTAGATTTTAATTTAGTTATTTGATATTAAGTGTTAGATGTTATTTAGTATATTGATATATTTTAGATATTTATATTTTATTTTAGATTTAGTTTTTAGGTGGAATTATTAATTTGTTATATTTATTTTGATTTTGATTTGATTTTGATTTTGTTTTGTAGATAGGAGATTGTGTAAATTAGATTATGTATGATTTAGATGTAGATATTAGAGGTTAGATTTAGATATGTAGATTTAATTTAGATATTAGATTTAGATGTATATATTAGAAGGTTAGATTTAATTGTAGATTTAGATTTAGATAGGTAGATATTGATGGTAGATATGTAGAATGTAGATATAAGATTTAGATGTTAGATTTAGATATTAGATATTAGAATGTAGATGTTATATTGGGGTGATTTGTAGATTGAGATTTAGATAGTAGAGGGAGATTATGTAGATATTAGATATTAGATTTAATATTAATATTAAGAGTGTAGATTGTAGATTGTAGATATTAATTTTAGATTTAGATGTAGATGATGTTAGATTTAATGTGTAGATGTGTAGAATGTATATTTAGAAGTTAGATTGGTAGATATTAGATGGTAGATGTGGTAGATGTGTAGATATTAGATATTAGATATGAGATAATAGATTTAATGTAGATGTTTAGATATGGTAGATTTTAATATGGGTAATTTTAGATTAGATTTGAGATATTTAGAGTTTGTAGATATTAGATATGTAGATGTGTTTATTTAAATTGTAGATATTAGATATGTAATTGTGTAGATTTAAATTTTAATTTAGATATGGTAGATGTTAAGATGTTAGATTTTAGATATTAGATGTTAGATTTTAGATTTTGATATTTGATATAATATTAGATATTAGATTTTAATTAAGATTGTAGATTTAGATATGTAGATAAATTGAGAGGTTAAATATTAGATTTAATTTAATTAGAGATTAGATATTAGATATGTAGATATGTAGATGTTAGATTTAAGATGTTAGATTTAATGTAGATAATGTATATATGTAGATTGTAATATTAGATTTAGAATGTGTAGATGTTAATATGTATATTGTAGATTGTAGATTTTGATATGGTAGTATTTAGATTTAGATATTAGATTTAGATTGTAGATATTAGATTTAGATTTAGATAGTAGAATTGTAGAGTGTAAATGTTTAGAATTTAATTGTAGATATGTAGATATGTAGATTTAGATAGGTAGATAGTATATATTAGATTTAGATTTAAGATTTAGATATGTAGATATTAGATATAGATTGGTAGATTTAGATATTAGATTGAGATTTATATATTAATTTAGATAGATGATAGATATTAGATATGTAGATGTTAGATATTAGATATGGTAATTTGTAATTTAGATGTTAATAGGGTTTGAAGTAGATTTTTATGGTAGATATTAGATTTAGATTTAGATTTAGATATTTAGAGTTAGATTTAGATGTTTAGATATTATGAATTTAATTTAGATTTAGAGATTAGATATTAGATATGTAGATATTAGAATTAAGATGTGGGTAGATGTTAGATATTAGATATTAGATTTTAATTTAAATTGTTATTTAGTAGTTGTAGAGTTAGATATGTAGATTAGATTGGTAGATGGTGTAGATATTAGATTAGAATACTAGATATGGTAATTGTAGATTTTAGATATTAATTTAGATTGTAGTTTTATGATATTTAGATTTTAGATTTTGATTTAGTTATTAGAGTTAATATTTGATTTAGTTGTGTTGATTTAATATTTGATTTAGATTTAGTTGTATATATGTAGATATTTGAGTTTAATATAGATTGTAATTTGAGATTGTAGATGGAGATTGTAGATTTTTGATAGATTTTATTGTGATAGGAGATTTTGTGATTTTAGGTTAGATTTGGTTAGATATTAGATATTAGATATTAGAGTGTTTATTTAGATTTAGATTTAATTGTAATAGTAGAGATTAGATGTAGATATTTATGTGAGTTTGTAGTATTTAATTTTAGATTGGTATTTAAATTGTAGATATTTGATTGTAATTGTAGATGTTAGAATTAGATATTAGATAGTTGATATTAATGTTAGATTTAATTTAGATTGTAGATATTTTTGGGTAGATTTAGATATGGTAATGAAATTGTAGATGTGGTAGATATTAGATATGTAGATTTAGATATTATATATTCAGTGTAATTTAGATTAGATATGTAAGATGTAGATTTAATTTAGATGTTAGATTTAGTTATGAGAAGGTGAGTTTGTTTGTTGATTAGTAGTGTTAGATATGTAGATATTAATGTTAGATTGTAATTGTAGAGATTTGATAGGTAGATAGATATGTAATTATTAGATGTTAGATTGTGATTGTAATTTAGATATTAGATATGGTAGATTGTATGATTAGATTATTAGATATGTTGATGTAGATTTAAGATATGGTAGATATTAGATGGAGAGGTGGTAGATTGGTATATAGTAGATATTTGATGGTTGATTGGTAGATTTAGATTTAAGTATGTAGATATGTAGATTGTTGATATTAGATATTAGATTGTATATATGGTAGATATGTAGATATTAGATGGTAGATTTAGATATGTAGATATTAATTTAGATATTAATTTAGTATGTTAATTTTGATTGTAGAATTAGATATTAATATTAGATTTAATGTGAGATTAGGAGATTATTAGATTGGTAGAGATGTGATAGTTATTGATATTAGATTTGAAGTTTGATTTATTATTTGATTTTGTGTTTTGTGTTTATAGATGGTTGTGGGTGTGGGTAATTGGTGTTTTTTGAGTTTAGATATTTGATATTAGATTGTAGAGATGTAGATAGTAGATTTAGATTGTAGATTTAGTATTAGATATGTAGATATTTGAGAGTATGATTGTATATTTAGAGTTAGATTTTGATATGAGATTTATATGTTAGATTGAAATATAATATTGATTTGATATTAGATATTAGATTTAGATTTAGATTGTAGATATGTAGATTTGGTTATTTAATATTAGAGTGTTATTTTGATTGGGTAGATATTAGATTATTAGATTTAGATATGGTAGATATGTAGATTGTAGATATTAATATATTAGATATGTAGATGTGTAGATATGTAGATATGTAGATTTAATTTAGATTGTAGATATGTAGATATTGGTAGATGTGTAGAATATTTTGATATGTTATTTAGATTTAGATTTAGATATTAGATAGTAGATGTGTAGAAATTTAGATATTAGATATTAGAGTTAGATTGTAATATTAGATATTAATTTAGTTTGTAGAGTTAGATATAGATATTTAGATGTGTAGATGTGTTGAGTGGTAGATGTGTTAGATATTTAGATATTAATGTTATATATGTAGATTTTAATTGTAGATATTAGAATATGTAATAGTAATTTAGATGTTTAGATATAGATTATAGATATGGTTGATAGTAGATGTTAGGTTGGGTGTTTTTGTGTAGATTTAGTAATTAGATATGTAGATATTAGATTGTAATTTGAGATATAATTATTAATTGGTTAGATATTATGATATTAGATTTAGATATGGTAGATGTGTATATTGTAGATTTGTAGATAGGTGATGTGTAGATATGTAGATATTAATATGTAGATTTTATTTAGATTTAGATATTTGATATTAGATATTAGATATTAGATGTAGATATGGGTAGATAGTAGATTGTAGATTTTGATTGTAGATAAATGTAGATATGTAGATATTAGATATGTAGATTTAGATGTTAGATTGTAATTGTTAGAGATTAGATTTAGATTTAGAAGTTAGAATATGTAGTATGTTATATTAATATTAAGTATTTAATTAGAGGTTAGATTTAGATATTAGATAGTAGAGTTTAGAATATGTAGAATATGGGTAGTTTTTTATTTAGTAGTTAAAAATAAAAAAAAAAAAAAATAAAAAATGATTTGTAATGTTAGATATGTAAATATGGTAGATTGGATATATGTAAGATGGAGATAGGTAGATGTGTAGAGATTAGATTTTGATATGTAGATTTGTAAATATTAGATTTAGATTTAGATATTAGATAGTTTTATTTGATATTAGATTGATATGTTAGATGTAAGATTGTAATTAGTTAGATTATGGTTATATAGATTGTGTAGATTGTTGAGATGAGAGTAGATTTAGATATTAGATATGGTAGATTTAGATATTAGATATAGATGGGTAGATTTAATATTATATTTAATGGTTAGATTTTAGATTGTTGTTTTTAGATATTAGATTTAGATTTAGATATGAGTATGTGTAATTTTTATTTTAGATGTTAGATTTAGATATTAGATTTTAGATTGGAATTATGGGTAGATTGTAATATTAGATTTAGATTGTAATTTTATATGTAATTGGTAATATGGTAGAATTTAGATTTTAGATATTAGATTGGTGATTTAGAGTTTAAGTGTAGATATTTGAATATTAGATATTAGTTTTAATAGGGTTGATATTAGATGTAAGATAGTTAATTTTGATATGTAATATTAGATGTATGTAGATATTAGATTTAGATGTTAGATTTAGATTTGTAATTGTAATGTGTAGATTTAATTTGTAGATGTTAGATTTTGATTTATTATGAAGTTTGTAGAGATGTAATATTAGAGTTAGTGTTAGATTTAGATATGTAATATTAGATATTAATGTATTTGAGTATTTAGTTTGTAGATTGTTGTATGTAGAGATTATGTTTTAGTTGGTTGATATGTTGATTTAATTTTATGTGTAGATGGTATTATTAGATATGTAGATTGTGAATTGGTAATTTAGTTGATTAGAGATTAGATTGGAATTTTGATTTAGATTTAGATATTAATTTAGATAGTTATTTGTAGATATTAGATTGTAGATTGTTATTGTGATATTTAGATATGTAGATATGGTTGAGGGATATATTAGATTTTTTTTAAAAAGATTGTAGATGTAGATGTGGAGATATTATATGTTAGATTTTATATTTGAAGGGTAAGGTAGATTTTAGATTTTAGATATTAGATTTGTAGATAGAGATATGTAGATTTAGATGTTAGATGTAGATATGAGATTTATATTAGTTTTGATTTGTAGATGTTAGATTTTAGATTGTAGATTGGGGTAGATATTTTTGTTAGTATATTAGATTGTGATTGTGGAGTGTTGATTATTAGATTTTATGTAAGTTTAGTGAAGTTATTTTGATTTTATTTATGATATGTAGAATATGGTATGATTTGTTGATATTAGATTGTAGATTTTATTTTGATTGTTAGATAGTAATGTTATTAGTGTGTTAAGATGTTGATTTATGTTTGATTTAGAGTGGGTTTATTTTATTTGGTGATAGTTTATTTAGTAGAGTTTATTGTAGAGTTAGATATTAGTATTATTTATTTATTTGTTGTTTTAGATTTATTTTTAGATTGTTGATGGTGTTGTTAGTAGATTGTTTATTTGTGTTATTAGTTTGGTAGATTTTGATTTAGATATTTGTTGTGTAGATTTTTATTTAGATATTATTAAGTTAATGAATTTAGAATTAGTTTATTTATTAGTAGAGATTAGTATTTAGTATTTGATTTAAGATTGTTATATGAGATTGTAGATTTAGATATTAGATTGAGATGTTAGTTTGTTAGTTGGTGATTTTTGTTTTAGTTTTTAGTTATTTAGATTGGTATTTAGATTTTGATTATTCGATAATTTGTATTTTTATGTGTTGTGTTAGTTGGGGGGAGATTATTTGATTATTTGATTTAGATATTAGTTTGTTGATTTAGTTTTTTGAGTTTAGTTTTTGAATGTTGATAGTAAGTGGAGATTTAGAATTTTGAGATTTTGAATTAATGTTGATGTTGTTGTACAATTTTAGTTGTTAGTGTGTTAGTTGTAGTTTTGGTATGATATGTAAGTAGATTTGATATTAGTTTTAGTTGTTAGTTACGGTGTGATTATATATTTTGTGTTATGTTAGATTGTAGAATTGTTGATTGTAGATGTTAGTTATGTTTTGATATTTGATATTGTTTGAATGTAATTTATGATGTTTAGATTTTGATGATTTGTGTTGTTATTGTAATTGTAGTATTGGTAGATTGTTGTTTTAGATATTTATGAGTAAATTATTTGTTGAGAGATGGATGTTGTATTGGTAGTTGTTTATATGTAGATTGTTATTTGATTTTGAATATGAGTTTTGTGATTTTAGAGTTTGTTTTTAGTTTTTAGAGTATTAGTAGATTATAGTGGGTAGATTGAGATTTTTGTTTTAGATATTTTGAGGTAGATTTGGTTTTATTTTTTTATGTGTGTGTTTTTTTTGTTTTTAGATTTGTGATTTTTGATAGTGTTTGGAGATTTAGTTGGAGATGGTTATGATTTTTTTGAGTTGATTTTATTTGTTGTTAGTTATTAGTTGGTAATTGTGAGTTTTTTTGATGTTAGTTATTAGTATTTAGATGGTGAGTTTGTATGAGTTGTGGGTTTGTATTTAGATTTATTTGTTGATTTTTAGTTTGTAGTTTGTAGTGTAGTTTTTAGATTGTTATTTGTTTATTTATTTAGTTTTTGATTTATTTAGATTTTTGATGTAGAGTTTTGATAGTTGATTGGTTGTGGTTATTTGTATGTTTAGTTGATTGTTAATGTTATATATGTAATATTAGATTGAGATTTTGATTTAGTAGATTATATGATGTAGAGTAAGATTGTAGATGTATATTTAGTTTGTTGTTTTGAGTTTGGTAGTATATTGTTGAGAGGAGTTGTAGTTTTGTAGATATTGATTTTGTTTTAATTTGTTTTGTTTTTTTAGTTTGAGTATTGTTGTTTAGAGTTTGTAGATTTTATTTTTTTTAAATTAGATTAGTTGATTTAAAATTTATTGTGTATGTAATGTTTATGGGTTGATTTGATAGTTGATTGTATATTGTTGTGATTAATTTTTATATGAGATTTTGAGGTGTAGATGTAAGTGTAGTTTTTATAGTTAGATTTAGAGATGTAATATTTAGATTAGTATTGGTAATATTAGTATATGATGATTTTGTTATTAGATTTGAGATTTAGTTGAATGTTTGTGAGTTTTTGTATTTGTTGTTTGGGTTGTATGTTTTGTTAGATATTAGTTTGAGATTTTGATTATGGGTTTTTGGTATTGTTGTTGTTGTATTGTGATGTGTAATTTTAGTTATTGTATTTGTGATTTTAGTATTGTTGATTTTTGTTTAATGTATTTATATATTAGTTATTAGATATTAATATGTTGAGGTTTGTGTTAGTTTTTTTTTGTGTAGTTGATGTAAGGGGGTGGGGGGGGGGTTAGATATGTAGATTTAGTTGTGTAGTTTGATGTTTGGTAAGAGTGTAGAGTTTTGATTTAGATTTAGATTTTGATAATTTTAATTTAATATGTTGAATGTAGTTTGTATATTTTGATAGTTTATTTGTATGTAATATTAGTTAGGGGAGATATTAGATAGGTATTTTAGATTTAGTAGGGTTAGAGTTGAGATTAGTGTGTTGAGTTTGATGTGGTGTTTGTAGTTTTGGTTGTTGTGTAGATTTGTTGTTTTTTTTTGTTTGTAGTGTTTGTTTGTTTTTTTTTGATTTTAGAGTTAAGTTAGTGTGGTAGTGTATGATATTGTTTTTGTTTGGTGTTGTTGTTAGTAGAGTGTGTGTTTGTTGTGTTGAATTGATTTGAGTATGATTGTTTTGGTGGTGTGTGGTTGGTTGTGGGTGTTTATAGTTTAGTTGTTAGTGGGTGATTTAGAGTGGTGTTGTTGATTTTGTTTTTGTTTTGTTATGTGGTATTTTTGTTAGTAGAGTTTGTATTTTATTTGTTGTTTGGTTTTTGGAGTTGTTGTGTTAAGTGTGTGTTTTTTAGATTTAATTTAGTATTTTATGATATTGGGTTAGATAGTAGAGTTAGATTATTAGAATGGTTTGATTGAATTTGTTATGTTGTGTTGTTTTAATTTTAGAGATTAGTTTTTGTTTGGTTGTTTGATATGAGTATATGGAGAGTGGTTGTTATTTTATTGTAGAGTGTAGATTTAGATTTAGTTTTTTGTTTGATTTAGTTTTGTTGATTTGATTTTGTTATTGTTGTTAGATTTGTTTTATTTAGAGTTAGTATTTTTAGATATTAGATTGGGTAGATTTAGATTTGTAGATAGTAGATAGTAGATGTTAGATTGTAGATTTTTTGAGATTTTTGATTTAGATTTTGATATTTTAGAGATTTAGAGTGGTAGATGTTTGTAGATTTTAAGTGGGGGGGGGGGGGGGTTAGTTGAGTTTTTTGTTTGGTGTTGTGATGATTAATTGTAGATGGAGTTTTGATTAGTAGTTATGTTGTTATTTATATTAGTTGGGGTAGATTTTTAAGGGTTAGTGTGAGAATTTGATTGGAGAGTGAGAAAATTTGAGGTTAGAGTTTAAGTGAATTTGTATTTTGTAATTATGTTTTGTATTTTTTGGGTTTTTTGGTGAATGGTAATTTAGTTTTTAGTATTAAGTTGGGGTTATTGTAGTGTTTGATTTAAGTTATTAGATTTGGTAAGTTGTTTGTTTTTGAGATTGGTATTGTTGATATTAGATATTTTTTTTTAGATTGTGAGTTTATAGTTGTTTGGGGTAGAGTTTGTTTGTAGTGTTTAGATGGAGTATGTGGTATATTTTGTGTTGTGTGTTGAAGATTTAGATTTTGAGTGTGTTGATATTTGATTGTGATTGTAAATGATTAGATTGTAGATGGTTATGTTTTTTAGTTGTTAGTAGATTTTAGATTTAGATGTTAGATATTAGATTTAGATGATGAGTTAGATATTAATTGAAGTGATGTTGATATTAGAGGTTATATTAGTAGAGATTAGATATTAGATTTTATTTTAGATTGTGTATATTTGGTTGAGAGTAGTTAATTATTAGTTGATTGTAGATTTAGATTTAGATTTTGATATGTAGATGTTAGATTTAGATAGTAGATGTTAGATTTAATTTTGATATTATATATTTGAGTTAATATTAATTGTAGAATGTTGTGATATTTAGAAGTAATTTTTAGATAGAGTTGTAGTTGTTTTGTGTTTTTTTTAGTTTTAATATTAGATTTAGTTTTTTTATTTGATGGGATTTTATGTTGTTAGGATTTGTTGAGTTTAGATTGTTGATGTTAGATGATTAGATTGTATGTTTTAATTATTAGTTTGGTAATCAGTTGTGTGTTATTGATATGTAGATTTAATATTAGTTATTTATGAGTTGTTGTGTGTTTTAGTATTATTAATATGGTTAGATGTTAGTTATGTGTGTTTGATTTAGATTAGAGATGTAGCATCAGATAAGGCTATCACACACATATACACATTAAGTGGTAACAGGGAGGACAGTAGATTAATTAGTTTAAGTGAACCCTGTACTTTTATTTCACTGTTTGTTTTTTGGACTAAAAACACTTTGGTGCTATGATAAATCGTGATATACAATCAATTTTTGACCAAACTGTGAAGATTTATACTTTATCACACACTACAAGGGGGTCAACAGAATCTTAACTCATCTACATATTACAAAATGCTCTTTGAACTATACCGCTGCAGTCTCACACCCTTTCACCACTTGCTCAAGAGCGCCGTCCCCTTTCTAGGGAGATTTTAGGGTGCAGTACCACCTTTTCACCACTTGCTCTATATCGAGAATCTAACTCATTACATATTCAAAACTCTTTGAAAAATACCGTGCAGTAACACCTTTCACCACTTGCTCAAGAGCGCCGTCCCCTTTCTGGGGAGTTTTAGGGTGCAGTACCACCTTTTCACCACTTGCTCTATATCGCCGTCATATATATCTACTATTGCTGTGGGAATACCGTCGCCCTGAAGTTCATCGATTTCCAGTTAAACCGTGACCGATACTGACCTGTCTGATCTCTGGAGGAGAGAGGAGTCTGCTGTTGCCATGGCGATGCCTTCTATACTTTGCTGAAGGTCCGTTATGTAACTGTAGCGTACGCGTTTGGCTTCAAAGGAATGTGTCTCAATCTGGAAAAGACTCAAAGATAAAGATGGTGTTAGGATCTTATTTATTGTTTGATACTTTCAAATAAAAACTGAACTAAACTGATACATTGTAGCTGCGTCAGACAGTTAGCTTCTTTACTCATATGTGCATTAATCTCTCTGGTCTCGCTCTGGTCTCATGGTCTCTCTCTGGTCTCTCTCATGGTCTCTCTCTGGTCTCTCTCTGGTCTTTCTATGGTCTCTCTCTGGTCTTTCTATGGTCTCTCTCTGGTCTCTCTCTGGTCTCTCTCTGGTCTCTCTCTGGTCTCTCTTGTCTCCCTTTCTGGTTTTTCTCATGTCTCTCTCTTGTCTCTCTCTGGTCCCTCTCTGGTCTTTCTATGGTCTCTCTGGTCTCTCTCTGGTCTCTCTCTGGTCTCTCTCTGGTCTCTCTCTGGTCTCTTTCTGGTCTCTCTCTGGTCTCTCTGGTCTCTCTCTGGTCTCTCTCTGGTCTCTCTCTGGTCTCTCTACGATTTCTCTCTGGTCTCTCTCTGGTCTCTCTACAATCTCTCTACGATCTCTCTCTGGTCTCTCTCTTGTCTCTCTCTGGTCCCTCTCTGGTCTTTCTATGGTCTCTCTCTGGTCTCTCTCTGGTCTCTCTCTGGTCTCTCTCTGGTCTCTTTCTGGTCTCTCTCTGGTCCCTCTCTGGTCTCTCTGGTCTCTCTCTGGTCTCTCTCTGGTCTCTCTGGTCTCTCTCTGGTCTCTCTCTGGTCTCTCTGGTCTCTCTCTGGTCTCTCTCCTGGTGTGACTGTGGTGAGTCCCAGAGCCTCCTGCTGCTCAACAATATTTCTTGCACTAGAAAATATGTCTACTTTGTATTTTTATACTTACTTCGTTATCTTGGTAAAGTCAGAGATTTCAACCATACTATTTATTTTTATGATTTTTCAAATATGCATTTATATTCATCGTACATGAATTAACTATTATTGAAAGCTGAACATAAAGAAGTAAATTGTATCAATCATAGCTCTCGCTGTGATCACTGAACCATGTGCGCCCTCTGCAGGTGGAAGATAGGAACAGCAGGTCTAGTCACTCGGCCCGAGACTGGATCTTTGGATGAACAGATACTTTATTTTCTTTTGTAACTTTGTGTCCTTTGAGTAGTTATTTTGAGTCATGTGCCTAGAGTCAGGTTTAATTTCTTGTCATTTCCCGTTCAGCTCCAACATGAGGCTGAAGCCAGAAATATGTTACGCACTCACAAATCACAAATATAGCAAGTTAGATATTAGACTATATCTAACTTGCTATATTAGTTAGATATAGTCTGAGTTTAGCGGCATCTGTTCCACTTGAGCTAATTTCAACATGACACTACAAAAACTAAAATGAAACGGTTTGGTGCAGATATAAGCACTGGTGTTACAAATCTGAGATCAGATGTAGTTGTAATCTATTGGAGAAAGACGAACCCAGAAAATGTATGCTAAGTTGAAAATACTAGACTTAATTTTAGGCAGATTTAGTCACACGTTAGTTACAGACAAGACTAAAACAATAACCTCTGAATCAATAATTAATAATTTCACATGGGTCCAGAGCAAAGTCACATAAACACAAAAGACGACTCAAGACTTCATGCTGTAGAATCAATGACATGTTACTGTTTCCTAAAGGTTTAATTAGAAAAAAAGTAATCTGTAGTAAAACAGCCTGTAACCACGTGACCAAAAGGGGGCGTGGCATGGGGCCGTAGTGTCACTCCCGTATTCGTCCCGGAAACCGTATTCGTCCGGAAGTTCAGTTATCGCATGTCAAAAAGTGTAATAAGTGACTGGTTAAGTTTTAGGTGGTCTGAGTAGGTGGTCTGAGTAAGATGGTTAAGGTTAGGGTTAAGGTGGTCTGAGTGAGATGGTTAAGGTTAAAGGGCCTATATCACGGTTTTTGACTTTTCTCTACTTTAAACATGATTACAGCTATTTGGCCTTCATACACAAGCCCACAGTAGTTTATTCATTGATTCTGTCAATCTTTTGTAAGAGAACAATCTGTCTCCTTCCCCAGCGTGAGGCACAGAAACGCTCGGGTCCACTTCAGTGACGAAAACCACACTGATGACGCGCATGACCCCGTTTGCTTTGTATTTAAAATAGTTGTTAAATACTTTTGTCAAAACGGGGTAAACAATACACAATTAATATGCTGTTTTTTGTCAAAAATAATAAAAATATAAATAAATTAAAAGCCGGCGGGAGGTGATTGACGGATCAAAACAGCGAATCAGAGCGCACAGGCTCCGGCTCCCGAGTCCAGCGTCTGTGGTCTGGTCTCGCGGACACCACATAGAGCTGCTGTTTTTATGCTTTTGTCAGAAACTGTTAGGATCACGTCAACTTGAATGAAGTGTGTTATGGGTGTAAATATGTGACGCACTATTTGGCCCTAAGAGGAAGAAAGCGGCTCGACTTTTTTCATCTGTTCATCTCATGGATCTATTATAATACCGGTTCATCTGCGACACTTCACTGAGACTGTTCCAGAACTACAGGGACAATGGAACTGGACTTACTCAAAAGCTGATCTGGAAACACGTTATTCCCACGGTAAAAGACGTAACTCGGACCCCTCGATCTGTAAGTAGTGACGCTAACTCGCTGTATACTTCTGTAAACTAAATAACTAGGGTCTGATTGTGCATCGAGGACATAGGGCTCGATGTGACGGATTGTCATTGTTGGAAAAAGTTTATTCTTATGTATGAAATTACTAAGTACAGGTGATAAACGACAAAAGCGTGATGCTACGTCACCGTGCGGGCGGGGGGAGGCGGGTGAGGGCGGGGGGAGGCGGGCTCACAGGCAGAGGAGCAGACTCTGGATCAGCTCGTTTGAGTCGAGGTGACGTCACCTCTATACAAGAGATGGCTCTAATCTCACAAGCTTTGAGTGTTGTGTGGTGTATCATACACATTAATATCACACATGTGCAGAGGATTGAGTGTGAAACATGAAGAAAAGCGTGATATAGGACCTTTAAGGTTAAGGTGGGTCCGAGTAAGATGGTTAAGGTTAGGGTTAAAGTGGTCTGAGTAAGATGGTTAAGGTTAGGGTTAAGGTGGTCTGAGTAAGATGGTTAAGGTTAGGGTTAAGGTGGTCTGAGTAAGATGGTTAAGGTTAGGGTTAAGGTGGTCTGAGTAAGATGGTTAAGGTTAGGGTTAAGGTGGTCTGAGTAAGATGGTTAAGGTTAGGGTTAAGGTGGTCTGAGTAAGATGGTTAAGGTTAGGGTTAAGGTGGTCTGAGTAAGATGGTTAAGGTTAGGGTTAAGGTGGTCTGAGTAAGATGGTTAAGGTTAGGGTTAAGGTGGTCTGAGTAAGATGGTTAAGGTTAGGGTTAAGGTGGTCTGAGTAAGATGGTTAAAGTTAGGGTTAAGGTGGTCTGAGTAAGATGGTTAAGGTTAGGGTTAAGGTGGTCTGAGTAAGATGGTTAAGGTTAGGGTTAAGGTGGTCTGAGTAAGATGGTTAAGGTTAGGGTTAAGGTGGTCTGAGTAAGATGGTTAAGGTTAGGGTTAAGGTGGTCTGAGTAAGAGGTGGTGTGGTCTAGTAAGATGGTTAAGGTGTTAAGGTGGTCTGAGTAAGATGGTTAAGGTTAGGGTTAAGGTGGTCTGAGTAAGATGGTTAAGGTTAGGGTTAAGGTGGTCTGAGTAAGATGGTTAAGGTTAGGGTTAAGGTGGTCTGAGTAAGATGGTTAAGGTTAGGGTTAAGGTGGTCTGAGTAAGATGGTTAAGGTTAGGGTTAAGGTGGTCTGAGTAAGATGGTTAAGGTTAGGGTTAAGGTGGTCTGAGTAAGATGGTTAAGGTTAGGGTTAAGGTGGGTCTGAGTAAGATGGTTAAGGTTAAGGTGGTCTGAGTAAGATGGTTAAGGTTAGGGTTAAGGTGGTCTGAGTAAGATGGTTAAGGTTAGGGTTAAGGTGGTCTGAGTAAGATAGTTAAGGTTAGGGTTAAGGTGGTCTGAGTAAGATGGTTAAGGTTAGGGTTAAGGTGGTCTGAGTAAGATGGTTAGATTTAGGGGCTTCCACCTTAATGTGGTGGGCGAGTTTGAGTACTCGGATGATCCTGGGACCCATGGCAAACAGGTCTTGAAGCGCAGTCCGATGCCAACCATGGACAGCACAAAAATTTAGGGGCCCCACCCTGGAGACAGGCCTGGGGTTAGGTCTCAAACGCGAGCGCCTGGTGGCCGGGCCTTAGCCCACGGGGCCCAGCCCGGGCTCAGCCCAAAAGGACGACATAGGCACCACCCGCAGAGGGATCCGTGGGGCATCAGTGCCGAGAGGACTGAGCAGCGGTCGAAGGTACAGACCTCGACGACCCAGTCCGCACACACAACATCTGGCTCTTAGGACGTGGAACGTCACCTCACTAGGGAAAGAACCCGAGCTCGTGGGGGAGGCTGAGAGATACCGACTAGAGATAGTTGGCCACATTTGTTGTATATCTTTATAACATTTAGTATCATTCAAATTGAGAAAAAACATTATAAATTCGGAAATGAAGGCAACTGAGGTCAAAAAGACAAAGCGATATAAATGAGGTGTCGTGTATTAGTATAAATCCAGGTGTTTTGGTAAATGTTGAAAAAGAAGTGCATTCGATAGTTTACAGCAGCATCCAGGTTGAAGTAAGAGATTTGCTCAAACATTTAAAGGACAACTCACCCTCAAATCCACTTTTTTTTGCTGATAAACGGTATAAATGAGTGTCCAATAGTGTTGTCTACATATCCTGGTCATAATCTTGTCACTTTGGTGCAAATTAGTTGAAAGTTAGACTTTCTGCCTAAAACCGTCTGTGAGGCGCCATCTGCAGGCGACCTGTATTACTACATTTGAATTTTGAATCTGGCGCCAACACTGGCGCGGCAGCAAGACCTGACGTCTGAAGCAAGACCTGACGTCTGAAGCAAGACCTGACGTCTGAAGCAAGACCTGACGTCTGAAGCAAGACCTGACGTCTGCAAGTTGGACCTGACGTCAGCAGCCCCCCGCCCAGAGCAATGTACTGTAAACGGCCCAGTCTCGTTCACAGCTGCTGCTGTGGGGGTTTTCATCCACAAAAAGAAGAACGGTAAGACCTACATTTATTTTATTGTCCGTGTCATAGCTGGGTATTATACTTCTGTTCTTAATGAGTCCTATTTCTGTTTCAGCCAAGCGCCCACCAACCCGTGAGTCTCTTTAAATTATAATATAAATATGTTTCTTGTATTTCTGAAATAACATGACTAACTATGTTGAATCTTTGCAGCTGTGAGCGATGGCGAAGTCCAAGAGGAGCTGAATCCAAAGTAAATAACATTTAATTTATAATTTTACATTAAGAAGTGTGTGTAGAAGACTTAAACATGGGGTGGTCCTGTTTTTCACTTTTCTGTCTGAAAAAGCTGATCTAAAGACGTGACAGAGGCTAAAACACACGAGAAAACTAGTGACGGATGCAAACTCTTTCAGAGCGAGGAATTGTGGATTGAAAGTTAGGTTCCCCAGCTTTAAAAAGTAAACATTAAGTGTCTCATCTTTAAGTGTTTTATAAAGAAATGGCTAAAGTACATTTGCGTTTGTACCAGGGCTTTTCTCTGCCCTGTTCGGAGGATCCGCTAAACTGTAAACACACAAAGAGAATAATGTTATTCATGATAAATGCTAAATTCTTTTGCTTCATTGTTGTTTCTCCTTCTCAGGTCTTAAATCATACAGAAAAACACGGAGGAGGAGGAGTCACTACATCATATTTACAGTCTGGCTTTACCACCATCGCTTTGTCTCGCAGTATTTTTGTCATAAAAAGGTTAACAGATAATTCTGAAAACTTCATGTGTGTTAAGAATATATATGTATAATGTATTCTTTTAACATTTAAATGTGTTGATAGATTGGTATCTGTGTTAGTGAGCGTGGCTCAGAGCGTCTCTGCAGAGACAGTGATAGTGAGAGGAAACCCGCTGTTACGAAGTGGACAGAACTACTTACAGAGTAATGTACTCACCTGAACTACAAGCACAGATTGCGTTGCCATGGGCATCCAGGTGTGTCTGGGATTCATGTCTGACGAAGGGCCTCAGCCCGAAACGTTACGTGGTCTGTAAATAAACACTTTTTGGGAGCAACAGAGTTGCGGATTTTTTTACTGTTTTCACGTCTTATAAATAATGCACCACGAGACTCTTCAGCGAGTCACTTTCAAAACTGGTTTCATATTTCTGTATTTCAGGGTCAAACGTGTTCTATCATTGTACAAGTATTTAAGGGCCCTCTGTGTGTTAAGGGTTAATTGCAGACATTACCAAACATACGCAGTCTTTGACTTTGACACCGCTTTCTTCTTCCTGATCGTTGTTAAACCAGTTCATCCTGTTCAGCAGTAACCAGAGAAAAACTTTCAGCAAATGTGATCTTTGTCCTCTGTCATGTCACAGGATTTCAGTTTCCCGATTCATATGTGACTTTTCTTATTGTTTTAAATTCTACGTCGTGGTGCTACGTCCCTTAGCGGACTTCGCTAGTGTGATATCACGTGACCCCCAGGTCACAGACGCCAGAGAGATCAACAAAAAATGCTCCAATCACTAGCGACCCTCCTCTATGGCCCCTGCTCCATAGCCGCGCCCCCTCTTTCACTCTGGCGCCGATTGAGATCTACCACAGTACTCACTTCATTCTGAGAGATGTCTTCCGTTGTTCGTCCGAGTTCCCCTTCGCCCTCCGGCGTCGGACGTCGTCGTTGCTCGGCGTGTCGAGTCAGGCTCCAGCGCACGGACCAGCACTCCAGCTGCTTCATGTGCCTGGGCCCGCTCTAGCTGCGCCTCGTGTCTCGCTCTCCCCAGGGAGGAGAGCGAACGCAGGCGTGCGTTCCTCGCCGCTGCAGCGCCCCGTCCGGACTCCTCTCAGGACGAGGAGTCTGAGATTGACTGGGCCCCACTCGACCTTCCACCCGTGCCCGCGGAATGGGGTGACTGCGAGGACGGAGAGGCTTCGGAGATCGGCTCTCTCCTCACCCTGGACGAGGTGGTTTCGAACCCGGAGCCGGACCGCTTTCCTCTGGACCACATGCCTGGGCTCTACTCCTCCGCGGCGGCCATCATGGATGCTCCTCTGCCACCGCAGCTGATCCAGAGGGTGGAGGACTTCACCTCTGTGGGCGCCACCACTCGAGGGAAGAGGAGGATACAGCCCACGTTGTGCCCGCGGATGGACCCGATCGTCCATTATGCGACACGTGAGTGGCCAAAGCCCCTAGCAGCCAAGAGGCCTGCTCTGGGGTACAGCATGTTTTGCAGCGTGCAGGACTGGTCCTGGACCGGTGGTGTCCCGGACATCGAGGATTCAGTCCGCATGGCCCTGCAGCCCTCCGCATCCGTGTGGCCCGGCACCAGACCTCTCCTTCCCTCCGAGCGGGACAGGATGTCTTTGGCGATGCTGGATAGACGTTACGCCAATGCGGCACAGGTCGTCGCATTGGCAAACAACATGGCTTTCATCACGGGGGCCCTGGATAGGTCGCTCTCCTCTGGCCAGGCGCTCAGTGGAGACCTCCGCAGGCGAGGACCACCTCGGCGGCGATCCTGCGCATGTGCCAGGCGCTAGCCGTGGATGGCGGCCGCTCCATGGCAGCAGCCCAAGTCGGGGGCAGGCACCTTTGGCTTGGGCTGGCTAATATCAGGGAGGCGGAGAAGAGGCAGCTGCTGGACCTGCCCGTCTCCCAGACGTCCCTCTTCGGCCCGGACATGCAGGCCCTGGTGGCGAGACTGGAGTCTGCAGCCAACGACTCGGCTAGGCTAGCCCCGCACCTAGCACCGAGGCGCGAGGCCCGCCCACCATCACGGAGCCGGGACAGAGGCAGAGAGCGTTCGCCCGGGAGGCGTCCTGACCCGTATCCGCGCTCTGTTGTCCATCGTCCCCCCTCGACGAGGCCCCCGGGTCCAGACGGACACACGGCAGGCTCGCGGGAGCAACGCACCCACCGCCGGCCTCCCTATGGTAGAGGAGGTCGGGGTGGCAAGTATTCTTTCAATAAAGGCCGACCGGCATTTCATCAGTACTCGTTGTCTGAGTCTCATTTGGGGGTACGTAACATGTCTAATGTGAAATCTGATTGTGTTACTTCCCGGGCCCATAACGTTGCTTCGCTAGGCCTGCAGCCCCCAGAGCAGGGTGTGCAGTGCGCTACGCGAGCTACGAGCTCCGGTCCTCTGATCCATGCTATGCCCTCCCAGAGAGAGGTCAGGCGGAGGGATCTGGTGAGTAATGATGTGTGTGCTTCGGCCGAACGCGTGCTAGCCCCTCTGAGCTACAAGGCTAACACGGGGTTTCCCACTCCAGGGGCTCGCCCCCCCCTCCATGAGGCAAGAGCCAGGGGGGGGGGGGGGGGCGCAGCAGTCGAGTCACGTGGTATGAGCAGACCCGTACTTATGACGTCGGGCCTGCAAGACACGTGACCGCCCCCGGCGCACATGGTATGACGCAGGGGGCCCCCCTGCCCTTTCGTCCACCCCCCCTCCCTGCTAGGAACACCAGGAGAGGGCGGGGCTGTGACGTCTCGTGTTCCAGCTCCCGTTCCGCCCCTCACAGACTTCTATAGCATCTGGAGGGAGCAGGGACTGCTGACGGATCCGTGGCTGGAGAAAACATTGCGCAGGGGTTACGCACTGCAATTCTCCCGAAAGCCACCACCATTCCGAGGCGTACGGGCAGTACGCTCTCAGGTACGGGGATCATTAGTGGCACTACAAGCGGAGGTCTCCTCCCTGCTGAGTCGAGGCGCAGCAGTGGAGGTAGACCCACAGGACGCCACCAGGGGGCTGTACTCCCCTTACTTCTTAGTGCCAAAGAAGTCAGACGGGGGGCGTCCCATTTTGGATTTGCGCGTTCTGAACGAGTGCATTTCCAAACGGCAGTTTCGGATGCTGTCCACAAAACAGCTCCTCGAGTGTGTCAGGCAGGGAGATTGGATGTCCTCCATAGACCTGACAGACGCTTACTTCCACGTGCCGATAGTTCCGGAACACAGGAGGTTCCTGCGCTTCGCAGTGGAAGAGAGGAGTTACGAGTACTGCCGTCTCCCCTTCGGCTACGCACTCGCGCCTCGGACCTTCTCAAAGTGCGTGGAGGCGGCACTGGAGCCGCTCAGACGCGCAGGGGTAAGAATATTAACCTACATAGACGATTGGTTAATACTGGCCTCATCCAGGGAAGTGGCCATGAGTCACACGCACTGGGTCCTGTCCCACATACAGCGCCTGGGCTTTGTGGTGAACAGGGAGAAAAGCAGGCTGCATCCGGCTCAGCGCATGATCTATTTCGGCCTGCAGCTAGACTCTGTGACATTCCGTGCTGCATTGTCCGAGGACAGACGGAGGAACATTACCCGGCGCCTCAGGTCCCTGCTGGGGATGATGGCGGCGGCTCATGCTGTGGTGCGGCTAGGCCTTCTCCACATGAGGAATTTTCAGAGGTGGTTCTCATGCCTCAGGCTTCACCCCTCCCGGGACGGGGGGAGGCTTATCTGGGTTCCCCAAGTGGCAGCATCGGACATCAGGTTTTGGCTCACTCCGGGTCTATTGCGGGACGGAGTAACTCTGGCCTGCGCCGTGTCTCACGTGGAGGTGTTCACGGACGCGTCACTCGAGGGTTGGGGCGGGGTCCTCGGCCAGAGCTCTGTAGGAGGCTGCTGGTCGGACTCAGCCCGCCACATCAACCTTCTGGAGATGGAGGCAGTGCACAGGGTACTGCTGCACTTTGCTCCTCAGCTGCAGGGGAGACACGTGATGGTTCGCTCAGACAACACCACAGTGGTGTCTTATCTGAACAGGCAGGGGGGCACCAGATCCCCGCCCTCCATCGCATGGCGACGGTGACGCTGCTGTGGGCGGCGCTTCACCTTCTGTCTCTGAGGGCGCGCCACGTCCCGGGTGTCCGGAACGTGGGGGCCGACAGGATGTCCAGGGGGGGCCCACTCCAGGACGAGTGGGGCCTGGCCCCACGGGTAGCTGCGGAGGTCTGGCGGAGGTTCGGTCGTCCAGTGGTCGACCTTTTCGCCAGTGCAGAGAACGCACAGTGCCCGTCCTGGTTCGCCTTAAGGGCCGCGGACGAGCCGCCCTTAGGCGTGGACGCCCTGGCTCACTACCCCTGGCCAGAGGGCCTGCTGTATGCCTTTCCACCAGTGCGTCTCCTGCCGGTCCTGCTGCGGAGGATCGAACAGGAGAGGAGGTCGGTGATCCTGGTGGCTCCGGACAATCCACATGCCCGGTGGTTCCCCTTCCTGAGGGGCATGGCGGTGATGGAGCCCTGGGCCCTCCCGGACGAGCCGCAGGCTCTGGGTTTGGAGGCTGAGAGGCGGAACCTCGTAGACCTGGGTCTTCCCCCGGCAGTGATGGAGACTATTCAGGGGGCGAGGGTGCCGTCCACTGTGAGGGCCTACGCCACGAGGTGGAGGCTCTTCAGCGACTGGTGCGGTTCTCGCTCCTGGGATCCCAGGCGTTGCCCGCTGGAGGGAGTCCTGGGATTCCTACAGGAACTTTTTGACAAGGGGAGGGCTGTTGCCACCTTGGCGGTGTTCGCGGCCGCCATTACCTCGGGTCACAACGGATTCGGGGGTTTCACAGCCCGCTCTCATCCGTTGGTTAAACGTTTTCTGCGGGGGGCACGCAGGAGAAGGCCCCCGCTTCAGAGAACGCCCCCGGTTTGGGACCTCAGGGTGGTCCTTAGGGGTCTGTCGGGCCCGCCTTTTGAACCGGCGGCGGAGGCGAGTCCCGAGTGTGTTGCTTTTAAGACTGCCCTCTTCCTGGCGTTGGCGTCTGCTAAGAGGGCGGGCGACTTGTGTGCGCTCTCCGTCCATGCGTCTTGCCTGTCCTTCAGTGGCGGAGCCAGACTTTTAAACAGAGGGTGGCCAGGGGGTGGCAAGGGTTTTTTTAAGGGGTCCACATTTATACTATTCCGAAATTTTATTTCACACAAAAACTGGCTAAACGATACATTTTAATCTCAGTCTTGTCATTATTTTGAATATAAAGTGAACTGAAAGCACACTTGGAAACTACAAAGCAAAAAAGTGTATTTAAATAGTAGTTTGAACAAAAAAGTGCAAAATAACATCATTCAAACATTGCATTACATTTTTCTTTAACAAATTTAGCAAATTCCTGCGGTTCTGGTGTAAAGCAGCAAAGATGTTGACAAACTCATCCATATTTAGCCCTCCTTGACTCTACACTGAGGCCACCAAGATGACTCAATCATCTGCCATGGTTCACAAGACGCAGTACTGACAGGCATTAAAAAGATCTTTGCAAGCCTCAAAAGCTCATGAAACACTTTCCAAACGTTCCAAAAGGACAAGGAAGTCCAATAGGGTCTCTCTAATCCATTTTTTCCTCCCAAGAAGCCGCCTAGTTTGACGTACCTCATACCTCGTCCTCTATATCTGACTCAAAGGTTCTGCCAAATGAAAACAGGGGCTCTTCTTTCAAAAAGATTTTGGGGTTAAGCGACTGCACATCATCCATAATCTTAGCTATTTTTTTTTCTTTTTTTGTGTGTGAAAAAACGCCTTCTGCCAATACAGTAGACAATCCTGCACCTGTCTGCGACACCCTCTCATTCTCTGAAACTCAATTATATAAGCTATATTTTAATACAACAAAACAAATTCCTCATCATGGACATTCTCAAAACATGCTGCCTCTCAGTCTGACCTTCAGGTTTCATCATCCTGATCTACAGCCTTTTCCTAACAAAAAAAGGCATGTAGGCAATGTTTCCTCCTTTTCATGTTTACACTAAAGGGAAGAGGGCGATGATACGATGGGCAATTCGGGCGTTCTGCTCTCCCAAAATTCCATCCGATGGGCGGGGGAGCGACTGAATTTTGCGTTGCATTATGGGTAACACTTGCCTTCGCAACTTCCGGCGCATTTTCTCTAAATGGTTGAGTGTTTTCGTCATTTTCTGTATGCAAATACATTCCCGTCTCTAACTAGTGGCATATCGCGCAAATCATCCGTCCAATTCACATTCTTCCCTCTTAGCTGAACTTCATTCTCATTGTTACCATCTGTCACTCGCACACACAGCCGTTTTCGTTCACTCTGCTCGCTGTCATCTTCTTCTAAATCTTCATAAACACCATCCGCTCGTTGAACTAGCAACAACAATTCCTCCTTTCGTTTTCCCACACTGCAAATACCCTTTCGCTTCAACCTTTCACGCAATTCAGGCACTGTCAATCGCTTGTTGTTTTCGTGAGCCATATTCGCCATTGTATGAAATCAACCGGAAGTGAACTGGGCAACAAACTGTGTCATTTTTTGATCACAGCGCCGCTCAGTGGATGGAATTTTGGGAGAGCAGAACGCCCGAATTAATAATGGAAAATACACACGCATGCACCCCGCACGCACACACACACACACTGGCACACACAGGCACGCACACACACGCAGACCCACACATACACGTTTTTGTTACCTGGTGGGTCCCTTTGACAGGGCCGTTCAGAATGGGACCCATAGATATAATCTTTTTTTACTGGGACTACTTTAAGTAATACAAAACAGTCAATAGAAACCAAACAACTATTTTAAAGGAATTTTATTTTAGATTTTGTTTTCGAATTGCAGTGATTCTATTTTTGACATAGAATTTAATGCCACTCCATGTCCGATGTCTAAGGTCATCTGGTGAGGCATTAATGCAGGCCAGACTTCCCAGGGACCTTTCCAGTCTGTATGAAAGGTGTCATGGTCTTCTCCACAGCCTTCACCTCAGATGCAGACCATGGCTTTCTTACACGTTCTAGGGAGAGAAATAAAAATATATTAGCAATATACACTCCCAGGGTTAGGACCAAGCAGCCTGGCTGTAATCCCCCACCTGGTACACTTACCAGAAGGGGCACTGCCACTACCATGGGGTGCATCTGGATGAATGGTTGAAGGTTCTCCGCTTGAAGTTTCTTTTAGCCCGTCCGTTTGTGAGAGGATCTCTACTGCTCTCCCTGTCGCACAGAAAATAAAAATACAAGTGGCCTTTAGGGGAAAAAAATCATACATATTTTAATAATATCAAGAATTACCTTCAGGCTCAATTTGTATCTGGTCGAGGCTCTTTCCTTCGAATTCCGTCACTCTTCCCTGCTCCATGGCCATCAACACTTTGCTGATTTTGGCCAGCTCCAGTGTCCCCTCTGGTAGTCTGTAATATTGCCTGTGGATGCGAATGTCATGGCCGAGGAAGTTGGCAAGTATGTCCATCTCATTCTCTTTCATATTGAGAACTGTAGACATAGTAGCTATGTGCTTTCTAAGTTTGGTTGAGGATAGCATCTCTGGATGCACCGCACCACATTCTTTGGCTACCTGGCGTAGGGAGTCTGATCCCCTGATGTGGGTGTCTGCGCCCGGGCGGGAAAAGAAGTATGGGTTATGGTCAGAGATGGAACAGCCCCTTTCTGTTCTCCACCAGCACCTCCATCGAAGCAATCATTTCAGGAGTCAAAAGAACCGGCACTTTCCGACTTCTTTTCCCTTTAATTTCAATGCGTTGAAAATGCTGACACAGCTTTTTCTCAAGTTGGGACAGTCCCAGAGCAATGTCAGAATGGATCCCAGTCTTACTTCTTAAGGTAAAGGCTGTCAGTGGCATCTTTGAAACCTCACCTTCCCTTCTTCGATTGAAAATGATGACCTCACAAAGAGTCAAAACTGCCAGTTTAGACCAATGCTTAGACGTTGGCTCACTTATTAGGGTTTGCACATATTCAGGTCGACATACCTCAATATGTGCATGCATGGCTCTAACGTCCTCAGTCAGAGGGAGCAGGTCCGGAGTGTTCCACTTGGCTTGCCGGAGGGTCTGTAGGGCAGCAGAAGAAACACAGACGTCCCACCTCTTCTCAAAAAGCAGCCGGCTTCGTTGGAGGTTTTTAATAAATAGTTCATCAACACAATGCTCCATTTTTGAGTCACATTCAAGAATATCTGCTAGCTTTCTGAGGCTATGGCCGAGTTTGAGGGCCAAGGATGGAGTCTTGTATTGATTTGTTTCCTCATCATATCCAGCCACAGACCTGACTGCATCAATCACATGGTTAAAGTTGGAAGGAATAAAGAAATCCTTAATTGTTTTCAGTTTCCCTGCGGTTTTTGCTTCGTTAATTAACCTACCGACTTCTCTCATTTTCTGCCTAATGTAATCATGCTTAGTCTTATCATGCCCGTGTTTTAAGTACAGGTGCTCTCCGAGTCTCAGAATCCCCTTTTCTGCTTTGACAACACCCGTGACCTCATCCTGATGCATTGCCGAAATTAAAGACCACAGCTTTTTGCTGATGCCCTCCGGTACAGGCTGGGCTAGGGAGCAGAGGGACTGGACCCTACTTCTACCTGGTTTAGCCTGGTTTAGCCTGGGCATCTTTCTGTGAAAGCCGGCACCTGGCCACATGCCTCCACAGCGACTTTCGCTTAAGCAATGCCCCACAGTCTATACAGTGCAAAAACTCACTGGATTTAACTGGGGAATTTGGCTGTTTAGCTGGGACTAAAGTTCCAATGCCGGCCTTTAAAACCTCAATTGTGCTCACGGTTTCCACTATTCCTGATCAAATCAAACTGAAGTTTACGTGCTTTAGACTTCACAGGTAGAGCCAATGCTCTGGCTACGTCACTTTCATTTCCATGTTTTCTAGTCAAATGACGGGACATTTTGTGGCAGGACATTGAACAGTAGAGGCAGAAGTGTCTCTTGCTGTAAACCCTGCCCCCATTTTTCTTCTTTTGCAGCTGCATGATAACAATCTTATTTGCCTTTGGTTCGTCACTTTCCGAGTCTTGAAGAAAAGTGTTTTTGATTTTTCTTTTTCCATACTTTTTTACAGGTTTCTTCTTGACAGTTAAATCGTCAGATTCTGAGTCGACTTCATCAATTAGGGACTCTTGACTAAGCTGCACAAACAACAAATAATTTGTAATAATTCTATATAACAATTTGAAGTCATGACTTGTAGTCAGCACTTACCAGTGGGTTGTAAGCGTGCGCTTCAGTGTGCTCCTCCATGATGTCTTGCAGCCTAATGAACCACACACTTGCACCTTTTTCTAGCCTGACACCTGATTTCCTCTGTTGTGCTGCTCCATGATTGGCTCCAGCCTGCTGGACTGAAATTGCCCCAGTGTGCCCCTCCTTGATATCCCGCAACCCACCACCAGGGTTCCGACACATAACACACTTTTTTCAGGAAAGTAAACCTCCAGGGGTCCTTTCCATATTTTTACAGAGACTGCATAAGGACCGTTAGAAAAGCATTACCCATTGATTATTAAGCTTGGACCAGTGGGGTCCGGTGTTCGGGCCCCACCACGTAAAACCAGTCCCCATGACGTGAGTGGAATCTCAGGTTATGGAACCCACCAGGAGTTGAAAACAAGTGCACACTGGCACACACAGGCACGCACACACACGCACACACACTGGCACGCTGACACACGCGCACAGGCGCGCATACAGGCACGCACACAGACACGCACACATACACACACTAAAAGTTCTACAAACTGAACAAGTAATGCGCTGCAGTACGTGTGTCTATACTTTGTGTCAAATGTAAACGGTTGGCTCTGCATCGCTAACTTACCTCTTTGTTTTCATCACGACTTGGGCACATGTGAGTCCAACAACCCAAAACATTAGCATACAGCACCGGCTCCACACGAGTCAGGGTGCGTTCACAGACGGGGGAAACCGTGGGAATTTTTAGCTTTTGGCGGAAAAAGTGCGGAAGATTCTCAAGATTAACATTATTACATTGCCGTCTTCCGAGGGGGGCACTGGGGGTGGCAAGGATATTTTTAGAGGTGGCAGTGGCCACCCTGGCTACCCCTCTGGCTCCGCCACTGCTGTCCTTTGGAGAGGGCGACGGCCTGGTGGAGTTGTGGGCCAATCCGGCCTTTCTCCCTAAGGTCATCACGTCGGCCTTCAGGTCGAGAGTGATCAGGATTAGGGCATTCCATCCGCCGCCGCATGCCTCCCCCGAGGAGGAGCGGCGGCACCTTCTGTGTCCTGTCAGAATGCTGAGGCATTACCTGGCCATGACGTCTTCATTCAGGTTGGTTGATCAGCTGTTTGTGTGTCTGGGCCCCAAGACAGACACGCTGTCGGCTCAGCGGCTGGCGCACTGGGTCGCCACGGCTGTTCGGCGGGCGTATCAGGCTCAGGGTCTGGCCCCCCCGGTGGGCTTCAGGTCGCATTGCACGCGTGGGGTGGCGGCCTCTACGGCCCTCCTCAGGGGGGCGTCGGTCGAGGACGTGTGCTGTGCGGCTTCTTGGGCGTCGTACTCTTCTTTCGTCCGGTCTTATCTTTTTGATGTGTCCGACCGGTCGGTGGCCCATTCCGTGCTGAGTGCAGTGGACTGAGTTGAAACCGTGAGGTTCCTCCTCTCAGGGGGCCTACGGTTGACTTTCCGCCCTGGTTCAGGAGCTCTTGGGAGAGGCGTCCTACAGGTGCGGTATGTGTGTGCTTTTGGTCAGTCAGGTAGTCCACGTCAGGAGCTCTTGGGAGAGGCGTCCTGGGACTACGGGTGACCTTCGGTCTGTGTTACTTGGGGGTGTCCTTGGGAGGAGTGGCCCTGTAACACGCAATTGCTTCTTCTGCCCTGAGTCCTCTCACTGTGTGAGGGTCTTGCTCGGGCGGAGCTCCAATCACTCTTCGCTGGCCTGCTGGGAGTACATGTTCCTACGGCCTCCGCGTTTTGTCCCACTAGCGAAGTCCGCTAAGGGACGTAGCACCATGACGTAGAATTAATAGTTACCTAATGTAACTTAAGTTCTACAAATAGGTGCGTAGTCCCTTAGCTACGAGCCCATCAGGCCAGCCCCGCTTGGCAGAGTTCAAGAGGGGGCGCGGCTATGGAGCAGGGGCCTTTATAGAGGAGGGTCGCTAGTGATTGGAGCATTTTTTGTTGATCTCTCTGGCGTCTGTGACCTGGGGGTCACGTGATATCCCACTAGCGAAGTCCGCTAAGGGACTACGCACCTATTCGTAGAACTTAAGTTACATTAGGTAACTATTAATTCTCAATCTTTCATCATTCTGGCACAGACGAGTATTTAGTGAGGTTTTACAAAAGTAATGTCCATGCAATAATCTGAAAGCAAAAAACATGACTTTTCTTTAGGGATTATCTCTTTTTGGATTGAATGAAGTGATCTTGCCAGTAATGGTATGAAGAATGAGACACAGGAGAGAGCACCCACAGGAGAGGGCACCCACAGGAGAGAGCACCCACAGGAGAGGGCACCCACAGGAGAGAGCACTCACAGGAGAGAGCAACCACAGGAGAGAGCACCTACAGGAGAGAGCACCCACAGGAGAGAGCACCCACAGGAGAGAGCACCCACAGGAGAGCACCCACAGGAGAGAGCACCCACAGGAGAGAGCAACCACAGGAGAGAGCTCCCACAGGAGAGAGCACCCACAGGAGAGAGCAACCACAGGAGAGAGCTCCCACAGGAGAGCACCCACAGGAGAGCACCTATGGAGAGAGAACCTACAGGAGAGCACCTAAAGGAGAGAGCACCTTCAGGAGAGAGCACCCATGGAGAGAGCACCTACAGGAGAGAGCACCCACAGGAGAGAGCACCTACAGGAGAGAGCACCCACAGGAGAGAGCACCCACAGGTGAGAGCACCCACAGGAGAGAGCACCCACAGGAGCGCACCTACAGGAGAGAGCCCCCATAGGAGAGAGCACCCACAGGTGAGAGCACCCACAGGAGAGAGCACCTACAGAAGAGCACCTATGGAGAGAGCACCTCCGGCACGGTGGCTGAGTGGATAGCACTCCTGCCTCTCAGTAAGAGGGTCCTGGGTTCGAATCCCGGTCGGACCAGGGCCTTTCTGAGTGGAATTTGCATATTCTTCCCGTGTCTGCGTAGGTTTCCTCTGGGTGCTCCGGTTTCCCCTACCACTAAAAACATGTGCAATACTTCTGGGATGTGCCTCCTGTACTGGCCCCGCTCCCATCTCTGTGTGGAGTGAGAGACAAATGCTCAAAAATTAACAATAGTTAAGCGCTTTGTAACTCTGGTCTGTGAAATATGGAAGACCGTGGCTGCCAAAACAATAAATATATACAGAAATAAATAAATAGATAAATAAATTTAAAAAAGATAAAATTTGCAAAGAAATGCATGCAATTATGAGAATAAGTGCATTTATTTCTGTATTTATTTATTTATTTATTTATTTATATATTTATTTATTTATTTTTGTATTTATTTATTTATTTCTCTATTTATTTATTTATTTCTCTATTTATTTATTTATGTATTTGTTGCATTTATTTATTTATTTCTCTATTTATTTATTTATTTATTTATTTATGTATTTGTTGCATTTATTTATTTATTTCTCTATTCATTTATTTATTTCTGTATTTATTTCCGTATTTCTCTTAATGATATGCAAATCATGGGGTGGGCCGGGATGCCTCTGCTGTAAGCTCATTGGTTAATCATAGGCGGTCATGTTGAGATCACTGTGTTCTCGCTATACTGTAGTGTTGACTATGGAGCAAGGAAAAAGATTAACCAATGAGCTTACAGCAGAGGCATCCCGGTCCACCCCATGATTTGCATATCATTAAGAGAAATACGGAAAAAAAAAATAAAAAAAAATAGAGAAACAAATAAATAAATAGAGAAATAAATAAATGAATGCAAAAATAAATACAGAAATTGAGAAATAAACGTATGAATGCAGAAATAAATGTATGAATAAATACAAAAATAAATAAATAAATAAATACAGAAATAAATGCACTTATTCTCATAATTGCATGCATTTCTTTGCAAATGTTATCTTTTTTAAATGTATTTATTTATTTCTGTATATATTTATTGTTTTGGCAGCCACGGTCCTCCATAGTGAAAGGCGGTTTATAGATAAACATTACTCACTTACTTACCTACAGGAGAGAGCACCTACAGGAGAGAGCACCCACAGGAGAGAGCACCTACAGGAGAGAGCACCCACAGAAGAGAAACAGGAGAGGTGATTGATGGTCCTCCACTCAGAACCTGTTGATGGTCCCAACTTAAGACCTATTTATAGCCTCTGTGTATGGAGCAAATTAATGATGTAGAGTCCAAAAAACTCTGTAAAAACCCAAAACTTATTATTATTATTATTATTATCATAATCAATAATAGAGGGGCGTCAGTAGCTCAGTAGAGCATTGGCCTTTGAGCCTGAAGGTCGTGGGTTCGAGCCCACCATGAGACCTTCTCCACCGACTCCCACTGATGACTGCTGTCGTTGTGTCCTTGGGCAAGACACTTAACCCCACTTTGCCTGAAGCCCCCGCTGAAAGATCTCAGCTCCTGTGGACTCACCACCTGCAGGAGGATCAGTGAGGGGCTGGTGCTCTGTGAACTGGGTGGCAGTCCCGACCCAGAAATGGGGTTGGGGCAAGAAAATAGATGGATGGATGATATTATTATTATTATTATTAAATAATAATTTTTTGTTTTTTATTATTATTATTATTATTTATATTCTTATGTTTCGCAGTACTAGTTTTGACCACCAGAGGGAGGCATTGATTAAATGACACTGACGCTGCCACAACAAAGCTTTGGCCTTTTATCAACTTGAACTGAACTTGTCCCTTGTTCTTGTCTTTTCTGAGATGGGAGCAGCTTCCATGAGTGAGTTTAATATGTTTTTAGTTCCTCTTGTGTTTATATTGTTTAAATCACAGCTGGTTAATGTTGATATTCAGAGACAAACTTCTATGAGTCCTTCTTTGTGGGAAACTGTAGCGTAATGTTTCAAGGGCAGTGTTCCAGGATTATTAATAACCTTCAAACTCATGTGGATCTATAAAAGAACAAGGCTCATGTTTCAAACAGAGGGAGGAGGTGCAGTTACGGGAACAGCCCCAGGACCGAGGGAGGCTCAGATCCCACTGCCAGGAACCGACCTGTCACTCAGATTATGAATGTCAAGGTGAAGAAGAAAAGAAAAAAAAATTACGGCTTTTTTGTTTTATTTAGGATATGTTTTCTACAAATGACAAAATAACTGATTTTGACAAGAAATTTAGCCGTTAGTTCTGTGACATCTCAGTGCCATATGAACCAAGAGTCAGACCTTTGGAGCTGTGCAGGGCAGGGCCTGGTTAGTGCTGTGATGGGAGACCTCTGGGAACAGCAGGTGCCACAGTGGGGCGGCTGTAAACTGTGGTTGTGTCCTTAGGCAAGACACTTCCCCCACATTAGAATGAGTCTGGTGTGTTTGTGTGAATGGTTGGTGGTGGTGGGAGGGGCCGATGGCACAGACTGGTTGCCTCGCTTCTGTCAGTGTGCCCCAGGGCAGCTGTGGCTACTGTTGTAGTTTATCACCACTGTGTTTAGGGTTAAGTGAGTGAAAGAATGACATAAGAAGCGTCTGTGAGTGTTCTGAAAAGTGCTGTATAAAACCTATTTATTATTATTATTATTATTATCAAGTACAGCTTTAAAGATTCAAATGAAGTTACAGACACAAGTCCATTCACAAAGACGTTTAATGCAGACATCAGGAAGTGTATTTTGTCCACATTCAGATAAAGTAAGACATCTGTTATTAGTATTTACAACATAAATATACAAATATATATAAAACTATCAGTAACAACCATCTGTATCTTTAAGCAAAGGATGTAAACGTTTGGTGTGAAGATCCACCATTTTACTGTTTCTGGCTGAATACAGATGTTACAGCGTTTAAGACGAAGAAGAAGAGGAAGAGGAAGCTGTGGAGGTGCAGACGCTCACTTCCTGTTTACGTCGATTAAAAAGACAAGTGCAAACAACGTCACAACATGTCATTTCTAAGTTATTAATACAAAAGGTGTCAGGTACAAAAAGACGGCTCCAGACCATGTGACATTATACACTGCAAAAAATGATACAAAAAAATAGGTCATAAAAGCTTGAATTGAGAGTTTTAACTTAACCTGACACATTCTGACGGTGTTAAAACTAGATTATCCAATGGGACAAAAACATTTTGTCTTATTTCAAGAACTGCTGCTTTATCTCTTCATTCCAAAGACATTTTTTGAATCTTTTTGAAACAAGATCATTTTGCTTTGTCCCGTTGGAGAATCTGGTTTTAAGGCTGAGTCAGAATGATTGACATTAATACACATTTTTGCCAAATTTGAGAAATTTTGTACGTGTTTTTCATGGCTTTATGCAGTTTGGTAGATCACACTCAGAATTTGTGAGAATTCTCAGTTATAATTTTAGTTGGAACTTTCTCAAAGAACTTTAGGAACAAAACACTGTTCTCATTAAAGCTCAGGTACCTCACTTTCAAACCATCACAAATATCCATCTAACTTTTAATTATTAGCTCTAAAAACTCTCACTAGTTTTCACCAATCTCTCCACTGCCTCCATGACATATTAGTGCCATAGGCCAAGGAGCACAGGGACTGGCCTCCTCTGGGACTGAGGAGCACAGGGACTGGCCTCCTCTGGGACTGAGGAGCACAGGGACTGGCCTCCTCTGGGACTGAGGAGCACAGGGACTGGCCTCCTCTGGGACTGAGGAGCACAGGGACTGGCCTCCTCTGGGACTGAGGAGCACAGGGACTGGCCTCCTGCTGGGACTCTGAGGAGCACAGGGACTGGCCTCCTGCTGGGACTCTGAGGAGCACAGGGACTGGCCTCCTGCTGGGACTCTGAGGAGCACAGGGACTGGCCTCCTGCTGGGACTCTGAGGAGCACAGGGACTGGCCTCCTGCTGGGACTGAGGAGCACAGGGACTGGCCTCCTGCTGGGACTGAGGAGCACAGGGACTGGCCTCCTGCTGGTCCCAGAGTCAGGACTAAACTCATTCTCACAGAGCTTTCTATTGGAACAAACCATGCGTATTGTTTATAATAAAAAAGTTAGGTACCTCAGCTTTAATACTTTGTCACATGGTAGTTCTGTGACACCAGGACAAGAAACAATGTAACACTATGAAAGTTTTGATGCAGATAAAAACTCTAAAAACAGTGTCACGTTGGCACAGGGAGAATATCGTCTCCAACAGTTTCGATTTATTCTGAGAAAAAACTAAGACTTAAAGAATGTAAGTTTTCTCAAAGATGTACTTTAAAAAAATACTATAAAAGGGCTGAACATATTTAGAATTTTTATGAGAATCGATCATTTCATAAAAAGTCATTGCACTTTTTTCCAGTAATCTATATTCTTTAAATCTCTCAAAACGGCTCGAGGTTTCTCACTCTTCCTCGCTGGGTTTTTGATCCAGGACAGAGGCATCAAACTCATTCTTATCTGGGGCAATATTAAAGTAGTTCTAGAATTTAATATGCTGCTATCCAGAATATATAACTACAATATGTGTTTATAATATTTCGGGTGTTCATTTTGACATGTTCAGATGAATTATGTTTAAAAAACTGCTTTGAAGTGGCACCTTTTCACTTCCGCATAGAAACGCTAGGGGGCGCCAAAATGGCGGCGATGACGTAGGAGAAGGACCTCTCACAGCAGCAGCAGCAGTCTGGGCTGAATCTGTAGGAGGTTTCACTGTCATCTGAACAAGGTATAAACATGTTTACATCAGTTTGTACATAATAGTGTGCAACTCTTTTAACCTTTTAGCCTTATTTGTGAGATTCAAGCTAATTAGTGTTGGGCAAGTTAGCTAACTCTACTTGATATCATAAAACATGCTAACAAGGCTAATATTCGTTTTTACATTATGCCAGTCTCACTTTGCCTTAGATTTATTTACCACAATGTACTTTGTAATATTCAAAAATGCTAACACCTATTAACGGTTTAATTAGCATTTTTATCAGTGATTGCATCACATGTAGTCTATGTTTTCAACTTCTGCAGCTTTTTGTTCATAAAAGTAAAATATTTATTTAATTCAAGTTATTTTGATTAGCATTTATGGATATTACAAAGTACATTGTGGTAAATAAATCTAAGGCAAAGTGAGACTGGCATAATGTAAAAACGAATATTAGCCTTGTTAGCATGTTTTATGATATCAAGTAGAGTTAGCTAACTTGCCCAACACTAATTAGCTTGAATCTCACAAATAAGGCTAAAAGGTTAAAAGAGTTGCACACTATTATGGACAAAACGGATGTAAATATGTTTATACGTTGTTCAGATGACAGTGAAACCTCCTACAGATTCAGCCCAGACTGCTGCTGCTGCTGTGAGAGGTCCTTCTCCTACGTCATCGCCGCCATTTTGGCGCCCCCTAGCGTTTCTATGCAGAAGTGAAAAGGTGCCACTTCAAAGCTGTTTTTTAAACATAATTCATCTGAACATGTCAAAATGAACACCCGAAATATTATAAACACATATTGTAGTTATATATTCTGGATAGCAGCATATTAAATTCTAGTACTACTTTAAAAAACAAAACATCTGTTTGGGCCAAAAGTTAATCGTGATTTTCTTTTGACCTATTTTTGTGTTTTGACAATTTCGTTTTACTGGACAAATATCAAGTAGAGACTGATGAACTATAAAAATATATATTTTCAAACCTGTACGAGTGTAAATATTGTGTTCTGCAGGTAAAAAAAAAAAAATGAACTAACTAACTTAACCTCAGATTAGTTCGTTAAATGATGTGGTTGTTCTCCAGAAAAAGTATAACATGCCATAGTATCCCAGTACATTACACTGCAAAAATCTATCATAACTGGAGCACTTTCTGACTGCCTTAAAACAAGATTCACCAATGAACAAGAAATGAGACTAAACGACTTTGTCCCATTGGAGAATCTAGTTTTAACTCAGTCAGAATGTGTCCGATTAAGATAAAAACCACATGATTCAAGCATTCCCTCATATTTGATCATTTTTTGCAGTGTAGCTTCAATGCTGCAAGTTACTATAACAAAGATACGTAGAAATCATTTTAAGGGCCTCTAAAAATTGTCTTGTGGACCGAATCTGGCTCCTGGCCCTGAGTTTGACCTGCACAAAAACCTCTGCAATTTCACGAGTAAGACACATTCTTTGATCCTGGCCTCCATAAAAACGTCCAGCTGTGTGCACTCAGGAGGTAAACACGGGGCTGGTTTATGGAGTCCAGAGAGACCAGGGTCCCAGGGTCTCAGGAGGTGCTGCTCCTCTTGCGGGTGCGGGGCTTCCTCCTCAGGATCTCCTCCTCTTGGTCACTTTCACAGTCTCTCTGCAGGAACACGATGCAAAAACATAAGAATGAAACTTCATGGACAAAAACAGGATGTGAGAGAACCTTTCCCACACTTGTCACATCGGATTTGGTTTGATTGTTTTGTCCTGCTTTACTTCAAGGTTGAAAAGTAATTTAGAGATTTTGTTAAACCAGGCCGGGTAACTTGGGGTTTCAAAACTAAAAATAGCAACTTTGGTAAATGGATTTATTCTGAAATGTCTTCATGATGTTTAAATATTTAGAATTACAATGCAGTAAGATTGTGGGAAGATCCAGGACATGTTAGAGGACAGCCTCAGTCCTGGATCTACAGCCTCAGTCCTGGATCTACAGCCTCAGTCCTGGGTCTACAGCCTCAGTCCTGGGTCTACAGCCTCAGTCCTGGGTCTACAGCCTCAGTCCTGGGTCTACAGCCTCAGCCCTGGGTCTACAGCCTCAGTCCTGGGTCTACAGCCTCAGTCCTGGATCTACAGCCTCAGTCCTGGGTCTACAGCCTCAGTCCTGGATCTACAGCCCTAAAGTTGAATCCAGTCTAATCTAACACTGCAGAGAGAGTGAAGATTTCCCTTTTCTTACCCCGTCTTGTAGCTGCTTCGGACTCTTCTTCATGATCCGTGTCAGGTGATTGCAAAGCGCCACGATCCTGAACGAAAACTGCGGAGACGAGAGAAACCTCACTTTGTTGGTTTGCTCTGAGCACAGACAGAAACCGCCTCAAACCGGACCTTACCTTCCATCTGCGTCTGGCGTACTGTCTCTTAAAGTTCTCTAAGTTCACCACCGAGAGTCGTTTGACCATGGCCTGCCGCGGGTTCAGAGGCTGTGGAGAAAAAACACATGTGCCATTAAAGCTGGGGGACCTAATTCTCCAACTGCAACAAGTGGAACTACTTAAAAACTTCTACCGTAAATTCCGGACGATAAACCGCAGGATTTTTCCTTCATTTTGAAGGCTGCGGTTTATAGTGAGGTGCGGTTTATAGTAAGGTGCGGCGTATAGTAAGGTGCAACTTATAGTAAGGTGCGGCTTATAGTGAGGTGCGGCTTACAGTGAGGTTTGGCTTATAGTGAGGTGTGGCTTATAGTCAGGTGCGGCGTATAGTAAGGTGCGGCTTATAGTAAGGTGCGGCGTATAGTAAGGTGCAACTTATAGTAAGGTGCGGCTTATAGTAAGATGCGGCTTATAGTGAGGTGCGGCGTATGGTAAGGTGCAACTTATAGTAAGGTGTGGCTTATAGTAAGGTGCAGCTTACAGTGAGGTGCGGCTTATAGTCAGGTGTGGCTTATAGTCAGGTAAGTAAGTAAGTAAGTAAGTTTTTATTTATATACCGCCTTTTCACTGCAGGTCTGAGTCTCAAAGCGGTTTACAATTGTTAATTTTGGGCATTAGTCTCTCACTCCACACAGAGATGGGAGCGGGGCCAGTACAGGAGGCGCATGCTAGAACTATTGGACATGTTTTTAGTGGTAGGGGAAACCGGAGTACCCGGAGGAAACCTACGCAGACACGGGGAGAACATGCAAACTCCACTCAGAAAGGCCCTGGTCCGACCGGGATTCGAACCCAGGACCTTCTTGCTGAGAGGCGAGAGTGCTATCCACTCAGCCACCGTGCCGCCCGGTGTGGCTTATAGTCAGGTGTGGCTTGTAGTAAGGTGCGGCTTGTAGTAAGGTGCGGCTTGTAGTAAGGTGCGGTTTATAGTAAGGTGCGGCTTATAGTAAGGTGCGGCTTGTAGTAAGGTGCGGTTTATAGTAAGGTGTGGATTATAGTATAAAGTGTGCATTATAGTAAGGTGTGGATTATAGTATAAAGTGTGGATTATAGTAAAGTGTGGATTATAGTAAGGTGCGGCGAATAGTAAGGTGTGGATTATAGTATAAAGTGTGGATTATAGTATAAAGTGTGGATTATAGTAAGGTGCGGCGAATAGTAAGGTGTGGCTTATTGTAAGGTGTGGCTTATAGTAGGGTGCGCCTTATAGTAAAGTGTGGCTTATAGTAAGGTGTGGCTTATAGTAAGGTGCGGAAAGATTAAATGACCCTTGAAAAATGTGTAACGGACGTGATGCTTTCCGTCCATTTTTCTCAAAAAATTAAACGAGAAAAAAACAATGGTCTGGTTTTATATTTAAGTTGGTTAGCTTTATAAAAGTATCACTGTAAAAAAAAAAAAAAAATCTCTGAATCAAATGTGGACATAAAATAAAAATATGAAACGGATTTCCACAAAGCTGTTAAAAACAAATCTTTTGTTTATTAAATAAAAAATGTGCCGTGGTTTGGTTTCTTCTTCTTGTATTTATTTTACAAGGTTTTGGGCAAACACATTTATTAGTCATGAGACAAAAAGTCAGACAAAATGAAATAAATTCTGGTTTATTCACGGGAAACTTAAGACCGTCGCTACGGCAACAAAAAACTTTTAATAAATAAATAAATAAATAATGCACATTCAAGTGTCGATCAGCTCTGTGCGCCGCGGTGGAATTACAAAAAGCAAAAGCACATTTTAACAAAATATTTAAAGAAAGAAAGAAATGAAAAGGACGGAGGATGCTTCACACCTTAATACTTTAAAGAGTTCGTATCGATCTGTTTGTAAATCAAGTTTTTCAAGTTTAAAATGAAGTTAAACGCATTGTTATCAGTGCAGAATAGGCACAGTGCAAACAGACGGCAAATCAAAGAACACAAAACAAGAAAAGAATTAGCATTAAATATGAGTAATGTCTGTTTTCTCTCCGTACCAGTGACTTTCAAACAGTATTAAAGTGTGTTAAAGGAGAAAAGGCAAAAGAAACGACAGAAAAAGTGCATTTAGACACAAATAAGAACTTAGTGTAAAAGTGGTCTGTGTGTTTCATTTGTGTCCTTAAAGTAAAAACACATTCTCTGGTCCAGTGTCTGCGTTTACAAATATAATCATGAGTCTTAATGGTTTTCAGCCGGGTCCTTAAAGGGGCAGTGGCGGCAGGTTTTCACTCCAACCGAAGCAGTGGTACAGCAGACTCCGCCCATTTCCTCCAGTGAGTCCGGTCTTAACCTGAAGACCTGAGGAAACGGGTGGAGTCTGGTGTCCGGAGGTTTTAGCACCATCAAAAATCAATAAAAATACAGTACTAAAAAACAATAAAAGTTAAGAAAAAATCTGATGGGCCACAACAGGTTAAAGAAAGTTAAAAAAAATAACTTATAAATGGACCATGAGACTGGAATTATTATTATTTTTTATCATTAAAGCTTTGAAAAATAGATTGTAGAAAGTATTGGAGGACTTGAGCGCTAACGTCGCCCATAACGTTGGCTAATTAGCGCAAACATGATTCTAGAGTTAAATTCTCAGATAGCAACCACCTAGCAACCAAATATCCAATCAGGAGAGTGACTGGTCCTGATTGGACAGATACTGGGGCTCAAACCTGGATTATACAAAGTCAATAACAACACCGGGATCATGTAGAGCAGCGGTAGATTTGGCAAAGAGCTACTTCAAATTATTACTTATACAATTTTAGGGTCATTAAATAGAACATAATTAATAACATGCCATAGTAGCACAGCATAAGTTATAAGCCTTTTGTGGGTATTGACTCCTGATTCATTTAAATAAGCAACAGAGCAGTGTGAGGTTCCAGGGCCGCATAGAAATGTGAATCGGGCCGGATGTGGCTCCCGGGCCGCAGTTTTCCCAGGTCTGATGTAGAGTGTTAAAGCTCAGATTTTAAGCCAACACTTTGGGTCAGCTCTATCCATCCCTACACTGCAAAAACTGGTAATACACACGGAATTCAAGTGTTTTTATCTTAAGCGGAGTCCATTCTGACGGATTCTCCAACGGGACGAAGCCATTTGGTTTTATTTCAAGAACTGTGGCTTTTTTTTCTCATTCCAAGCGAGATATTTCTTGTATTTGTTTAAAACAAGATCATTTTGCTTTGACTCATTGGAAAGTGCTCAAACTAAGATACATTTTGTCAAATTTGAGCCATTTTGACTTATTTTTCATCTGTTTTTGCAGTGTATTCTTTAAAAACCTCCATTCGTTTCCAGTTTAAGGTCCTGCTGCGTGGTTTGAACTCTGCTCACACACAAAATCATTCTTCTTCTGTGGGTTTCGTGATCCTCGGGCCCTCTCCAGACAACAGCGACATCAGGACCTTAGACTCCAGCCTCATCACGTCCGTCCTCCTCAGCCTCTGCTTGTAGCTCGTCCCGATCCCCTCCAGCACCACGACCACGTCCCTCACACGTTTCTGTATGCTCCTCCTGCTCTCCTCCACCTCCCCGAAGGCTCGCCGGGCCTCGGACAGCTGCTCCCTGCTCCTCGCGCTCCAGGCCTCCCCTTTGCTGCAGTAGCGGAGCAGGTCCTGGAGCTCCCGGTGCAGACCCTCATGGACTCCCTCCGCCTGCTCCAGCCCGGACCCCGTGGCCCTCAGCTCCTCCAGCAGATGTGCAAATCCGGCCACGTTTGCGGACAGCGTGGTCTCTCCGGGCGCGGGGGGTTGGACCGAGTGGGTCTTGGGGATAAAAGGGCGAGGGACACGGAGTCAGAAGAGACAGAGACGGTCCGTTTCTCTGGGTTAGTACGACGGGGCAGTCACGGCAACTCAGACAAACGCATGCTTTGAGAAGTGAGTTTGAGACGGAGGTGGGAACTCTGTGACTCTACTTTATGGCACAGACTGGTTGCCTGCGCTTCGGTCAGCGTGCCCCAGGGCAGCTGTGGCTACTGTAGTTTTGTTACAGGAGTCGTTTACACTACTTTGCTGCTTACATATAATATAAATGCTATAACATCACTGTGGAGAATAGGTGTTTTTGTCCCAAACAAGAAGTCACAAACAGAGACATTGCTTCGGCTCTCGGTGCAAACAAGTTAAAAAGTAGAGAATAGAATAAGTCATGCATAAATAAAAATCTACATAACATTATCTTTAACCTTAACCTTTGCATTGGCACCTTGTGTATTATCAACTCATTGTCTGCCATTGACGTATTTGTCTGAGACCCTCTGTTTGACTGGGGATTACAGGACAATTAAAATAGCTAAAAACAAACTTATTTTTGCTGATGAAAGAAGACAATCCAGTCTTTAAGAATCTGGTTTCACATTTCACATAGTCTTAGGAAATAATATTCTGTGGGTCTTGAGAATCATTGAAATCATCAAAAACGGCAGCAGTCAATGAGAGTTCCGGTCATATCACATACAATCATGGCCCAGGTGTAGTTTTAGCAAAATTGATTAAATCTGAGATGATAATTGCTGAAATTTAAATATTTTCTCATTCCATGGAAGACATTTCTTGTATCTTTTCCAAACAAGATCATTTTGCTTTGTCCCATCGGCAAATCTCGTTTAAAGGCTCAGTCAGGAGATACATTTCACTAAATCTGATCTATTTTTGACCCACATGTTTCGCTTTTTGCAGTGTAGCCGTAGTATCTCTGCATCTCTGGCTTGTGTCACGCATTAAATCACTTCTTTGTCTTCTTTCACTGTCATTACACATTTCCACTTAGCTGTGACTTTACCGTAACACAAGTTCAGAGATTTTTTTGAGCAACACAAAAGTTGTCATGGCTTCTGGAGAAAGGGCGCGGTGACGGAGGCCGCAGCCAGAGCAAATATTCAGTTATGGGCGTGAGCCTGATGAAACATGTGTTTGTGGTAAAGCAGATAAGAGGCTCTTTCTCTCTGGTCCGAAGGGGTTTAAGACTCGAGAAAACACACTTCATCCAGAGACAGAGTGACGTCATCGGATCAACTCTGAATCTTTGGGAAATGACGGTGACACCCTGAAACTTGAGGAGATTGTGGACTACTTTGACCCATAACACACATGTATAGAGTTGTGTGGGAATGAGCCAAGTCTATAAAGTGTCCTATATTCTGCTACTTTGGTGAGGCTAAAGGGTTAAATGACTGACCTTACTCTAGGGGATATAAAATACAGGTTAAAGACCACATTGTTCATTCAAAGCAGCCAAATATATATATATATATATATATATAAATAAGTGAGAAAATCTATATACTGAATATGAGAAAGAGAATAGTGGGCTTTTTCTTTCTCATGGATTCAGGGAGTTTTGTTCAAGGCGTCGCGTGAAAATTAGAATATCCTCCAAAAGCCCTTTTACGTTTGTCATTCTCCTCACAATATGAAACTAATATGAGGACTAATGTTGATTAAAAATAAGATAAGATTTTCCATTGTTTGTTTCAGAGTTGGGAAAATTCAATGAGACTCAGACTGCATCCAACCAGATCTATTGTTTAATTGTTTAAGATAATACAATAAAATAAGATCAAATATAAATAAGCTTTACTGTCACAAGTATTTACAGATGTGTTCGTTGTACTTTAGCAGCAGAAAATATGAGCAGAATTAACAATAGTAATAATATCAACAGGTAAAGTGACTACAGTAATATATCAGATGGATATGTAAGAAAACAGTAATGATAAAAACAGTCTAAAGTGACTAGTAAGATAATTATGTTATTTAAAGTCGTGTTTGTATCCATCTACATTAAAATCTGTTTAAATGAATATAACACCAGCCCAGGGACTACAGGTGCTAAAACCTGCTACAACACGTCTCTTCTTTGTGTAAATGTTAAACTGTACACTGTCCCTGCTCAAATAAAGTAAGTAAGTAATGATTATTTATATAGCGCCGTTTACAGACCAAGGTACAGACCCAAAGGTACAGACCCAAAGGTACAGACCCAAAGGTACAGACCCAAAGGTACAGACCCAAAGGTACAGACCCAAAGGTACAGACCAAGGTACAGACCCAAAGGTACAGACCCAAAGGTACAGACTCAAAGGTACAGACCCAAAGGTACAGACCCAAAGGTACAGACCCAAAGGTACAGACCAAGGTACAGACCCAAAGGTACAGACCCAAAGGTACAGACCCAAAGGTACAGACTCAAAGGTACAGACCCAAAGGTACAGACCCAAAGGTACAGACTCAAAGGTACAGACCCAAAGGTACAGACCCAAAGGTACAGACCCAAAGGTACAGACCCAAAGG
>OZ035842.1:29961028-29983528 GCA_964034765.1 Knipowitschia caucasica
ATCTTGTTTTAACGATATACAAGAAATATCTCCTTTAGAATGAGAAAAAATAAGGAAATGTCTTGAAATAAAACTAAACGTCTTTGTCCCGTTGGAGAATCTTGTTTTAATATAGTCACAATGTGTCAGATAAAAAAAATTAATTCTATATTAAAGCAAATATGACCTCATTTTTAACTATTTTTGCAGTGCAGCACACAGCTCAATAGTTGTAGTTTGTAAATGAATGAAAAACTTGAAGCTTACCTCCGGTGCTGGGTCCCTGTTGTCATGACTGAGGAGGACTTCTCTTCAGCCTCGGCTCCTGTGAGAGTGTTTTGTGGCCCCTGGTCCCGCCCCCCTCCCCTCCTCACGTCTCTGTTATGACACTGCAGCCGTCGACTACACACTGACCGACATGTCTGAGCATTTCAGGAACTGACTCCAACTTCAGTATTTCAGATGCACACGTGTGGCTTTATGCACCGGGAGTTAAGAATAGAGATTAGGGAACTGCAAATACTATTGTTCGTTAGTGTAGTTTCTGAAAGATCTGAGGATTGGGCACAGTCTAAAGCCTGGAAGCGGTGAGATTATGGATGTATGGTCACGTGCATAATTATATACACCAGGTCTTTCCAAACTGTTTCGATTGGAGAGAAATGGCAGAGAAGGGGCGACAGTGGCTCAGTCGGTAGAGTATTGGCCTCCACCGACGTCTGCTGTTGGTGTGTCCTTGAGCAAGACACTTAACCCCACTTTGCCTGAAGCCCCCCGCTGCTCTATCAGACAGACAGAGCTGCCTCCTGTGGACTCGACACCTGCAGGAGGATCAGTGAGGGGCTGCTGCTCTGTGGACTGGCTGCCACCCGGACCCAGAAATGGATGAAGGGGAAGAAAATGGAAGGGTGGATGATAATGAGTACAACCCATTGAGAACACACATGAATCATTAAACTTATGCTACATCTGGTCCAGGACTCCATTGAAAAAAAGAGGTTCTTAATCTTTTTTTTAATCTCTAAAATTTGTATTTTAACTCACTTTTAATAAGTGCTAAAACCTGCGAAAACTGTCATAATGTGGATTTTATTTTTGTTTTAGTTTAACTCCTGTCCTGGTCTGTTTTGTCATGTGTTTCACCTATGTCTATATGTACCTGTGTCTCTCTGTGTCTATTTGTACCTGTGTCTCTCTGTGTCTATATGTACCTGTGTCTATATGTACCTGTGTCTCTGTGTCTATTTGTACCTGTGTCTCTGTGTCTACATGTACCTGTGTATATATGTACCTGTGTCTCTGTGTCTATATGTACCTGTGTCTCTGTGTCTATATGTACCTGTGTCTCTGTGTCTATATGTACCTGTGTCTCTCTGTGTCTATATGTACCTGTGTCTCTGTGTGTCTATATGTACCTGTGTCTCTGTGTCTACATGTACCTGTGTCTCTCTGTGTCTATATGTACCTGTGTCTCTGTGTGTCTATATGTACCTGTGTCTCTGTGTCTATATGTACCTGTGTCTCTGTGTCTATATGTACCTGTGTCTCTCTGTGTCTATATGTACCTGTGTCTCTCTGTGTCTATATGTACCTGTGTCTCTGTGTCTACATGTACCTGTGTCTCTCTGTGTCTATATGTACCTGTGTCTCTGTGTGTCTATATGTACCTGTGTCTCTGTGTCTATATGTACCTGTGTCTCTGTGTCTATATGTACCTGTGTCTCTGTGTCTATATGTACCTGTGTCTCTCTGTGTAAGTAAGTAAGTAAGTAAGTTTTTATTTATATACCACCTTTTCACTGCAGACCAGAGTCTCAAAGCGGTTTACAATTATTAATTTTGGGCATTTGTCTCTCGCTCCACACAGAGATGGGAGCGGGGCCAGTACAGGAAGCGCATGCCAGAACTATTGGACATATTTTTAGTGGTAGGGGAAACCGGAGTACCCGGAGGAAACCTACGCAGACACGGGGAGAACATGCAAACTCCACTCAGAAAGGCCCTGGTCCGACCGGGATTCAAACCCAGGACCTTCTTGCTGAGAGGCGAGAGTGCTATCCACTCAGCCACCGTGCCGCCCATATGTGTCTATATGTACCTGTGTCTACATGTACCTGTGTCTCTGTGTCTACATGTACCTGTGTCTCTATGTACCTGTGTCTCTCTGTGTCTATATGTACCTGTGTCTACATGTACCTGTGTCTATATGTACCTGTGTCTACATGTACCTGTGTCTCTCTGTGTCTACATGTACCTGTGTCTCTCTGTGTCTACATGTACCTGTGTCTCTCTGTGTCTACATGTACCTGTGTCTCTCTGTGTCTATATGTACCTGTGTCTACATGTACCTGTGTCTCTGTGTCTATATGTACCTGTGTCTCTGTGTCTATATGTACCTGTGTCTCTCTGTGTCTATATGTACCTGTGTCTCTCTGTGTCTATATGTACCTGTGTCTCTCTGTGTCTATATGTACCTGTGTCTCTCTGTGTCTATATGTACCTGTGTCTGTGTCTATATGTACCTGTGTCTCTGTGTGTCTATATGTACCTGTGTCTGTGTGTCTATATGTACCTGTGTCTGTGTCTACATGTACCTGTGTCTCTGTGTCTACATGTACCTGTGTCTCTGTGTCTACATGTACCTGTGTCTCTGTGTCTACATGTACCTGTGTCTCTGTGTCTACATGTACCTGTGTCTCTGTGTCTACATGTACCTGTGTCTCTCTGTGTCTATATGTACCTGTGCTCCTCTCTTGTTGCTGGTCCATGTTCCTTTTGAGTTATGTTAATCCACTGGACATTTTTTTTACCAACATTAAATCATTATTTTTTTTCATGTCTGCATTTAGTGTCCTCTGTGACAAAATATAATATACAGTGTCTTGCGAAAGTATTTGGCCCCCTTGAACCTTTCAACATTTTGCCACATTTCAGGCTTCAAACATAAAGATATAAAAATTATTTTTTTGTCAACAATCAACAACAAGTGGGACACAATCATGAAGTGGAACAAAATTTATTGGATTTTAAAAACTAAAATAAAAAACTGAAAAGTGGGGCGTGCAATATTATTCGGCCCCTTGCGCTAATACTTTTGTAGCGCCACCTTTTGCTGCAATTACAGCTGCAAGTCGCTTGGGGTATGTCTATCAGTTTTGCATATCGAGAGACTGGAATTCTTGTCCATTCTTCCTTGCAAAACAGCTCGAGCTCAGTGAGGTTGGATGGAGAGCGTTTGTGAACATCAGTCTTCAGCTCTTTCCACAGATTCTCGATTGGATTCAGGTCTGGACTTTGACTTGGCCATTCTAACACCTGGATACGTCTATTTGTGAACCATTCCATTGTAGATTTGGCTTTATGTTTTGGATCATTGTCTTGTTGGAAGATAAATCTCCGTCCCAGTCTCAGGTCTTTTGCAGACTCCAACAGGTTTTCTTCCAGAATGGTCCTGTATTTGGCTCCATCCATCTTCCCATCAATTTTAGCCATCTTCCCTGTCCCTGCTGAAGAAAAGCAGGCCCAAAGCATGATGCTGCCACCACCATGTTTGACAGTGGGGATGGTGTGTTCAGGGTGATGAGCTGTGTTGCTTTTACGCCAAACATATCGTTTTGCATTGTGGCCAAAAAGTTCAATTTTAGTTTCATCTGACCAGAGCACCTTCTTCCACATGTTTGGTGTGTCTCCCAGGTGGCTTGTGGCAAACTTTAAACGAGACTTTTTATGGATATCTTTGAGAAATGGCTTTCTTCTTGCCACTCTTCCATAAAGGCCAGATTTGTGCAGTGCACGACTGATTGTTGTCCTATGGACAGACTCTCCCACCTCAGCTGTAGTTATCTGCAGTTCATCCAGAGTGATCATGGGCCTCTTGGCTGCATCTCTGATCAGTCTTCTCCTTGTTTGAGATGAAAGTTTGGAGGGACGGCCGGGTCTTGGTAGATTTGCAGTGGTCTGATACTCCTTCCATTTCAATATAATTGCTTGCACAGTGCTCCTTGAGATGTTTAAAGCTTGGGAAATCTTTTTTTATCCAAATCCGGCTTTAAACTTCTCCACAACAGTATCTCGGACCTGCCTGGTGTGTTCCTTTGTCTTCATGGTTCTCTCTGTGCTTTAAACAGAACCCTGAGACTATCAAAGAGCAGGTGCATTTATACGGAGACTTGATTACACACAGGTGCATTCTATTTATCATCATCAGTCATTTAGGACAACATTGGATCATTCAAAGATCCTCACTGAACTTCTGGACTGAGTTTGCTGCACTGAAAGTAAAGGGGCCGAATAATATTGCACGCCCCACTTTTCAGTTTTTTATTTGTTAAAAAAGTTTAAATTATCCAATACATTTCGTTCCACTTCACGATTGTGTCCCACTTGTTGTTGATTCATGACAAAAAATTTAAATTTTATATCTTTATGTTTGAAGCCTGAAATGTGGCGAAATGTTGAAAGGTTGAAGGGGGCCCACTGTAAATACAACAAACACAGTATTTATACTCATCCATTCTTTACAACGTAGACTCTTGGGACAAATATTAAAACATTCAAGTCATGTTTATTGATATGGTTTGGTTATAGAAATGATTCTCAACAGCGAGTAACTAAACAAAAAACAAGTGCGTAATACTTTTCTGTGATAAAGCAGAAAAACAGAAGCATGGACAGAAACGGAGCTTATTCGCGGTGAAAGATGCAAAAAGAACGAGATGAACATCGTGTCCATGTGCTGCAGGAGGCCCGCTCTCAGCCACAGAGTCTACTTCCTCTTTCACAAACTTACTTTCACAAGTGCTAAATAAAAACTGGTAGTTTACGGAGACAGATGTTCGGAAAGGCACATTTAGAAAAAGAAATAACATAGAAAATATAGAAAAATACAATCTTATAGATCTACTTTTCAGCATACATGTACATTAAGTATTTGGCCCTGGGTAAAGTTTTGTAAAAATAGTCTGAGAATTTAAAAGTATCTCCAGAAAGCAGACAAATCTCTCTCTGTGGTACCATTTGGACGTTTGTAAACTGTTAACACATATGTTGACATTATTGGAATTTCACACAGACAAGACACCACCTTCAAAACCTATTTTTAAAGTCTCCAGCTTTCACCCTGAAACAATAGCAGGAGGCGCTCGTCCGCCCCCTGGTGGTCGCTTCTTGCATGTACAGCTTCTACGTGCGACAGTCATTTAAAGAATGCATGATGGGAAAGCTTAGTCACGTCACACACTTTTGGACACGTGATCTATCCACATGTCAGCTTTAAAGAACTTTTAACAATACCAGCAAAACATTAGGATTCAGCAGAAGAAGAAAGTGCTGTGAATGTATTCAGCAAAGGAGGGGTAAACTAGGACAGACATGTCCAGAGACCAAACTTTACCAAACTGTGCTATCGTTGGTGGCCCTGTGCTGCTAACACAAAGTAGCTATTAAGGTGCATTCACAGTGTCATCCAGCCAACTTCAGCTCCACCATAGTCACGCTACACTTCCATGTAAAGCTCAGACCCTTTCAATCCAGTCCATAACATCAGGACAGTGACGAGGATCCAGGACGTTTATAATCGTCTTATCGACGTTTAATGGTGTTTTCATTGCATTTCCTGTGTTTGAACTGTTGGATTCTCTGATCTGTTGTTGGCGAATTGACAACTTTGTGAAGTCCTCTGTGATAACTACTGTTGTAATTTAGGGGGATACAAAGTAAATTGAATTGAATAACTTGAATACTATGTATATACTGAATGCTAATGTGGCTGAATGCTAATGTAGCTAAATGCTAATGTAGCTAAATGCTAATGTAGCTCTGGCGTGCATCATACACATATTATACTCTATTTAAAGGTGGCCCTGTAACTAAAAGGTTTGGACACCCGAGATAAGGAAACAATTGTGATTGAACATTTATGAATTATCTACAAAACTGATAAAAACAAGATAAAATGAATTCCTTCAACAGAGAAATTGGCCAAAAAAACAGCCGTTTGTGCAAAAACTGATAAGAAAAAGAGCTTCCAGAACGAGGAGGAACATGTGGAAGAGAACGACGGTTTGTTCATGTTTGTGGTCGCGATTCACAAATACTGAAAAGATCCAAGTTCTTTGCAACAACAAAAAAGACTAAAAACGAGCAGTGAGTGAACCGTCGCACACAGGACTGTCTCTCGTTGATGAGGAATTTTTCTGAAACTACCAGAACTCCCATTTATACCAATGGAATTCTGCAACAACCATGAAATTAAAAGTAAGTGATTTATTTACTCACTTTTTATACGAGCTAAAACTGGTTAACATAACTTGAAATACAGCAAAAAACAGTAAGGCTAAGGCTAACTGCTAATGCAGGGTGTTGCTATGGTAACCAGCAACCAGAGCCATTCCAGGACCTTTAACAGCCACGGGACCAAAAAACAGTAATATTTGAATTTTAAAAACAAATGAATGAAGCAGTCAAAATGACGGCTCTGGGAGTTAAGAAGGTAGAAGTAAAGATAATATCATAAGAATAATTATATAGATATTAACTATATAAAGATAGAGAAACAAATCTGAAGACCACATATGTATGATGAGTAATTACGCTTATAAAAGTCAAAGCCGTCAAATTGACTGCTCTGGGAGTTTCTTGTTTTAAAAGGGTGACAGTGGCTCTGTTGGGTTGTGGGTTGGAGCCAGTGGGGTTAAGTACCGGCTCAAAAAGGCTCAGAAAAGCTGGCTTCTGGTCGGTGAAGAAACACAAGTATCCAATTCATTCTTATGGCGACCTTTTTCTTTTCAAAATTGGGCGTTACGGACTGGTCCAAAAGTGAAGTTCCAGACCAGCCTAGTTTAACCGCTGTGGACTTTTGAATTAACGCATTTTGTCAACCATTTTATCAGCGGCTTTTCTCCATTTTCCTGTGGGAGGGGCTACAGTCGGCCATTTTGAAAAGGAGGTGACGGCGAAGGAAATGGGCGTCAGTACATCAGCTGATATTTACAGACTACGATTCAAGCTCAACGCCAGACCTTCTCCAACGACTCTCCCACTGATGTCTGACACTTAACCCCACTTTGCCTGAAGCCCCCCACGGAAAGATCAAGGCCGTGCTCTCAAGATTTGTGCGAGGCAGCTCTGATCGCAACCGTACAGACTGCAAAATGGATTAAGGGGTTGAAAATGGAGGATGGAAGATTTTAAACATCTAAAAAATGGCATCACAATTAACGTGAGGTGAGAAAAATAAGAGATGAAGCCAGAACGGTGCGGCCGACATGATCCAAACAGCACCAATACCGAGTGGTTTTTACAGTTTGTGATGTGAGCTCTGAGGTCTGTGTGTTTCTAATTATCGTCGTCATCATCGCTAACGAAGGTGCGGCCGTCGTGGCTCTTGTCTCGCTCCTGCACGAACGTCTGCCTGATGGCCTCCAGCTCGCTCAGCTCCAGACGCACTCTCTCCAGGTGGAAGGAGCGCCGGCTCTGGATCTGCCTCATGGGGAAAGGGTTCATGTCCACGAACGCCATCGTCATCAGCTTCCTACAGGACGGAGGAGGAGGCAGGTTTATCTGTATGGCACAGTTTATGCACAAGGGGACTTAAAGAGCTGAACAGAGAGACGATAGTGAACTGGATGTATTAGCAAAAATTAAATACACGCACACACGGTATAAAACAGCTCGCATATAAAGCATAATACGTCTCCTTTAAAGCTGGAGTACGTAATATGAAAATAAACAAATTAACTATTTGGACACGTACTGGTGCATTGGCATTGATTGTACAATAACACACACACACACACACACACACACACACACACACACACACACACACACACACACACACACACACACGTTTATATTACATAGTGGTTAGTGTATAAGAGTGACGGTACCCAAGCTCTTATCATAACCACTTTTGACCACCAGAGGGAGTCCTTCCACCCCACTGTGCACTGCTGCCTTCTTCCTGTATCTGAAATAGAAAATGATGGGCCTCACCTTGAGTCGAGAATGGTGCTGGTGAAATACCGCAGATATTTAAAGATGGTGGTGGAATCCTGCAGCTTCAAAAACTCCTCCTCTTTGTATTTGAAAAGTGCTAGAGCCGAACGGAATATGATCTAAGGACAACAAAGATTTACTGCAACAGAAGTATTCAGCATTATAAAGAAGCAGAAATAAAATCTCTAGCTTTAGCATAATAAAGAAGCTAGTATAAAACCTCTAGCTTTAGCATAATAAAGAAGCTAGTATAAAATCTCTAGCTTTAGCATAATAAAGAAGCTAGTATAAAATCTCTAGCTTTAGCATAATTCAGAAGCTAGTATAAAATCTCTAGCTTTAGCATAATAAAGAAGCTAGTATAATATCTCTAGCTTTAGCATAATAAAGAAGCTAGTATAAAATCTCTAGCTTTAGCATAATAAAGAAGCTAGTATAATATCTCTAGCTTTAGCATAATAAAGAAGCTAGTATAAAATCTCTAGCTTTAGCATAATAAAGAAGCTAGTATAAAATCTCTAGCTTTAGCATAATAAAGAAGCTAGTATAAAATCTCTAGCTTTAGCATAATAAAGAAGCTAGTAGAAATCTTGTGCTAGTGCCATATATAGTTGTATGTACACATTGGTACATGTGAGCAGCTCCTCTCGGCTCCGTACCTTTGGGCCCTCGTATAGAAAGGCGTCCCAGATCTTGAAGAGGATGTCGCTGACCACGCTGTCCACGAAAACCACCAGGAACCAGTTAAAGGTGATGAGGGAGAAGTCCACCTTGTGCAGCTCGAAGTGAGCGTGAAGCCGCGGCAGCTTCTCACTCATCAGGTCCTTGAACACGCGCTGGTCCACCTGGAAACACGGTCAAACTCCATTCATGAAAGCATTCCAATCATGTCAATGTAGACTGAAAATATATTATTATTTACCTGTGAACCGAGCAGAGTTTTGGTGTAGTAATCTCTGGGCATGAACACTTCTACGATGGCGATAAGTGTCCAGAAGGCGTCCTCTTGGTCCAGATAGAGCAGAGCAATGGCAGCCAATCTGGAATAACAGTAACAATAGTAACAGTAGTAGTAGTAGTAACAGTAGTAGTAACAGTAGTAGTAGTAGTAGTAACAGTAGTAGTAGTAGTAGTAACAGTAGTAGTAGTAGTAACAGTAGTAGTAGTAACAGTAGTAGTAGTAGTAGTAGTAGTAGTAGTAGTAGTAACAGTAGTAGTAGTAGTAGTAACAGTAGTAGTAGTAGTAACAGTAGTAGTAGTAACAGTAGTAGTAGTAGTAGTAGTAACGTAGTAGTAGTAGTAGTAGTAGTAGTAGTAGTAGTAGTAGTAACAGTAGTAGTAGTAGTAGTAGTAACAGTAGTAGTAGTAGTAACAGTAGTAGTAGTAGTAGTAGTAACAGTAGTAGTAGTAACAGTAGTAGTAGTAGTAGTAACAGTAGTAGTAACAGTAGTAGTAGTAGTAGTAACAGTAGTAGTAGTAGTAACAGTAGTAGTAGTAGTAACAGTAGTAGTAGTAGTAACAGTAGTAGTAGTAACAGTAGTAGTAACAGTAGTAGTAGTAGTAGTAACAGTAGTAGTAGTAGTAGTAACAGTAGTAGTAGTAGTAGTAACAGTAGTAGTAGTAGTAGTAACAGTAGTAGTAGTAGTAACAGAGTAGTAGTAGTAGTAGTAGTAGTAACAGTAGTAGTAGTAACAGTAGTAGTAGTAGTAACAGTAGTAGTAGTAGTACAGTAGTAGTAGTAGTAGTAGTAACAGTAGTAGTAGTAGTAACAGTAGTAACAGTAGTAGTAACAGTAGTAGTAGTAGTAACAGTAGTAGTAGTAGTAGTAACAGTAGTAGTAGTAGTAGTAACAGTAGTAGTAGTAGTAGTAACAGTAGTAGTAGTAGTAGTAACAGTAGTAGTAGTAGTAGTAGTAACAGTAGTAGTAGTAGTAGTAACAGTAGTAGTAGTAGTAACAGTAGTAGTAACAGTAGTAGTAACAGTAGTAGTAGTAACAGTAGTAGTAGTAGTGACAGTAGTAGTAGTAGTAACAGTAGTAGTAGTAGTAACAGTAGTAGTAGTAGTAACAGTAGTAGTAACAGTAGTAGTAACAGTAGTAGTAGTAGTAACAGTAGTAGTAACAGTAGTAACAGTAGTAGTAACAGTAGTAGTAGTAGTAACAGTAGTAGTAGTAACAGTAGTAGTAGTAACAGTAGTAGTAGTAGTAGTAACAGTAGTAGTAGTAACAGTAGTAGTAGTAACAGTAGTAGTAGTAGTAACAGTAACAGTAGTAGTAGTAACAGTAATAGTAGTAGTAACAGTAACAGTAGTAGTAGTAGTAACAGTAATAACAGTAGTAGTAACAGTAACAGTAACAGTAGTAGTAAGTAGTAAGTAGTTAGTAGTTAGTAGTTAGTAGGTAGTAGGTAGTAGTAGTAGTGGTAGTAGGTAGTAGGAGGTAGTAGTAGGTAGTAGTAGTAGTAATAATAATGCATCAAACTTATATAGCGCTTTTTTGGACACTCAAAGACGCTTTACAAAACACGTAGAAATAAACATTGAAAAACAAAATAAAGGAAAGGCAAGATGAAACAGGTGGGTTTTTAGGAGAGATTTAAAGTTCTGTAGTGAGTCTGAGTTTCTGACGGGTTGAGGGAGTGAGTTCCAGAGAGTGGGGGCAGCTGCAGCGAAGGCTCGGTCCCCCAAGGTATTTCAAATTACATGCGCAATACAAAAAAAAACAAAAGAAGAAACAAAAGATGATAATAATAATGCATTGGTTTTATATAGCGCTTTTTTGGACACTCTTCACATGTGTCATTATTCTCTCTCTCCAAACACGGTGGTGATGAACTACTACTTCAGCCGCAGCTGCCCTGGGGCACACTGACAGAAGCGAAGCAGCCAGTCTGTGCCATCGGCCCCTCCCACCACCACCAACCATTCACACACACACCAGACTCATTCTAATGTGGGGGAAGTGTCTTGCCTAAGGACACAACCACACTTTACACCCACTGTGGCACCTGCTGTTTAGAAGTTAAGTGTCTTGCCCAAGGACACAACAACAGCAGCAGACATCAGTGGGAGTCGGTGAAGAAAGTCTTGTGGTGGACTCGAACCCACGACCTTCAGGCTCACAGGCCAAAGCTCTACCAACTGAGCCACTGTCGCCTCAAATGAATGAACATATTATAAATACATTATTATTTTTACAGTTGCTTTCCGCGAGCCCGGCCTTTGCACTGATATGAAAATGTTTGGGGTCTTCTCACAATGTTAAGAATCGCAATCATTTTTAATTGTGGCTCAAATATTGCAATAGTATCGAAGGCCCACATTTATGCAAATTCCCAGCCCTATATTTCATATTATTCAAACACTATTCAGGTTTTGTTTTGTTTGTGTTGTGCTACAGTCTGATGAGGACCTTTAGATGTTCCAAGTTTTTCTATCTTTTTGATTGCTTTCTCTAAATGTGTCCTAAGATTTATGGCCCTGAAGATGTTTTGTTGTGTGTCAGAGAGGAACAAGGAAACATGAAGACACAGAGAAAAAGATGAATAAGATAACTCAGAAGAGGTCAATACTGTTCTTGCGTCAGTCGAGCTCCGGGGATCCAAAATGGCGGCGTATTCAAATGAATGGCTTGCATGGATCTACAATAATAACTGGATAGGGTATCACTTCAGCTATAAGCTAGTAATACCCTCTCCTGGTATTAGATTCATGGTGTCGGTCCATTTTTATTATGCTACAGTCTGATGAGGACCTTTAGTTGTTCCAAGTTTTTCTATCTTTTTAATTGCTTTCTCTAAATGTGTCCTAAGATTTATGGCCCTGAAGATGTTTTGTTGTGTGTCAGAGAGGAACAAGGAAACATGAAGACACAGAGAAACTCCATCATCATCCTCCATCTTGTACCGGTTGAGTCCCTGGCAGTATCCGATGTCGGGGTTCCTCCAGGAGAAGGCGGTCAGGACGTTGCGCAGCTTCTGGATGCCCGGGGCGCTGGGGGAGGCGTAGTGCTTGTTGTTGGGCAGAGTACGCAGCAGGTCCAGCTCGATCTGTTTGGACGCCGGGTTTGGTTTCTCTTTGGCCACGTTCAGCAAAGTCTCGTAATAATCCGGAGCGATGTGTTCCCGCAGTTTCTTGACGTGGAAAGAGACGCACCAGCGCCACAGGTGGGACCGGTGTTCGTGAGGCACTCCGCAGCGAACCAGGGCCTTGAGCTCCGGGGATCGCACCAGCGCTCGGTTCATGGTGCCGGCCAGATGGTTCTCCCACCTCACCCCCACGGACACCTCCTGGTCCGTCATCGAGAGGGACTTTAGCTCCAGCGCCCGCACCTTCGCCACCAGCTTCTCCTCCTCTTCCTCCTCCTCCGGGACGGTCTTAAAGCCGAACACGTCATATTCACTGAAACACACAAAAGTAGAAAGTATTGGGTTTATTTAGAGCTTTTCAAGTCTCTTCACATGTGTCATTCATTCGCTACAAACACTGTGGTGATAAACTACTACTGTAGCCACGGCTGCCCTGGGACACACTGACAGAAGCGAGGCAACCAGTCTGTGTCATCGGCCCCTCCCACCACCACCAACCATTCACACACACACCAGACTCATTCTAATGTGGGGGAAGTGTCTTGCCTAAGGACACAACCACAGTTTGTCACTTTACAGCCGCAGCCGCCCCACTGTGGCACCTGCTGTTCCCAGAGGTCTCCCGTCACAGCACGAACCAGGCCCTGCCCTGCTTAGCTTCAGAGATCTCGCGGGATCTGGATTTCAGATGGAGGTATTGGTTTAGCCCTGAGATAGCGAACAACAAAAATAATGTAGGGAAGTAAATAAGAGATAATACATAAATGGTGGGATGTGCGGTATAGAAAGCGTCCTGTACAGAAAAAATGCTTGAGGATGTAGCTCTCTGTCGCCCCCTACTGTTAACTCTGGTAAAATGGCTGAGAGAAACACGGCTAATTATTGATGTTGCACAATTACACTGGTTTGATGTATCATGAGTTAAAGCTAAAATAATATCCTGTGATTATATATTCAGTATCAAGTATTTCATATTTGTATAAAGTGGACTCGTCTTCAGGTTAAAGGCCAGAAAAACATACAGCTCACATCCAGGACTATTGTTACTGCACAGAGCTGAGGAGCGAGTCTGAACCTGCAGATAGTGTGCAGCTACACCCAAACAGGCCGATAGTCAGGTGTGGTGACAGTGACAGTGACAGAGACCTGTTCACACCATGGACTGTAAATATTAACGGACGTAGTGACGCCCATCTCTGTCGTTCTAATCATGGATCTATAATAATAACTGGATAGAGTATTACAAGCTTATAGCTGTCCCACCCATGGCCACAGGGGGCGCTGTGGTACTGCAGACTAAATTCACGTGGGCTACTCAGAAAAAAGTCCCATAAAACTCAATGTTAATTAAAACAGCTCGACCTCAGCTGACATTTAGCCCCACAGGCCTGGGGTGGTACTGCAGCAGATCAGAGCATGTCATTTTGGACCTCTCTCCTACTCCTCTCTCCTACTCCTCTCTCCTACTCCTCTCTCCTACTCCTCTCTCCTACTCCTCTCTCCTACTCCTCTCTCCTACTCCTCTCTCCTACTCCTCTCTCCTACTCCTCTCTCCTACTCCTCTCTCACGCACCTCCTCCCTCCTTCTCCTCTCTCACGCACCTCCTCTCTCCTCCTCTCTCACACACCTCCTCTCTCCTCCTCTCTCACGCACCTCCTCTCTCCTCCTCTCTCACGCACCTCCTCCCTCCTCCTCCTCTCTCACACACCTCCTCTCTCCTCCTCCTCCTCTCTCCTCCTCCTCCCTCCTTCTCCTCTCTCACACACCTCCTCTCTCCTCCTCTCTCACGCACCTCCTCCTCCTCCTCCTCCTCTCTCACGCACCTCCTCTCCTCCTCTCTCACCACACACCTCCTCCCTCCTCCTCCTCTCTCACACACCTCCTCTCTCCTCCTCCTCCCTCCTTCTCCTCTCTCACACTCCTCCTCTCTCCTCTCTCTCTCCTCCTCTCTCACACACCTCCTCTCTCCTCCTCTCTCTCACACACCTCCTCTCTCCTCCTCCTCTCTCACACACCTCCTCTCTCCTCCTCTCTCTCCTCCTCTCTCACACACCTCCTCTCTCCTCCTCTCTCACACACCTCCTCTCTCCTCCTCCTCTCTCACACACCTCCTCTCTCCTCCTCTCTCACACACCTCCTCTCTCCTCCTCCTCTCTCACACCCTCTCTCTCCTCCTCTCTCACACACCTCCTCTCTCCTCCTCCTCTCTCACACACCTCCTCTCTCCTCCTCCTCCTCCCTCCTTCTCCTCTCTCACGCACCTCCTCCTCCTCTCTCACGCACCTCCTCTCTCCTCCCTCCTCCTCCTCTCACCTGACAGTGTGAGGCTTGAGCTGCAGCTGGTCGCTCTCGGGGCCCTCTCCCTGCAGAGCGTCCTCCAACAGTCGGGAGATGACGTCAGGAGCCGCTCTCTGCTCCGAGGAGCCGCACACCGGGGTCTTCACCTCCTGCAGCAGCACCAGGTACTTACTCTCCACCTGACACAGCCGGGCCTCCAGCGCCGTGTACTGCAACAGACACACACACTTTAACACAACTCCCACGGCAGTCAATTTGACGGCTGGTCGAATGGTGTTAGTCTGGTGTTCCTAACTTTGAGACTTCTTCTGTTTGTATGTAGTTCAATTCTATGTCATTATTTTTCATGGAATTCTCTTTTTTATGCAAGTAGTTAGAAAGATAGATACTTTATAGATAGAGATTTTAGAGATCCCGTAGTAGTTCTACCATTATCTATCCTTTGTTCCTGGTTGTTTTCCACCAGAGGAGAGCCAGTGCTGGTTACCGTAGCAACAAACTGTTTACTGCCAGTAGTTAGCATTTAGCCTTTAGCAATAGCATTTCATCAAACTGTTTTTTTTCTGTAACGTTATATTCACAGGTCTTACTTAAAACTCATAAATGACTTAAATTTGGAGAAAATCCAAAAATGTTTGTGGGAATTGTGTCTTGCTGTTAAACGTACCTTTGCCTCCAGAGTCTTCTCTCTGCTCTCAGCGTTTTGCCGTAACACGGTCAGCTCCAGAATCTCCTTGTTCAGAAACTTGTTCTGTGTTTTGTATCCCTGCAGACTGTCCTGGAGGATAACACAGGATTAAAACACAGGGTTAAAACACTGGGTTAAAACACACGGTTAAAACACAGGGTTAAAACAGAGGGTTATAACCAAGCCCCGGCGATCCAAGATGGCGGCCTATTCAAATGAATGGTTGTGCTCAGTGGCGCTTTGTGACGGCATGGGGGCTGAAAGATTAGCGGAAGTCGCCTGGAACTCGCAAAGATCTATGGGAAACTCTCCTGTATTTGGGCATCGTCTGGTCCTCCCGGTTCTGTGCAGTGGATGATCTCCCATAATGCATTGCTCCAAACACTTGTGTGTGGGTCTCACACCAGGTCTCACGCACGTGCACAGAGGGGCTCGGCCACGCTCTGACCAATCAGAGCAGTTCATCAGAGCGGGAGTTAGAGCGAGAGCCAGAGGAGCAGAGTTTGTGGCACTAAAGTGTGGATTTAAACAAATCCGAAGGATTTAAGAAGAAAAAAAGTTCAGGATGACAAGGGACACTAAAATCCCCACAAAATCTGACCTTTATGAAAGCTGTAGGTTCTGTCAGGACCTCTGTCAGGACCTCTGTCAGGACCTCTGTCAGGACCTCTGTCAGGACCTCTGTCAGGACCTCTGTCAGGACCTCTGTCAGGACCTCTGTCAGGACCTCTGTCAGGACCTCTGTCAGGACCTCTGTCAGGACCTCTGTCAGGACCTCTGTCAGGACCTCTGTCAGCTGAGGTTGAGCTGTTTTAATATGTGCATTGAGTCCTATGGGGAAAATTTCTGGGTAGCCCACGTGACCTTAGTCTGGTTCAGTCTGGTTCAGTCTGGTTCAGTCTGCAGTACCGCGAGAATCCCCCGAGCACATGAGTTCTTCAGCTCCAAGCTGTAATACCCTATCCAGTTAATATAATAGATCCATGGTTATAACACAGGGTTCAACAGGGAAACAGACAAAAGAGCGTCAGGTTTCAGATGATCAATTATCTCTGTCAGTAATGGTTCTATTCTATCACAGAGTAACATCTGTCAGTGTTGGTTCTGTTCTATCACAGAGTAACATAATCTGTCAGTGTTGGTTCTGTTCTATCACAGAGTATCATAATCTGTCAGTAATGGTTCTGTTCTATCACAGAGTAACATCTGTCAGTAATGGTTCTGTTCTATCACAGAGTATCATAATCTGTCAGTAATGGTTCTGTTCTATCACAGAGTAACAATCTGTCAGTGTTGGTTCTGTTCTATCACAGAGTAACATCTGTCAGTAATGGTTCTGTTCTATCACAGAGTAACATAATCTGTCAGTAATGGTTCTGTTCTATCACAGAGTAACATAATCTGTCAGTAATGGTTCTGTTCTATTACAGAGTAACATAATCTGTCAGTAATGGTTCTGTTCTATCACAGAGTAACATCTGTCAGTAATGGTTCTGTTCTATCAGAGTAACATAATCTGTCAGTAATGGTTCTGTTCTATCACAGAGTAACATAATCTGTCAGTAATGGTTCTGTTCTATCACAGAGTAACATCTGTCAGTAATGGTTCTGTTCTATCAGAGTAACATAATCTGTCAGTAATGGTTCTGTTCTATCACAGAGTAACATAATCTGTCAGTAATGGTTCTGTTCTATCACAGAGTAACATAATCTGTCAGTAATGGTTCTGTTCTATCACAGAGTAACATAATCTGTCAGTAATGGTTCTGTTCTATTACAGAGTAACATAATCTGTCAGTAATGGTTCTGTTCTATCACAGAGTAACATCTGTCAGTAATGGTTCTGTTCTATCACAGAGTAACATAATCTGTCAGTAATGGTTCTGTTCTATCACAGAGTAACATCTGTCAGTAATGGTTCTGTTCTATCACAGAGTAACATATTCTGTCAGTAATGGTTCTGTTCTATCACAGAGTAAACAGCAACCTGCAGAACACGGACGTCGCTCTCGCGGCTGTAGGAGGGGGACCCCGCCTCGCTCTGGCCCGCCTCAGAGCTCGGCTCCTGGGACAGCTTCATGATGACCTGGTCCTTGGCCTGGATGGTCTCCATCATCATCCCCAGCTGCTCGTTCATCTCTCCCACTTTCAGCTTCAGTCCCTTCAGCTCCTGCTGCAGACTGTCCTTCTCCAGAGCCAGGCGCTCCATGTGTCCACACAGAGACTGCACCTGCGCCTCTCTGTCCAGCAGGAGGCGCTCTGTCTCTGGGGTCACTGTGGGCGTCTGCTCACAGCTGTTTGTGTCTGAGGTCAGGGATCCTCCACGTAAAGATGTGACATCACACTGAGACGTCCTCAGCGTCTGCTGCAGAAGCCGCACCAGCTCCTGTGGGAAGAACAAACATCGGTGTGAAAGACTTAAGTGAACTGTTTATATTATTATTATTTAAGATTGAGTTTTTATACTTGTTATTGATGCTAGACTTAGAGATTTTGTTTTATTTTAATTAGTATAGCTATTGTTTACCTCTCTTTCCTACTGTCCTATAACTTATGATACAACACAGAAATGTCCCCACGGTGAGACGAATAAGGATCTCTTCATCTTAATATCACACTTTAGACTTTTCTCTGCTTTAGACTTCATTACAGAGTAGTTTGGCCCAGAGTAGTTTGGCCCAGAGTAGTTTGGCCCAGAGTAGTTTGGCCCAGAGTAGTTTGGCCCAGAGTAGTTTGGCCCAGAGTAGTTTGGCCCAGAGTAGTTTGGCCCAGAGTAGTTTGGCGCAGAGTAGTTTGGCGCAGAGTAGTTTGGCGCAGAGTAGTTTGGCGCAGAGTAGTTTGGCGCAGAGTAGTTTGGCCCAGAGTAGTTTGGCCCAGAGTAGTTTGGCCCAGAGTAGTTTGGCCCAGAGTAGTTTGGCCCAGAGTAGTTTCTCCCTCAGCTTTAGTTCGAGGCTGTGAGACCTGAGATCTGGGACCTTTAGTGATAATTCCTTTGAGTTATGGATTAGTTTCCAATGAAGTAAATAAGTCATGAAATTGCTTCTTCAGCACATTTTTCAAATTAGTGCAGAACTGATCTTTCCTGTGTTTCTCAAAGTCTGCAGCTGCTCGTGTCTTCAGTGCGCGACTTCAGAAAACTTGGTTTGTTTGTGGGAAATATTTGTGAAACCCGTTTCCTTCCTGTTTTTGGCTCGTTGCAAAACAAAACAAAACTGCAATTTCTATTTCATATATTTTTTATATATAGTTATTTACACCAATCCCCAAAACAATCCTGTGACTAATGCTACACTGGACTTGGACTGTGGTTCAATGGTCAGCCTCAGTCCTGGGTCTACACAGCCTCAGTCCTGGGTCTACACAGCCTCAGTCCTGGGTCTACACAGCCTCAGTCCTGGGTCTACACAGCCTCAGTCCTGGGTCTACAGCCTCAGTCCTGGGTCTACAGCCTCAGTCCTGGGTCTACAGCCTCAGTCCTGGGTCTACAGCCTCAGTCCTGGGTCTACAGCCTCAGTCCTGGGTCTACAGCCTCAGTCCTGGGTCTACAGCCTCAGTCCTGGGTCTACAGCCTCAGCCCTGGGTCTACAGCCTCAGTCCTGGGTCTACAGCCTCAGTCCTGGGTCTGCACAGCCTCAGTCCTGGGTCTACACAGCCTCCGTCCTGGGTCCACAGCCTCCGTCCTGGGTCTACAGCCTCAGTCCTGGGTCTACACAGCCTCAGTCCTGGGTCTACACAGCCTCAGTCCTGAGTCTACACAGCCTCAGTCCTGGGTCTACACAGCCTCAGTCCTGGGTCCACAGCCTCAGTCCTGGGTCCACAGCCTCAGTCCTGGGTCCACAGCCTCAGTCCTGGGTCTACAGCCTCAGTCCTGGGTCTACAGCCTCCGTCCTGGGTCTACAGCCTCCGTCCTGGGTCTACAGCCTCCGTCCTGGGTCTACAGCCTCAGTCCTGGGTCTACAGCCTCCGTCCTGGGTCTACAGCCTCAGTCCTGGGTCTACAGCCTCCATCCTGGGTCTTCACAGCCTCAGTCCTGGGTCTACAGCCTCAGTCCTGGGTCTACAGCCTCAGTCCTGGGTCTACACAGCCTCAGTCCTGGGTCTACAGCCTCAGTCCTGGGTCTACACAGCCTCAGTCCTGGGTCTACAGCCTCCGTCCTGGGTCCACAGCCTCCGTCCTGGGTCCACAGCCTCCGTCCTGGGTCTACAGCCTCAGTCCTGGGTCTACACAGCCTCAGTCCTGAGTCTTCACAGCCTCAGTCCTGGGTCTACAGCCTCCGTCGTGGGTCTACAGCCTCAGTCCTCGGTCTACAGCCTCAGTCCTGGGTCTACACAGCCTCCGTCGTGGGTCTACAGCCTCAGTCCTCGGTCTACAGCCTCAGTCCTGGGTCTACACAGCCTCAGTCCTGGGTCTACACAGCCTCAGTCCTGGGTCTACACAGCCTCAGTCCTGGGTCTACACAGCCTCAGTCCTGGGTCTACACAGCCTCAGTCCTGGGTCTACACAGCCTCAGTCCTGGGTCTACACAGCCTCAGTCCTGGGTCTACACAGCCTCAGTCCTGGGTCTACACAGCCTCAGTCCTGGGTCTACACAGCCTCAGTCCTGGGTCTACAGCCTCAGTCCTGGGTCTACACAGCCTCAGTCCTGGGTCTACAGCCTCAGTCCTGGGTCTACACAGCCTCAGTCCTGGGTCTACAGCCTCAGTCCTGGGTCTACACAGCCTCAGTCCTGGGTCTACGTCCTGGGTCTACAGCCTCAGTCCTGGGTCTACACAGCCTCAGTCCTGGGTCTACACAGCCTCAGTCCTGGGTCTACACAGCCTCAGTCCTGGGTCTACACAGCCTCAGTCCTGGGTCTACACAGCCTCAGTCCTGGGTCTACACAGCCTCAGTCCTGGGTCTACACAGCCTCAGTCCTGGGTCTACAGCCTCAGTCCTGGATCTACAGCCTCAGTCCTGGGTCTACAGCCTCCGTCCTGGGTCTACAGCCTCAGTCCTGGGTCTACAGCCTCAGTCCTGGGTCTACAGCCTCAGTCCTGGGTCTACAGCCTCAGTCCTGGGTCTACAGCCTCAGTCCTGGGTCTACACAGCCTCAGTCCTGGGTCTACAGCCTCAGTCCTGGGTCTACAGCCTCAGTCCTGGGTCTACACAGCCTCAGTCCTGGGTCTACACAGCCTCAGTCCTGGGTCTACACAGCCTCAGTCCTGGGTCTACACAGCCTCAGTCCTGGGTCTACAGTCTCAGTCCTGGGTCTACACAGCCTCAGTCCTGGGTCTACACAGCCTCAGTCCTGGGTCTACAGCCTCAGTCCTGGGTCTACAGCCTCCATCCTGGGTCTACAGCCTCAGTCCTGGGTCTACAGCCTCAGTCCTGGGTCTACAGCCTCAGTCCTGGGTCTACACAGCCTCAGTCCTGAGTCTACACAGCCTCAGTCCTGGGTCTACACAGCCTCAGTCCTGGGTCTACAGCCTCAGTCCTGGGTCTACAGCCTCAGTCCTGGGTCTACAGCCTCCATCCTGGGTCTACAGCCTCAGTCCTGGGTCTACAGCCTCAGTCCTGGGTCTACAGCCTCAGTCCTGGGTCTACAGCCTCCGTCCTGGGTCTACAGCCTCCGTCCTGGGTCTACAGCCTCCGTCCTGGGTCTACAGCCTCAGTCCTGGGTCTACAGCCTCAGTCCTGGGTCTACAGCCTCCGTCCTGGGTCTACAGCCTCCGTCCTGGGTCTACAGCCTCAGTCCTGGGTCTACAGCCTCCGTCCTGGGTCTACAGCCTCCGTCCTGGATCTACAGCCTCAGTCCTGGGTCTACAGCCTCCGTCCTGGGTCTACAGCCTCAGTCCTGGGTCTACAGCCCCAGTCCTGGGTCTACAGCCTCCGTCCTGGGTCTACAGCCTCCGTCCTGGGTCTACAGCCTCAGTCCTGGGTCTACAGCCTCCGTCCTGGGTCTACAGCCTCCGTCCTGGGTCTACAGCCTCAGTCCTGGGTCTACAGCCTCAGTCCTGGGTCTACAGTCTCAGTCCTGGGTCTACAGCCTCAGTCCTGGGTCTACAGCCCCAGTCCTGGGTCTACAGCCTCCGTCCTGGGTCTACAGCCTCCGTCCTGGGTCTACAGCCTCAGTCCTGGGTCTACAGCCTCCGTCCTGGGCCTAGTGTGGACCTGGGAGGTGAGCAGCTCCTCTCTGAGCTGAACTTGCTCTTGCAGAACTCGGCTCAGCTCGTCCTGCAGACTCTGGAGCCGCAGATCCACGGGTCGAGCGCCGTTACAGTCCGCCGCGGTGACGTCGGCGCTGCCTCGAGACAGTCTCCCCGTCAGCAGAGGCTTCCGGATCCGACCCGAGCTGCGGCCAAAGTCGAACGTGAAAGCCGATCCGAACGAGTCTGAAATTATATGATTAAACAGTACAAAACGAGTGAGTGAGTGAATGAGTAAGTGACCATCAAAACCTCCGACCAAACACCATCCACTCACTCGTTACATTCAGAGCTATTGTTTTTAGTGGCAGGGGAAACCGGAGCACCTGGAGGAAACCTACGCAGACACAGGGAAGACATGCAGAACTCCGCTCAGCAAGTCCTGGATTGGGAATTGAACCCAGGACCTTTGTGCAAAACCTTGGACAATATTTGGGAAAAGATTACTAATAAAATAACAAAAGTAATGTTTATTTATATAGCGCATTTTACAGACCAAAGATTTTTCCATTCTCTCCACACGATGATGACAGAAGCCAGACACCGAACACACCGGACCGTCAAAAGCTCCGACCAAACACCATCCATCCACTCGTTACATTCAGACTTATTGTGTTTTTAGTAGTAGGGGAAACCGGAGCACCTGGAGGAAACCTACATAGAATGCCAACTCCGCTCGGAAAGGCCCTGTTCCGACCGGGATTGGAACCCAGACACACTCAGCTGCTGTTTTTAAAATACCCATGATGATATTGTGTTGCCTGTGATGAATGAGTGAGTGGGAGTTGGAAGTGAAGTTAGTTGAATAATAATAATAATAATAATAATAATAACAATAACAATGCAATCCAAGACTATTGAAGCAGGGATTGAACCGGGACTTGACACAATAACATCAGTCACAGTTTATGACTCAACCATTAACTTAACAAATATGTCGTTAGTGATTTAGTTTTTTAGTAGTTAGTGATTTTAGTTTTTTTTTGTTTTTTCTAAAATTTAATTTAGTTTTAGGGCGACAGTAGCTCAGTTGGTAGAGCATTGGCCTTAAGGCCAGAAGGTCGTGGGTTCAATTCCCACCTCTACACCTTCTCCACCGACTCCCACTGATGACTGCTGTCGTTGTGTCCTTGGGCAAGACACTTAACCCCACTTTGCCCAAAGCCCCCACTGAAAGATCAAGGCTATGCTCACACTCAGAGAGCAGCCGTCCTCCTGTGGACTCACCACCTGCAGAGGGTCAGTGAGGGGCTGGTGCTATGAGAC
>OZ035842.1:29988528-30003528 GCA_964034765.1 Knipowitschia caucasica
TGCCTCCAGGCCCAGGTCACTGCGAACCTTCTCCATACTGTCGTCCAGCTTCTCAAACACCGACGCATCTGGAACGGTCAGAGTCCAGGTCAGATTTATTTGTATAGCACATTTAAATAAAACACCAGCTACTGCAGAGCTTCATAGACACCAAAGAAAAGAAAAGAGCATTAAATAATATCATTAAAGGAGCAGTAAAAATATGTCTAAAAGTGGTACTGCAGTCTCTCCCATTCTCCCTGACTCAGGTTGCCAGATATGCAGACGAATCCAGCTGGGACCATAACAGCTGAATAGACAAAAGTTTTGTCAACAACAAATCTATAACCAACACCTTTTTCACAAAGATAGAAATCCTGGTTTTATTCCTTGTTTTGTCGTTAATGATTTGAGAATCATAACGAGACCTTTTTTAGTTCTGTGCCACATGGTACTTTACCAGTGAGATTAGCTCCACGCGGTGAGTTCTGGCGCCCGGATCACAGACTTTCTGATTGGTGAAACGGTGGAGGGCGGGACATCGAAATGAAAACAATAACAAGATTTAGAGGCTGGAAAAATAATTTAGAAATTCAAATATCTCTGAACGACTGTTATCAGTTAAAGAAGTATTGGAAAAGAGCAGTTTATTATTATGACAGATTAGGGCCCTTTAATGATGACAGATTAGGGCCCTTTAATGATGACAGATTAGGGCCCTTTAATGATGACAGATTAGGGTCCTTTAATGATGACAGATTAGGGCCCTTTAATGATGACAGATTAGGGCCCTTTAATGATGACAGATTAGGGCCCTTTAATGATGACAGATTAGGGCCCTTTAATGATGACAGATTAGGGCCCTTTAACCTCTTAAACTCGCAGAGTTTGTAGATGTATTTTGAACTTCATAATCCACAAGCTACATATCATTTTAAAGCTTATTTTCTCAGCTATATTTATATGTAAGTGTAAACGATATCAGACTTTGCATTAAAAAGATATAACGCATAATATGGGCACAAAATAAATCGTGTTTGTATAAGTTTCTTACCTTTTGTCTTCTGCTGCTCCAACAAATTAGACTTTCCCCATCCTTGCTTAGTCTCTTTCTCTCCATATATCTTCAGTGAAAAAGAATATCCACTTGTATTTCCCAAAGTATAATCCATTCTTCAGAAATAATCAAAAAATGTGCATTTTTCTGTTGCAAAAAAAAAATGCTCCGAAAAATGTTCAGGCTTCTCTTTCACATTTCACCAAGTTTGAGCTTTGTTTAGCCACAAACATCATATCCACGTGTTCCTTGAGTCCTTAGCTTCTAAAAGAGAGGTTCCATGAAAAGAAAGGAGCAGGTTTCAGTCCGCAGGACCCTTGTAAAAAAGACGAACCGCATCCACTTGCACAGGGTCCTTTTTCCCTTGTTGTTGATTAGCATGGCTAGCGCTATGAGCTAGCACTGAATGATTGACGTGTCTAAGCAGCCAATAAAAAGAGCTTTCTTTTGATGGGTGGGACTTGTAGGAACTCTTTTCATTTTCACAGTAAAAGCGTGCGTAAAGACCCTGTTAATACTGCTGCGCATATTTTATATGCATTTACACTACTAAAAAAATAATTTTGAAAAAATGTAAAAGAAAATCACACAGATTTGTAACTTATAAGTACCAAAACTAAAAAATATACTTTTTATGATGGTGAAATGTTAGTAAAGCAGTTTGGCACAATTTGGCACACATTTTGCCAAATTGGTTCCGAATGGCACTACTTGATAAAAAAGAGAAACTGCATAAAAACTATAAAACTTAGAAGTCTGAAACTTTACACAGTTGTTGTCAACAACACAATGAACAAATTAGCGTTGAAATTTTTCTTCTTCGAATGAAGTAGGCTTTTTTAGGGCATTTATACATTGAATTTTTTAGGCGAGGCTAAAAAAAACAATTTTTTTCCCCAAACTTCAAAGGATGCAGAGTGAAATAGGAATGACATACAGTATTTCAGTGTATATTTACATAAACTAGACGGGCGTTTCTTTCTTAAAAGTCTCCCCATAGTTGTGTAAACATTAGACACATGTCAGAGGTAGCAGAGCATGTATGTGTGTGTCTGTCACCGTTGTCCTTGTCTTTGGCCACCAGGCCTGAGGGCGGGTGTGCGGTGATGGGAGAGCTCCAGCTGTCTCTGTGCCCGGACCCTCGTGTGTTACTGAACTCCCATCGCTTCTGCTGCAGCTGCTGGAGCCAGTAGTGCATGACCTGTCGGCTGGGAGCCTACGGAGAGACATGAGAGGTTATTATCACCCAAGAAGCACCATCGTGTCGTACAGAAAATGTTGGTTATTTTGTTATAATCAGGGGTTTCAGAAGCTTCCCTGCAACACATACACTGCAAAAAGTGATGAAAGATAAGTGAAAAAATGCCTGAATTGGGTCAAATATATCTTAATCTGAGCACATTCTGAATGAGCCATAGAACTCGATTCACTAATGGGACAAAGCAAAATGATCTTGTTTTAACTCTTGACGTCACCCATATCTAACTACAACACCCGCCTCCCGCGCTCTCTGATTGGGCGGATGGAATTCAACCGATTGTAATCACAAACCCAGGGACCAGACCCAGACGTTACATGCAGGACATGATGATTGACAGGAGAGTACGGATGGATAAGGCCAGACTGAATAACAACATGTGAAGCGTCTGAGAGTCCAAAAAAGAACTATATAAAACCACATTATAAAAATCTCTAACTTTAACGTAGAAAAGAAGCAAGAATTAAGTATAAAATAGTACAAAAGTTAATGGGTCAGAGGCAGGACATGTTTTAGTTCAGGGCTGTAACAAACATTATTCTTGCTTTTTTGCTGGACTAAACCTGAGGAAGCTGCGTTTCAGATTCATACAGCTAAAATCTGGAACAGTCTTCTTGAAAATGTGAGACAGACTTCTTCTCTGACAATGTTCAAATCCAGGTTAAAAACAATGCTTTATTTTATCTCCACTCTTTTTAATGTACTGTGATTATTTATGCCTTTTTTTTTTAGTCGATATCTTGTTTTGTTCTGCACTCTGAGTTGCCCTGTGTATGAACTGTGCTATATAAAAAGACCGGCCTTCCCAGAAACCCATCTTGCGTGACACTTTTTTTTTTTTTTTATATCTGGGAAACTCCTTGATCCAGATCCATGTTTGATGCCAGTAACCGGTGATAAGAGTTGGAATGTGAGACTACAGTTGGAGTGTGAGATTTCCAGGAGGATCTGGAGCCAACATAGCCCACGGGATGTTAAGGCGGAGGTTAGGGCTGCACAATATTAACGCTCGGTCTGTGCATTAAGGCCAAGGTCTGATATTTCTCTGCACAGACCGAGCAAGCGAGGTTAATAAATGTTTTATTATGACTCTCGTCTGTGTCTTTACCAACGCTTTTGAGATATTTGTGAAGTATGTTCATGTCCGACTTGGTTTTGTGTGATACGCGCTGCGGACAGATTGTCATGGTAACGGTCTGAGATGGGAAAATATCAGACCAAGGTAATCAGCCAATCAGAGCGCGCGTACGGTCCAAGTCATATAATAAATCGGAAAAATGTTGTTATTGCGATATTGGTACGTGCAATATCTAGATCAAAAAGATGCATGATAATTTATTTAAATTTTTTTCCCTTTATTAAACAAACACACACAAAAGTATATAAATATATGCATTTGAAGGTCATTAATGTTGTGCTTATTTATTATTATTTGTCTCTTGTCTCTCTAGATTGTCTCTAGATGGTCTGTCCCTCTAGAGGGTCTGTCTCTCTAGATGGTCTGTCCCTCTAGAGGGTCTGTCCCTCTAGATGGTCTGTCCCTCTAGAGGGTCTGTCCCTCTAGATGGTCTGTCCCTCTAGATGGTCTGTCCCTCTAGAGGGTCTGTCTCTAGATGGTCTGTCCCTCTAGAGGGTCTGTCCCTCTAGATGGTCTGTCCCTCTAGATGGTCTGTCCCTCTAGAGGGTCTGTCTCTAGATGGTCTGTCCCTCTAGAGGGTCTGTCCCTCTAGATGGTCTGTCCCTCTAGATGGTCTGTCCCTCTAGAGGGTCTGTCTCTAGATGGTCTGTCCCTCTAGAGGGTCTGTCCCTCTAGATGGTCTGTCCCTCTAGAGGGTCTGTCCCTCTAGAGGGTCTGTCCCTCTAGAGGGTCTGTCTCTAGATGGTCTGTCCCTCTAGAGGGTCTGTCCCTCTAGATGGTCTGTCCCTCTAGAGGGTCTGTCTCTAGATCAGGGGTGTCAAACTCATTTTGGTCCGGGGGCCACATACAACCTAATCTGATCTCAAGTGGGCCGGACCAGGAGATGCTCTACAAAAATATCCAAAAACGGTACAAAGTCCAACTTTTTGTGCACATAACCACATTTATTTAAAACTTCCTTTAAAACACTGTCCTTTAATACTCAGTTTTCTGTTACAAACTTAAATGTAACAGTGAGTTTTCCATAGTGCAAATAATGTAGCGTATTTACAATATTACATTGAAAATGGTATTTCACAATATTTATATTAATATTTGTATGTTAGCTTTGTTTTAAGGCTCATTACAGAGAAAATCTGCTCACAAAGGTAAAGTAGGTAGATAGAAAAAAGCACTTAAACATAGCACCTCAGCTTAACCATCTTCAGTGTGGTCAGGTCCATGGTTATGTTATTATCACATTAACCATCTTCAGTGTGGTAAGGTCCACGGTTATGTTATTATCACATTAACCATCTTCAGTGTGGTAAGGTCCATGGTTATGTTATTATCACATTAACCATCTTCAGTGTGGTAAGGTCCATGGTTATGTTATTATCACATTAACCATCTTCAGTGTGGTAAGGACCATGGTTATGTTATTATCACATTAACCATCTTCAGTGTGGTAAGGTCCATGGTTATGTTATTATCACATTAACCATCTTCAGTGTGGTAAGGTCCATGGTTATGTTATTATCACATTAACCATCTTCAGTGTGGTAAGGACCATGGTTATGTTATTATCACATTAACCATCTTCAGTGTGGTAAGGTCCATGGTTATGTTATTATCACATTAACCATCTTCAGTGTGGTCAGGTCCATGGTTATGTTATTATCACATTAACCATCTTCAGTGTGGTAAGGTCCATGGTTATGTTATTATCACATTAACCATCTTCAGTGTGGTAAGGTCCATGGTTATGTTATTATCACATTAACCATCTTCAGTGTGTAAGGTCCATGGTTATGTTATTATCACATTAACCATCTTCAGTGTGGTAAGGTCCATGGTTATGTTATTATCACATTAACCATCTTCAGAGTGGTAAGGACCATGGTTATGTTATTATCACATTAACCATCTTCAGTGTGTAAGGTCCATGGTTATGTTATTATCACATTAACCATCTTCAGTGTGGTAAGGTCCATGGTTATGTTATTATCACATTAACCATCTTCAGTGTGGTAAGGTCCATGGTTATGTTATTATCACATTAACCATCTTCAGTGTGGTAAGGTCCATGGTTATGTTATTATCACATTAACCATCTTCAGTGTGTAAGGTCCATGGTTATGTTATTATCACATTAACCATCTTCAGTGTGGTAAGGTCCATGGTTATGTTATTATCACATTAACCTTCTTCAGTGTGGTCAGGTCCATGGTTATGTTATTATCACATTAACCATCTTCAGTGTGTAAGGACCATGGTTATGTTATTATCACATTAACCATCTTCAGTGTGTAAGGTCCATGGTTATGTTATTATCACATTAACCATCTTCAGTGTGTAAGGTCCATGGTTATGTTATTATCACATTAACCATCTTCAGTGTGGTAAGGTCCATGGTTATGTTATTATCACATTAACCATCTTCAGGGCGGTAAGGTCCATGGTTATGTTATTATCACAGAGAAAGCATCAAACTGACCATGATTCAGTTGAAATGAATAAAACAACTTCCATAACGTGATTCATTCTTAACGACTGCAGCAGTGTCTCTGTGTAAAATACAGTCAAATGTCCAAAAATCATCACCTCCATTTGCAGCTTTGTCACTACACCTGTTTTTACCATCGGTACCAGTCCACACTGTCCAACACACCAGCAACAACAGCAGAACCAGCAGCAGCGCTCAAAACTCCTCTGATAGTTTCAGTAACACCACAAATGAATATGTGACATCAGTAACATCAGTCTCTTATCAATGGCAACATGTTGGTAAAAGCGAGTGGTTTCTCAGACCATGTCTGCAGCCTGTGAGAGTTTTAACAAACTCTCTCTCACTGTGCGGCTGCGATGCTAATGCTAATGTTGTTAGCACAGGTAGCTTCCCTTTACAGCAGCAGAACTAACCTCTCGCTCTGGGCACAAACAGACTGCTGTGTCTTCAGGGCCAGACAGGTTTATCTTCTGTTTTCTCAATTCTCCGCTCAAAGTGCCGTATTTTTCGCCGAGTCTTGTAGTTTAAGATGTTATTCCTTCAGCACCGCTCTGGTGGAGCCACTACAGACGCACTGGACTCACCCCTGAGCGCGGCGCTTCGCGGTGCGGAGCCTCGCGTCGCGGAGCGGCTTTTTAAAATGTAACTTTATTATATTTTTACATAAATGAGCCACGGGCCGTGTCAAATCTCTTGGCGGGCCGGTTCCGGCCCGCGGGCCGTATGAATGACACCCCTGCTCTAGATGGTCTGTGTCTCTAGATGGTCTGTCTCTCTAGATGGTCTGTCTCTCTAGATGGTCTGTCTCTCTAGATGGTCTGTCTCTCTAGATGGTCTGTCTCTCTAGATGGTCTGTCTCTCTAGATGGTCTGTCTCTCTAGATGGTCTGTCCCTCTAGATGGTCTGTCCCTCTAGATGGTCTGTCCCTCTAGATGGTCTGTCTCTAGATGGTCTGTCTCTCTAGATGGTCTGTCTCTAGATGGTCTGTCTCTAGATGGTCTGTCTCTAGATGGTCTGTCTCTCTAGATGGTCTGTCCCTCTAGAGGGTCTGTCCCTCTAGATGGTCTGTCTCTCTAGATGGTCTGTCCCTCTAGATGATCTGTCTCTAGATGGTCTGTCCCTCTAGAGGGTCTGTCCCTCTAGATGGTCTGTCTCTCTAGATGGTCTGTCCCTAGATGGTCTGTCTCTAGATGGTCTGTCTCTCTAGATGGTCTGTCTCTAGATGGTCTGTCCCTCTAGATGGTCTGTCCCTCTAGATGGTCTGTCTCTAGATGGTCTGTCTCTCTAGATGGTCTGTCTCTAGATGGTCTGTCTCTAGATGGTCTGTCTCTAGATGGTCTGTCTCTCTAGATGGTCTGTCCCTCTAGATGGTCTGTCCCTCTAGATGGTCTGTCCCTCTAGATGGTCTGTCTCTCTAGATGGTCTGTCCCTCTAGATGGTCTGTCTCTCTAGATGGTCTGTCCCTCTAGATGATCTGTCTCTAGATGGTCTGTCTCTCTAGAGGGTCTGTCCCTCTAGATCAGGGGTGTCAAACTCATTTTGGTCCGGGGGCCACATACAACCTAATCTGATCTCAAGTGGGCCGGACCAGGAGATGCTCTACAAAAATATCCAAAAACGGTACAAAGTCCAACTTTTTGTGCACATAAACACATTTATTTAAAACTTCCTTTAAAACACTATCCTTTAATACTAAGTTTTATGTTACAAACTTAAATGTAACAGTGAGTTTTCCATAGTGCAAATAATGTAGCGTATTTACAATATTACATTGAAAATGGTATTTCACAATATGTATATTAATATTTGTGTGTTAGCTTTGTTTTAAGGCTCATTACAGAGAAAACCTGCTCACAAAGGTAAAGTAGGTAGATAGAAAAAAGCACTTAAACACAGCACCTCAGCTTAACCATCTTCAGTGTGGTAAGGTCCATGGTTATGTTATTATCACATTAACCATCTTCAGTGTGTAAGGTCCATGGTTATGTTATTATCACATTAACCATCTTCAGTGTGGTAAGGTCCATGGTTATGTTATTATCACATTAACCATCTTCAGTGTGGTAAGGTCCATGGTTATGTTATTATCACATTATCCATCTTCAGTGTGGTAAAGTCCATGGTTATGTTATTATCACATTAACCATCTTCAGTGTGGTAAGGTCCATGGTTATGTTATTATCACATTAACCATCTTCAGTGTGTAAGGTCCATGGTTATGTTATTATCACATTAACCATCTTCAGTGTGGTAAAGTCCATGGTTATGTTATTATCACATTAACCATCTTCAGTGTGGTAAAGTCCATGGTTATGTTATTATCACATTAACCATCTTCAGTGTGTAAGGTCCATGGTTATGTTATTATCACATTAACCATCTTCAGTGTGGTAAGGTCCATGGTTATGTTATTATCACATTAACCATCTTCAGTGTGTAAGGTCCATGGTTATGTTATTATCACATTAACCATCTTCAGTGTGGTAAGGTCCATGGTTATGTTATTATCACATTAACCATCTTCAGTGTGGTAAGGTCCATGGTTATGTTATTATCACATTAACCATCTTCAGTGTGGTAAGGTCCATGGTTATGTTATTATCACATTAACCATCTTCAGTGTGGTAAGGTCCATGGTTATGTTATTATCACATTAACCATCTTCAGTGTGGTAAGGTCCATGGTTATGTTATTATCACATTAACCATCTTCAGTGTGGTAAGGTCCATGGTTATGTTATTATCACATTAACCATCTTCAGTGTGGTAAGGTCCATGGTTATGTTATTATCACATTAACCATCTTCAGTGTGGTAAGGTCCATGGTTATGTTATTATCACATTAACCATCTTCAGTGTGGTAAGGTCCATGGTTATGTTATTATCACATTAACCATCTTCAGTGTGGTAAGGTCCATGGTTATGTTATTATCACATTAACCATCTTCAGTGTGGTAAGGTCCATGGTTATGTTATTATCACATTAACCATCTTCAGTGTGGTAAGGTCCATGGTTATGTTATTATCACATTAACCATCTTCAGTGTGGTAAGGTCCATGGTTATGTTATTATCACATTAACCATCTTCAGTGTGGTAAGGTCCATGGTTATGTTATTATCACATTAACCATCTTCAGTGTGGTAAGGTCCATGGTTATGTTATTATCACATTAACCATCTTCAGTGTGGTAAGGTCCATGGTTATGTTATTATCACATTAACCATCTTCAGTGTGGTAAGGTCCATGGTTATGTTATTATCACATTAACCATCTTCAGTGTGGTAAGGTCCATGGTTATGTTATTATCACATTAACCATCTTCAGTGTGGTAAGGTCCATGGTTATGTTATTATCACATTAACCATCTTCAGTGTGGTAAGGTCCATGGTTATGTTATTATCACATTAACCATCTTCAGTGTGGTAAGGTCCATGGTTATGTTATTATCACATTAACCATCTTCAGTGTGGTAAGGTCCATGGTTATGTTATTATCACATTAACCATCTTCAGTGTGGTAAGGTCCATGGTTATGTTATTATCACATTAACCATCTTCAGTGTGGTAAGGTCCATGGTTATGTTATTATCACATTAACCATCTTCAGTGTGTAAGGTCCATGGTTATGTTATTATCACATTAACCATCTTCAGTGTGTAAGGTCCATGGTTATGTTATTATCACATTAACCATCTTCAGTGTGTAAGGTCCATGGTTATGTTATTATCACATTAACCATCTTCAGTGTGGTCAGGTCCATGGTTATGTTATTATCACATTAACCATCTTCAGTGTGGTAAGGTCCATGGTTATGTTATTATCACATTAACCATCTTCAGTGTGGTAAGGTCCATGGTTATGTTATTATCACATTAACCATCTTCAGTGTGGTACGGTCCATGGTTATGTTATTATCACATTAACCATCTTCAGTGTGGTAAGGTCCATGGTTATGTTATTATCACATTAACCATCTTCAGTGTGTAAGGTCCATGGTTATGTTATTATCACATTAACCATCTTCAGTGTGGTAAGGTCCATGGTTATGTTATTATCACATTAACCATCTTCAGTGTGTAAGGTCCATGGTTATGTTATTATCACATTAACCATCTTCAGTGTGGTAAGGTCCATGGTTATGTTATTATCACATTAACCATCTTCAGTGTGGTAAGGTCCATGGTTATGTTATTATCACATTAACCATCTTCAGTGTGGTAAGGTCCATGGTTATGTTATTATCACATTAACCATCTTCAGTGTGGTAAGGTCCATGGTTATGTTATTATCACATTAACCATCTTCAGTGTGGTAAGGTCCATGGTTATGTTATTATCACATTAACCATCTTCAGTGTGGTAAGGTCCATGGTTATGTTATTATCACATTAACCATCTTCAGTGTGGTAAGGTCCATGGTTATGTTATTATCACATTAACCATCTTCAGTGTGGTAAGGTCCATGGTTATGTTATTATCACATTAACCATCTTCAGTGTGGTAAGGTCCATGGTTATGTTATTATCACATTAACCATCTTCAGTGTGGTACGGTCCATGGTTATGTTATTATCACATTAACCATCTTCAGTGTGGTAAGGTCCATGGTTATGTTATTATCACATTAACCATCTTCAGTGTGTAAGGTCCATGGTTATGTTATTATCACATTAACCATCTTCAGTGTGGTAAGGTCCATGGTTATGTTATTATCACATTAACCATCTTCAGTGTGGTAAGGTCCATGGTTATGTTATTATCACATTAACCATCTTCAGTGTGGTAAGGTCCATGGTTATGTTATTATCACATTAACCATCTTCAGTGTGGTAAGGTCCATGGTTATGTTATTATCACATTAACCATCTTCAGTGTGGTACGGTCCATGGTTATGTTATTATCACATTAACCATCTTCAGTGTGGTAAGGTCCATGGTTATGTTATTATCACATTAACCATCTTCAGTGTGGTACGGTCCATGGTTATGTTATTATCACATTAACCATCTTCAGTGTGGTAAGGTCCATGGTTATGTTATTATCACATTAACCATCTTCAGTGTGTAAGGTCCATGGTTATGTTATTATCACATTAACCATCTTCAGTGTGGTAAGGTCCATGGTTATGTTATTATCACATTAACCATCTTCAGTGTGGTACGGTCCATGGTTATGTTATTATCACATTAACCATCTTCAGTGTGGTAAGGTCCATGGTTATGTTATTATCACATTAACCATCTTCAGTGTGGTAAGGTCCATGGTTATGTTATTATCACATTAACCATCTTCAGTGTGGTACGGTCCATGGTTATGTTATTATCACATTAACCATCTTCAGTGTGTAAGGTCCATGGTTATGTTATTATCACATTAACCATCTTCAGTGTGGTACGGTCCATGGTTATGTTATTATCACATTAACCATCTTCAGTGTGGTAAGGTCCATGGTTATGTTATTATCACATTAACCATCTTCAGTGTGGTAAGGTCCATGGTTATGTTATTATCACATTAACCATCTTCAGTGTGGTAAGGTCCATGGTTATGTTATTATCACATTAACCATCTTCAGTAAGGTCCATGGTTATGTTATTATCACATTAACCATCTTCAGTGTGGTAAGGTCCATGGTTATGTTATTATCACATTAACCATCTTCAGTGTGGTAAGGTCCATGGTTATGTTATTATCACATTAACCATCTTCAGTGTGGTACGGTCCATGGTTATGTTATTATCACATTAACCATCTTCAGTGTGGTAAGGTCCATGGTTATGTTATTATCACATTAACCATCTTCAGTGTGTAAGGTCCATGGTTATGTTATTATCACATTAACCATCTTCAGTGTGGTACGGTCCATGGTTATGTTATTATCACATTAACCATCTTCAGTGTGGTAAGGTCCATGGTTATGTTATTATCACATTAACCATCTTCAGTGTGGTACGGTCCATGGTTATGTTATTATCACATTAACCATCTTCAGTGTGGTAAGGTCCATGGTTATGTTATTATCACATTAACCATCTTCAGTGTGGTAAGGTCCATGGTTATGTTATTATCACATTAACCATCTTCAGTGTGTGGTCCATGGTTATGTTATTATCACATTAACCATCTTCAGTGTGGTACGGTCCATGGTTATGTTATTATCACATTAACCATCTTCAGTGTGGTACGGTCCATGGTTATGTTATTATCACATTAACCATCTTCAGTGTGGTAAGGTCCATGGTTATGTTATTATCACATTAACCATCTTCAGTGTGGTACGGTCCATGGTTATGTTATTATCACATTAACCATCTTCAGTGTGGTAAGGTCCATGGTTATGTTATTATCACATTAACCATCTTCAGTGTGGTAAGGTCCATGGTTATGTTATTATCACATTAACCATCTTCAGTGTGGTACGGTCCATGGTTATGTTATTATCACATTAACCATCTTCAGTGTGGTAAGGTCCATGGTTATGTTATTATCACATTAACCATCTTCAGTGTGTAAGGTCCATGGTTATGTTATTATCACATTAACCATCTTCAGTGTGTAAGGTCCATGGTTATGTTATTATCACATTAACCATCTTCAGTGTGGTAAGGTCCATGGTTATGTTATTATCACATTAACCATCTTCAGTGTGTAAGGTCCATGGTTATGTTATTATCACATTAACCATCTTCAGTGTGGTAAGGTCCATGGTTATGTTATTATCACATTAACCATCTTCAGTGTGGTACGGTCCATGGTTATGTTATTATCACATTAACCATCTTCAGTGTGGTAAGGTCCATGGTTATGTTATTATCACATTAACCATCTTCAGTGTGGTAAGGTCCATGGTTATGTTATTATCACATTAACCATCTTCAGTGTGGTACGGTCCATGGTTATGTTATTATCACATTAACCATCTTCAGTGTGGTAAGGTCCATGGTTATGTTATTATCACATTAACCATCTTCAGTGTGGTAAGGTCCATGGTTATGTTATTATCACATTAACCATCTTCAGTGTGTAAGGTCCATGGTTATGTTATTATCACATTAACCATCTTCAGTGTGGTACGGTCCATGGTTATGTTATTATCACATTAACCATCTTCAGTGTGGTCCATGGTTATGTTATTATCACATTAACCATCTTCAGTGTGGTAAGGTCCATGGTTATGTTATTATCACATTAACCATCTTCAGTGTGTAAGGTCCATGGTTATGTTATTATCACATTAACCATCTTCAGTGTGGTACGGTCCATGGTTATGTTATTATCACATTAACCATCTTCAGTGTGTAAGGTCCATGGTTATGTTATTATCACATTAACCATCTTCAGTGTGGTAAGGTCCATGGTTATGTTATTATCACATTAACCATCTTCAGTGTGGTAAGGTCCATGGTTATGTTATTATCACATTAACCATCTTCAGTGTGGTCAGGTCCATGGTTATGTTATTATCACATTAACCATCTTCAGTGTGGTACGGTCCATGGTTATGTTATTATCACATTAACCGTCTTCAGTGTGGTAAGGTCCATGGTTATGTTATTATCACATTAACCATCTTCAGTGTGGTAAGGTCCATGGTTATGTTATTATCACATTAACCATCTTCAGTGTGGTAAGGTCCATGGTTATGTTATTATCACATTAACCATCTTCAGTGTGGTCAGGTCCAGGGTTATGTTATTATCACATTAACCATCTTCAGTGTGGTACGGTCCATGGTTATGTTATTATCACATTAACCATCTTCAGTGTGGTAAGGTCCATGGTTATGTTATTATCACAGAGAAAGCATCAAACTGACCATGATTCAGTTGAAATGAATAAAACAACTTCCATAACGACTGCAGCAGTGTCTCTGTGTAAAATACAGTCAAATGTCCAAAAATCATCACCTCCATTTGCAGCTTTGTCACTAAACCTGTTTTTACCATCGGTACCAGTCCACACTGTCCAACACACCAGCAACAACAGCAGAACCAGCAGCAGTACCAGCAGCAGCGCTCAAAACTGCTCTGATAGTTTCAGTAACACCACAAATGAATATGTGACATCAGTAACATCAGTCTCTTATCAATGGCAACATGTTGGTAAAAGCGAGTGGTTTCTCAGACCATGTCTGCAGCCTGTGAGAGTTTTAACAAACTCTCTCTCACTGTGCGGCTGCGATGCTAATGTTGATAGCACAGGTAGCTTCCCTTTACAGCAGCAGAACTAACCTCTGGCTCTGGGCACAAACAGACTACTGTGTCTTCAGGGCCAGACAGGTTTATCTTCTGTTTTCTCAATTCTCCGCTCAAAGTGCCGTATTTTTTGCCGAGTCTTGTAGTTTAAGATGTTATTCCTCCAGCACCGCTCTGGTGGAGCCACTACAGACTGAGCTACAGACTCACCACTGAGCGCGGCGCTGCGGAGCGGCTTTTTAAAATGTATTATTATTATATTTTTACATAAATGAGCCGCGGGCCGTGTCAAATCTCTTGGCGGGCCGGTTCCGGCCCGCGGGCCGTATGAATGACACCCCTGCTGTAGACCCAGGACTGAGACTGTAGACCCAGGACTGGGACTGTAGACCCAGGACTGAGACTGTAGACCCAGGACTGGGACTGTAGACCCAGGACTGAGGCTGTAGACCCAGGACTGAGGCTGTAGACCCAGGACTGAGGCTGTAGACCCAGGACTGAGGCTGTAGACCCAGGACTGAGGCTGTAGACCCAGGACTGAGGCTGTAGACCCAGGACTGAGGCTGTAGACCCAGGACTGAGGCTGTAGACCCAGGACTGAGGCTGTAGACCCAGGACTGAGGCTGTAGACCCAGGACTGAGGCTGTAGACCCAGGACTGAGGCTGTAGACCCAGGACTGAGGCTGTAGACACAGGACTGAGGCTGTAGACCCAGGACTGAGGCTGTAGACCCAGGACTGAGGCTGTAGACCCAGGACTGAGGCTGTAGACCCAGGACTGAGGCTGTAGACCCGGGACTGAGGCTGTAGACCCGGGACTGAGGCTGTAGACCCAGGACTGAGGCTGTAGACCCAGGACTGAGGCTGTAGACCCAGGACTGAGGCTGT
>OZ035842.1:30008528-30126028 GCA_964034765.1 Knipowitschia caucasica
CCCGCTCCAGTTTGTTACAGACAGAACACAGTGTTGACCCGCTCCAGTTTGCTACAGACAGAACACAGTGTTGACCCGCTCCAGTTTGTTACAGACAGAACACAGTGTTGACCCGCTCCAGTCTGTTACAGACAGAAACACTCCAGTGTTGAACACAGTGTTGACCCGCTCCAGTCTGTTACAGACAGAACACAGTGTTGACCCGCTCCAGTCTGTTACAGACAGAACACAGTGTTGACCCGCTCCAGTCTGTTACAGACAGAACACAGTGTTGACCCGCTCCAGTCTGTTACAGACAGAACACAGTGTTGACCCGCTCCAGTCTGTTACAGACAGAACACACAGTTGTTGACAGAACACCCGCTCCAGTCTGTTACAGACAGAACACAGTGTTGACCCGCTCCATCTGTTAGCCAGTACCGCTCCAGTCTGTTACAGACAGAACACAGTGTTGACCCGCTCCAGTTTGTTACAGACAGAACACAGTGTTGACCCGCTCCAGTTTGCTACAGACAGAACACAGTGTTGACCCGCTCCAGTCTGTTACAGACAGAACACAGTGTTGACCCGCTCCAGTCTGTTACAGACAGAACACAGTGTTGACCCGCTCCAGTTTGTTACAGACAGAACACAGTGTTGACCCGCTCCAGTTTGTTACAGACAGAACACAGTGTTGACCCGCTCCAGTTTGTTACAGACAGAACACAGTGTTGACCCGCTCCAGTCTGTTACAGACAGAACACAGTGTTGACCCGCTCCAGTCTGTTACAGACAGAACACAGTGTTGACCCGCTCCAGTCTGTTACAGACAGAACACAGTGTTGACCCGCTCCAGTCTGTTACAGACAGAACACAGTGTTGACCCGCTCCAGTCTGTTACAGACAGAACACAGTGTTGACCCGCTCCAGTCTGTTACAGACAGAACACAGTGTTGACCCGCTCCAGTTTGTTACAGACAGAACACAGTGTTGACCCGCTCCAGTCTGTTACAGACAGAACACAGTGTTGACCCGCTCCAGTTTGTTACAGACAGAACACAGTGTTGACCCGCTCCAGTCTGTTACAGACAGAACACAGTGTTGACCCGCTCCAGTTTGTTACAGACAGAACACAGTGTTGACCCGCTCCAGTCTGTTACAGACAGAACACAGTGTTGACCCGCTCCAGTCTGTTACAGACAGAACACAGTGTTGACCCGCTCCAGTCTGTTACAGACAGAACACAGTGTTGACCCGCTCCAGTCTGTTACAGACAGAACACAGTGTTGACCCGCTCCAGTCTGTTACAGACAGAACACAGTGTTGACCCGCTCCAGTCTGTTACAGACAGAACACAGTGTTGACCCGCTCCAGTCTGTTACAGACAGAACACAGTGTTGACCCGCTCCAGTCTGTTACAGACAGAACACAGTGTTGACCCGCTCCAGTTTGTTACAGACAGAACACAGTGTTGACCCGCTCCAGTTTGTTACAGACAGAACACAGTGTTGACCCGCTCCAGTTTGCTACAGACAGAACACAGTGTTGACCCGCTCCAGTTTGTTACAGACAGAACACAGTGTTGACCCGCTCCAGTCTGTTACAGACAGAACACAGTGTTGACCCGCTCCAGTCTGTTACAGACAGAACACAGTGTTGACCCGCTCCAGTCTGTTACAGACAGAACACAGTGTTGACCCGCTCCAGTCTGTTACAGACAGAACACAGTGTTGACCCGCTCCAGTCTGTTACAGACAGAACACAGTGTTGACCCGCTCCAGTCTGTTACAGACAGAACACAGTGTTGACCCGCTCCAGTTTGTTACAGACAGAACACAGTGTTGACCCACTCCAGTCTGTTACAGACAGAACACAGTGTTGACCCGCTCCAGTCTGTTACAGACAGAACACAGTGTTGACCCGCTCCAGTTTGCTACAGACAGAACACAGTGTTGACCCGCTCCAGTTTGTTACAGACAGAACACAGTGTTGACCCGCTCCAGTCTGTTACAGACAGAACACAGTGTTGACCCGCTCCAGTTTGCTACAGACAGAACACAGTGTTGACCCGCTCCAGTCTGTTACAGACAGAACACAGTGTTGACCCGCTCCAGTTTGCTACAGACAGAACACAGTGTTGACCCGCTCCAGTCTGTTACAGACAGAACACAGTGTTGACCCGCTCCAGTTTGCTTACGGACAGAACACAGTGTTGACCCGCTCCAGTCTGTTACAGACAGAACACAGTGTTGACCCGCTCCAGTCTGTTACAGACAGAACACAGTGTTGACCCGCTCCAGTCTGTTACAGACAGAACACAGTGTTGACCCGCTCCAGTCTGTTACAGACAGAACACAGTGTTGACCCGCTCCAGTTTGCTACAGACAGAACACAGCGTTGACCCGCTCCAGTTTGCTACAGACAGAACACAGTGTTGACCCGCTCCAGTTTGCTACAGACAGAACACAGTGTTGACCCGCTCCAGTCTGTTACAGACAGAACACAGTGTTGACCCGCTCCAGTCTGTTACAGACAGAACACAGTGTTGACCCGCTCCAGTTTGCTACAGACAGAACACAGTGTTGACCCGCTCCAGTTTGTTACAGACAGAACACAGTGTTGACCCGCTCCAGTTTGCTACAGACAGAACAGGAGTGTGGAGGATGCATCTCCTTTGCTCTGAACTCTGTCTACAGTCACTTGGACACTAGTAAATCTGTGGCCAGAATGCTTTTCATCGATTATAGCTCTGCTTTTAACTGCCTTGTCCCAGGTTAACTGATTGAAAAACTAATGTCCCTTGGTCTGAATGTTGCCATGTGTAAATGGATTTTTAGCTTTTTAACTGACAGATCTCAGAGAGTGAAAATCAATGGCTGTTTTTCTGATGTTGTTTCTGTGAGCACTGGTTCTCCTCAGGGATGTATTTTGAGTCCTTTGCTTTTTACTTTGTACACTCACGATTGTGTGTCCTCCTCTGACTCAAACTTGATCATCAAATATGCTGATGACACCACCATCATCGGTCTCATCAGTGACACTGATGAATCCTCTTATAGAGCAGAGATACAAAATGTGGTTCAGTGGAGTCAAACTAACAACCTCCAGTTGAACGCATCCAAAACATGTGAACTTGTCTTTGACTTCAGTCGCAATAGTTCTCATTTGTCTGTCGTAATCGACAACTCCCAGGTGCAGATCGTAGAGGAGCAAGTTTCTGGGTTTAACTCTGTCTAACCTGAAATGGGTTAAAAACACTGAGTCGTTAAGAAAGCTCGTCAGCGTCTCTACTTTCTGCATAAACTTAGAGAATTTACCACTAACTCTAAGATTGTGCTTAACTTTTATGGCTGCACCATTGAGAGTTTACTTGTTGGTTCTGTGTCTGTGTGGTTTGGAAACATCACAGATAAAGAAAAGAGAGCTTTAAACAAGGTGCTCCGCTCTGCAAAGAGGACCGTGGGCTGTGAGCTTCCTGTTCTGGAGGTTCTTTATAAATCCAGACTTTTAAACAAAGCTCTTAGGATTGTTAATGACTCTTCTGGCCACCCTGGGAAAGCCATGTTCCAGCTTCTTCCCTCTGGCAGAAGATATCGCTCTCTGAGATGCAGGACATCTCGTTACGCTAACAGTTTTTATCCACAGGCTGTTATCAGTGTGAACAGAGCACTTTAATGATTTGCACTTGTTTTGAAACTGTTTTAGTCGATCGATTTCACAGTGACATTTGTTTACTGTTTTATTTGTTTTATTTTTGTCTTTTAATGTTTTATGTCTGTATTTGTCTGTGCACACTGGAGACTTTTGCTAATGTATTCCAATGTGGTTTTACTGCAAATGGCAAATAAACTGAATCTGATCAGAAGGAATATAGAACACATGTTGATAAATGTCACACATGTGATAAATGTCATACATGTGATAAATGTCACACATGTGATAAATGTCATACATGTGATAAATGTCATACATGTGATAAATGTCACACATGTGATAAATGTCATACATGTGATAAATGTCACACATGTGATAAATGTGACACATGTGATAAATGTCATACATGTGATAAATGTCATACATGTGACAAATGTCACACATGTGATAAATGTCATACATGTGATAAATGACATACATGTGATAAATGTCACACATGTGATAAATGTCATACATGTGATAAATGTCATACATGTGATAAATGTCACACATGTTGATAAATGTCATACATGTTGATAAATGTCATACATGTGATAAATGACATACATGTGATAAATGTCACACATGTGATAAATGTCATACATGTGATAAATGTCATACATGTGATAAATGTCACACATGTTGATAAATGTCACACATGTTTATAAATGTCATACATGTGATAAATGTCATACATGTTGATAAATGTCACACATGTTGATTAATGTCATACATGTTGATAAATGTCATACATGTGATAAATGTCATACATGTGATAAATGTCACACATGTTGATAAATGTCATACATGTTGATAAATGTCATACATGTGATAAATGTCATACATGTGATAAATGTCACACATGTTGATAAATGTCACACATGTTTATAAATGTCATACATGTGATAAATGTCATACATGTGATAAATGTCATACATGTGATAAATGTCACACATGTTGATAAATGTCATACATGTGATAAATGTCATACATGTGATAAATGTCATACATGTGATAAATGTCACACATGTTGATAAATGTCATACATGTTGATAAATGTGACACATGTTGATAAATGTCATACATGTGATAAATGTCATACATGTGATAAATGTCACACATGTTGATAAATGTCACACATGTTGATAAATGTCATACATGTGATAAATGTCATACATGTGATAAATGTCGAACATGTGATAAATGTCATACATGTGATAAATGTCATACATGTGATAAATGTCATACATGAGATAAATGTCACACATGTTGATAAATGTCACACATGTTGATAAATGTCAAACATGTGATAAATGTCATACATGTGATAAATGTCATACATGTGATAAATGTCATACATGTGATAAATGTCATACATGTGATAAATGTCATACATGTTGATAAATGTCATACATGTTGATAAATGTCATACATGTGATAAATGTCATACATGTGATAAATGTCATACATGTGATAAATGTCACACATGTTGATAAATGTCACACATGTGATAAATGTCATACATGTGATGAATGTTATACATGTGATAAATCTCACACATGTTGATAAAGGTCATATATGTGATAAATATCATACATGTTGATAAATGTTATACATGTGATAAATGTCACACATGTTATAAATGTCATACATATGATAAATGTCATACATGTTGATAAATGTCACACATGTGATAAATGTCATACATGTGATAAATGTCACACATGTGATAAATGCCATACATGTTGATAAATGTCACACATGTGATAAATGTCATACATGTTGATAAATGTCACACATGTGATAAATGTCATACTGTACATGTTGATAAATGTCACACATGTTGATAAATGTCATACATGTGATAAATGTCATACATGTGATAAATGTCATACATGTGATAAATGTCATACATGTTGATAAATGTCATACATGTGATAAATCTCATACATGTGATAAATGTCACACATGTTGATAAATGTCATACATGTTGATAAATGTGACACATGTTGATAAATGTCATACATGTGATAAATGTCATACATGTGATAAATGTCACACATGTTGATAAATGTCACACATGTTGATAAATGTCATACATGTGATAAATGTCATACATGTGATAAATGTCATACATGTTGATAAATGTCACACATGTTGATAAATGTCATACATGTTGATAAATGTCATACATGTGATAAATGTCATACATGTGATAAATGTCATACATGAGATAAATGTCACACATGTTGATAAATGTCACACATGTGATAAATGTCATACATGTGATGAATGTCATACATGTGATAAATCTCACACATGTTGATAAATGTCATACATGTGATAAATGTCATACATGTGATAAATGTCATACATGTTGATAAATGTCAAACATGTTGATAAATGTCATACATATTGATAAATGTCATGCATGTGATAAATGTCATACATGTGATAAATGTCACACATGTGATAAATGTCATACATGTGATAAATGTCATACATGTGATAAATGTCATACATGTTGATAAATGTCATACATGTTGATAAATGTCATACATGTGATAAATGTCATACATGTGATAAATGTCATACATGTGATAAATGTCACACATGTTGATAAATGTCACACATGTGATAAATGTCATACATGTGATGAATGTTATACATGTGATAAATCTCACACATGTTGATAAAAGTCATATATGTGATATATATCATACATGTTGATAAATGTTATACATGTGATAAATGTCACACATGTTATAAATGTCATACATATGATAAATGTCATACATGTTGATAAATGTCACACATGTGATAAATGTCATACATGTGATAAATGTCACACATGTGATAAATGCCATACATGTTGATAAATGTCACACATGTGATAAATGTCATACATGTTGATAAATGTCACACATGTGATAAATGTCATACTGTACATGTTGATAAATGTCACACATGTTGATAAATGTCATACATGTGATAAATGTCATACATGTGATAAATGTCATACATGTGATAAATGTCATACATGTTGATAAATGTCATACATGTGATAAATGTCATACATGTGATAAATGTCAAACATGTTGATAAATGTCATACATGTTGATAAATGTGACACATGTTGATAAATGTCATACATGTGATAAATGTCATACATGTGATAAATGTCACACATGTTGATAAATGTCACACATGTTGATAAATGTCATACATGTGATAAATGTCATACATGTGATAAATGTCATACATGTTGATAAATGTCACACATGTTGATAAATGTCATACATGTTGATAAATGTCATACATGTGATAAATGTCATACATGTGATAAATATCATACATGAGATAAATGTCACACATGTTGATAAATGTCACACATGTGATAAATGTCATACATGTGATGAATGTCATACATGTGATAAATCTCACACATGTTGATAAATGTCATACATGTGATAAATGTCATACATGTGATAAATGTCATACATGTTGATAAATGTCAAACATGTTGATAAATGTCATACATGTTGATAAATGTCATACATGTGATAAATGTCATACATGTGATAAATGTCATACATGTGATAAATGTCACACATGTGATAAATGTCATACATGTGATAAATGTCATACATGTGATAAATGTCATACATGTTGATAAATGTCATACATGTTGATAAATGTCATACATGTGATAAATGTCATACATGTGATAAATGTCATACATGTGATAAATGTCACACATGTTGATAAATGTCACACATGTGATAAATGTCATACATGTGATGAATGTTATACATGTGATAAATCTCACACATGTTGATAAAGGTCATATATGTGATAAATGTTTTACATGTGATAAATGTCATACATGTTGATAAATGTCATACATGTGATAAATGTCATACATGTGATAAATCTCACACATGTTGATAAATGTTTTACATGTGATAAATGTCATACATGTTGATAAATGTTATACATGTGATAAATGTCATACATGTGATAAATCTCACAAATGTTGATAAATGTCATACATGTGATAAATGTCATACAGGTGATAAATGTCATACATGTGATAAATGTCACACATGTTGATAAATGTCATACATGTGATAAATGTCACACATGTTGATAAATGTCATACATGTGATAAATGTCATACATGTGATAAATGTCATACATGTGATAAATCTCACACATGTTAATAAATGTCATACATGTGATAAATGTCATACATGTGATAAATGTCATACATGTGATAAATGTCACACATGTGATAAATATCATACATGTTGTAGAATATAAAAGTGTCCTGGATCTCCACCGTCCTTCTTGCTCCAGAGTCCACCCCCACAGGCCTGGGGTGGTATTGCAGCATGTCAGAGCACGTCATTTTGGACATTTTTGAGCCGGGACCCGCCCCCATTGGTCCAAACATAAACTCTGTTCTCAAAACTAAACAATCATTTATCAAAATGAAACATCGAGCATAGAATAATAATCACTAGTATACTTGTATACACGCATCATGTGAACACACTTTACGATTGGAACCAACACACTACAATATTTTATACATCACAGTACTACATTATACAGTACAGTACTGTAAATACTGTATATACAGTCTGCAGTACAGAGTTACAGTACATGTGATACAGTACAGTACTTTAAATACTGTAGATACAGTCTACAGTAGAGAGTCACAGTACATGTGATACAGTACTGTAAATACTGTAGATACAGTCTGCAGTACAGAGTTACAGTACATGTGATACAGGACTGTAAAGACTGTAGATACAGTCTGCAGTACAGAGTTACAGTACATGTGATACAGTACAGTACTTTAAATACTGTAGATACAGTCTACAGTAGAGAGTCACAGTACATGTGATACAGTACTGTAAATACTGTAGATACAGTCTACAGTAGAGAGTCACAGTACATGTGATACAGGACTGTAAAGACTGTAGATACAGTCTGCAGTACAGAGTTACAGTACATGTGATACAGTACAGTACTGTAAATACTGTAGATACAGTCTGCAGTACAGAGTTACAGTACATGTGATACAGGACTGTAAAGACTGTAGATACAGTCTGCAGTACAGAGTTACAGTACATGTGATACAGTACAGTACTGTAAATACTGTAGATACAGTCTGCAGTACAGAGTTACAGTACATGTGATACAGTACTGTAAATACTGTAGATACAGTCTGCAGTACAGAGTTACAGTACATGTGATACAGGACTGTAAAGACTGTAGATACAGTCTGCAGTACAGAGTTACAGTACATGTGATACAGTACAGTACTGTAGATACAGTACTGACAGGGTAAGAAATTGGTTATATATATATATATATATATATATATATATATATATATATATATATATATATATATTTTATTTTTTATTTTTTTCCCTATTCAACGGTTCTCAATTCACCATGCTTCCTTTATTCAAATGTTAAAATCCCTGTACATACAACTGTTTTTAATGGCCAAACATACAAAACTGTTTCTAATTCCCTGTTTTTAATGCACCATACATTCACAACTGTTTTTAATGCCCTCTTTTTAATGCACCATACATTCACAACTGTTTTTAATGCCCTCTTTTTAATGCACCATACATTCACAACTGTTTTTAATGCCCTCTTTTTAATGCACCATACATTCACAACTGTTTTTAATGCCCTCTTTTTAATGCACCATACATACACAATTCTGTTTTTAAAGCACCATACACACACATACACAACTGCTTTAATGCACCTTTTTTAATGCACCGTACATACACAACTGTTTAGTGCACTGTTGTGACTGCACTTTAAATGAAGCACCAAACTTTTCCCGAACTGTCTTTTCTAATATATATCTTTTTTAACCCGTCATATCCACGGACTGCAGGATAAATAGTTCTCGTTTTTTACAGTTAATTTGTTGTAAATGCTTAAATTTCGTTTTTGCATTGCTGTTCACCTGTTGTCCCTCTCTCTGTTTCATGACCCGCTGGTGGGACTCGAAACCCTGACTCCCTGGACCTGAGGACTGGTCCACAGCCGTTGGGAGTTGGCGGTTCTGTGACGCCCCTTGAGACAACTGTTGTTGTGATTTCGGGCGATACAAATAAAATTGAAATTGAATTGAAATACAGTCTGCAGTAGAGAGTCACAGTACATGTGATACAGTACAGGACTGTAAATACTGTAGATACAGTCTGCAGTACAGAGTTACAGTACATGTGATACAGTACAGGACTGTAAATACTGTAGATACAGTCTGCAGTACAGAGTTACAGTACATGTGATACAGTACAGGACTGTAAATACTGTAGATACAGTCTGCAGTACAGAGTTACAGTACATGTGATACAGTACAGGACTGTAAATACTGTAGATACAGTCTGCAGTACAGAGTTACAGTACATGTGATACAGTACTGTAAATACTGTAGATACAGTCTGCAGTACAGAGTTACAGTACATGTGATACTGTAGATACATGTTTCCATCTGAAGGTCCTGATGATGAAGCTGTGGATGGACTCAGTCTGATGTGTGTCTGTTGTGTGTCCGTCGTATGTGTGTGTCTGTTGTGTGTCTGTCGTACTTAAGTAAGTAATCTTTATTTATTTTCACTGCACATCGGACATTTCTTAAAAGCGGTTTTCAATTTTTGTAGCGGGGCCAGTACAGGAGGCACATGCCAGAACTATTGTACATATTTTTAGTGGTAGGGGAAACCGGCGCACCCGGAGGAAACCTACGCAGACACTGGGAGAACATGCAAACTCCACTCAGAAAGGCCCTGGTCCAACCGGGACCTTCTTGCTGAGAGGCGAGAGTGCTAACCACTCAGCCACCGTGCCGCCCTAATCATGTGTGTGTCTGATGTGTGTTTGTCTGTTGTGTGTCAGTCTGTTGTGTTTGCGTCTGTTGTGTGTGTGTCTGATGTGTGTCTCTCTGTTGTGTGCGCGTCTGTTGCGTGTGTGTCTGATGTGTGTGTGTCTGTCTGTTGTGTGTGTGTCTGATGTGTGTCTGTTGTGTGTCTGTCTGATGTGTGTCTGTTGTGTGTGTGTCTGTTGTGTGTCTGATGTACTGTATGTCTGTCTAATGTCTGTCTAATATGTGTCTGATGTGTGTGTCTGTTGTGTGTCTGTCTGATGTGTGTGTGTCTGTTGTGTGTCGGATGTGTGTGTCTGTCTGATGTTTGTCTGATATGTGTGTGTCTGTCTGGTGTGGGTCTGTCTGATGTGTGTCTGATGAGTGTGTGTCTGATGTGTGTGTTCGTTGTGTGTCTGATGACTGTCTGATGTGTGTGTGTCGGATGTGTGTGTCTGATGTGTGTGTGTCTGATGTGTGTGTGTCTGTTGTGTGTGTGTCTGATGTGTGTGTGTCTGATGAGTGTCTGATGAGTGTGTGTCTGATGACTGTCTGATGTGTGTGTCTATTGTGTTAGTGTCTGATGTGTGTGTCTGTTGTGTGTGTGTCTGATGTGTGTGTGTCTGATGACTGTCTGATGTGTGTGTGTCTGATGTGTGTCTGATGTGTGTGTGTCTGTGTGATGTGTGTGTCTGATGTTGCAGAAGGAGAAAGTGTGTTGCAGAAAGAAAGTGTGTTGCAGAAAGAGAGAGTGTGTTGCAGAAAGAGAAAGTGTGTGTTGCAGAAAGAGAGAGTGTGTTGCAGAAAGAGAAAGTGTGTGTTGCAGAAAGAGAGAGTGTGTTGCAGAAAGAGAAAGTGTGTGTTGCAGAAAGAGAGAGTGTGTTGCAGAAAGAGAGAGTGTGTTGCAGAAAGAGAGAGTGTGTTGCAGAAAGAGAGAGTGTGTTGCAGAAAGAGAGAGTGTGTTGCAGAAAGAGAGAGTGTGTTGCAGAAAGAGAGAGTGTGTTGCAGAAAGAGAGAGTGTGTTGCAGAAAGAGAAAGTGTGTTGCAGAAAGAGAAAGTGTGTTGCAGAAAGAGAGAGTGTGTTGCAGAAAGAGAAAGTGTGTTGCAGAAAGAGAGAGTGTGTTGCAGAAAGAGAAAGTGTGTTGCAGAAAGAGAAAGTGTGTTGCAGAAAGAGAGAGTGTGTTGCAGAGAGAGAGAGTGTGTTGCAGAGAGAGAGAGTGTGTTGCAGAAAGAGAAAGTGTGTTGCAGAAAGAGAGAGTGTGTTGCAGAAAGAGAAAGTGTGTTGCAGAAAGAGAAAGTGTGTTGCAGAAAGAGAAAGTGTGTTGCAGAAAGAGAAAGTGTGTTGCAGAAAGAGAGAGTGTGTTGCAGAAAGAGAGAGTGTGTTGCAGAAAGAGAAAGTGTGTTGCAGAAAGAGAGTGTGTTGCAGAAAGAGAGAGTGTGTTGCAGAAAGAGAGAGTGTGTTGCAGAAAGAGAAAGTGTGTTGCAGAAAGAGAGAGTGTGTTGCAGAAAGAGAGAGTGTGTTGCAGAAAGAGAGAGTGTGTTGCAGAGAGAGAGAGTGTGTTGCAGAAAGAGAGAGTGTGTTGCAGAAAGAGAGAGTGTGTTGCAGAAAGAGAGAGTGTGTTGCAGAAAGAGAGAGTGTGTTGCAGAAAGAGAAAGTGTGTTGCAGAAAGAGAAAGTGTGTTGCAGAAAGACAGAGTGTGTTGCAGAAAGAGAGAGTGTGTTGCAGAAAGAGAGTGTGTTGCAGAAAGAGAGAGTGTGTTGCAGAAAGAGAGAGTGTGTTGCAGAAAGAGAGAGTGTGTTGCAGAAAGAGAGAGTGTGTTGCAGAAAGAGAAAGTGTGTTGCAGAAAGAGAGAGTGTGTTGCAGAAAGAGAGAGTGTGTTGCAGAAAGAGAAAGTGTGTTGCAGAAAGAGAGAGTGTGTTGCAGAAAGAGAGAGTGTGTTGCAGAAAGAGAAAGTGTGTTGCAGAAAGAGAAAGTGTGTTGCAGAAAGAGAGAGTGTGTTGCAGAAAGAGAGAGTGTGTTGCAGAAAGAGAAAGTGTGTTGCAGAAAGAGAGTGTGTTGCAGAAAGAGAGAGTGTGTTGCAGAAAGAGAGAGTGTGTTGCAGAAAGAGAGAGTGTGTTGCAGAAAGAGAAAGTGTGTTGCAGAAAGAGAGAGTGTGTTGCAGAAAGAGAGAAGTGTGTTGCAGAAAGAGAGAGTGTGTTGCAGAAAGAGAGAGTGTGTTGCAGAAAGAGAGAGTGTGTTGCAGAAAGAGAAAGTGTGTTGCAGAAAGAGAGAGTGTGTTGCAGAAAGAGAGAGTATGTTGCAGAAAGAGAGAGTGTGTTGCAGAAAGAGAGAGTGTGTTGCAGAAAGAGAGAGTGTGTTGCAGAAAGAGAAAGTGTGTTGCAGAAAGAGAAAGTGTGTTGCAGAAAGAGAGAGTGTGTTGCAGAAAGAGAGAGTGTGTTGCAGAAAGAGAGAGTGTGTTGCAGAAAGAGAGAGTGTGTTGCAGAAAGAGAGAGTGTGTTGCAGAAAGAGAGAGTGTGTTGCAGAAAGAGAGAGTATGTTGCAGAAAGAGAGAGTGTGTTGCAGAAAGAGAGAGTGTGTTGCAGAAAGAGAAAGTGTGTTGCAGAAAGAGAGAGTGTGTTGCAGAAAGAGAGAGTGTGTTGCAGAAAGAGAGAGTGTGTTGCAGAAAGAGAGAGTGTGTTGCAGAAAGAGAGAGTGTGTTGCAGAAAGAGAGAGTGTGTTGCAGAAAGAGAAAGTGTGTTGCAGAAAGAGAGAGTGTGTTGCAGAAAGAGAAAGTGTGTTGCAGAAAGACAGAGTGTGTTGCAGAAAGAGAGAGTGTGTTGCAGAAAGAGAGTGTGTTGCAGAAAGAGAGAGTGTGTTGCAGAAAGAGAGGGTGTGTTGCAGAAAGAGAGAGTGTGTTGCAGAAAGAGAAAGTGTGTTGCAGAAAGAGAAAGTGTGTTGCAGAAAGAGAGAGTGTGTTGCAGAAAGAGAGAGTGTGTTGCAGAAAGAGAAAGTGTGTTGCAGAAAGAGAGAGTGTGTTGCAGAAAGAGAGAGTGTGTTGCAGAAAGAGAGAGTGTGTTGCAGAAAGAGAGAGTGTGTTGCAGAAAGAGAGAGTGTGTTGCAGAAAGAGAGAGTGTGTTGCAGAAAGAGAAAGTGTGTTGCAGAAAGAGAGAGTGTGTTGCAGAAAGAGAAAGTGTGTTGCAGAAAGAGAGAGTGTGTTGCAGAAAGAGAAAGTGTGTTGCAGAAAGACAGAGTGTGTTGCAGAAAGAGAGAGTGTGTTGCAGAAAGAGAGTGTGTTGCAGAAAGAGAGAGTGTGTTGCAGAAAAGAGAGAGTGTGTTGCAGAAAGAGAGAGTGTGTTGCAGAAAGAGAGAGTGTGTTGCAGAAAAGAGGAAAGTGTGTTGCAGAAAGAGAGAGTGTGTTACAGAAAGAGAGAGTGTGTTGCAGAAAGAGAAAGTGTGTTGCAGAAAGAGAGAGTGTGTTGCAGAAAGAGAGAGTGTGTTGCAGAAAGAGAAAGTGTGTTGCAGAAAGAGAAAGTGTGTTGCAGAAAGAGAGAGTGTGTTGCAGAAAGAGAGAGTGTGTTGCAGAAAGAGAAAGTGTGTTGCAGAAAGAGAGTGTGTTGCAGAAAGAGAGAGTGTGTTGCAGAAAGAGAGAGTGTGTTGCAGAAAGAGAGAGTGTGTTGCAGAAAGAGAAAGTGTGTTGCAGAAAGAGAGAGTGTGTTGCAGAAAGAGAGAAGTGTGTTGCAGAAAGAGAGAGTGTGTTGCAGAAAGAGAGAGTGTGTTGCAGAAAGAGAGAGTGTGTTGCAGAAAGAGAAAGTGTGTTGCAGAAAGAGAGAGTGTGTTGCAGAAAGAGAGAGTGTGTTGCAGAAAGAGAGAGTATGTTGCAGAAAGAGAGAGTGTGTTGCAGAAAGAGAGAGTGTGTTGCAGAAAGAGAGAGTGTGTTGCAGAAAGAGAGAGTGTGTTGCAGAAGGAATGTGGCAGAAAGAGAGTGTGTTGCAGAAAGAGAGAGTGTGTTGCAGAAAGAGAGAGTGTGTTGCAGAAAGAGAGAGTGTGTTGCAAAGAAGTGTGTTGCAGAAGGAGTGTTGCAGAAAGAGAGAGTGTGTTGCAGAAAGAGAGAGTGTGTGAGAAAGAGAGAGTGTGTTGCAGAAAGAGAGAGTGTGTTGCAGAAAGAGAGAGTGTGTTGCAGAAAGAGAAAGTGTGTTGCAGAAAGAGAGAGTGTGTTGCAGAAAGAGAGAGTGTGTTGCAGAAGAGAGAGTGTGTTGCAGAAAGAGAGAGTGTGTTGCAGAAGAGAGTGTGTTGCAGAAAGAGAGAGTGTGTTGCAGAAAGAGAGGGTGTGTTGCAGAAAGAGAGAGTGTGTTGCAGAAAGAGAGAGTGTGTTGCAGAAAGAGAAAGTGTGTTGCAGAAAGAGAAAGTGTGTTGCAGAAAGAGAGAGTGTGTTGCAGAAAGAGAGAGTGTGTTGCAGAAAGAGAAAGTGTGTTGCAGAAAGAGAGAGTGTGTTGCAGAAAGAGAGAGTGTGTTGCAGAAAGAGAGAGTGTGTTGCAGAGAGAGTGTGTTGCAGAAAGAGAGAGTGTGTTGCAGAAAGAGAAAGTGTGTTGCAGAAAGAGAGAGTGTGTTGCAGAAAGAGAAAGTGTGTTGCAGAAAGAGAGTGTGTTGCAGAAAGAGAAAGTGTGTTGCAGAAAGAGAGAGTGTGTTGCAGAAAGAGAAAGTGTGTTGCAGAAAGAGAAAGTGTGTTGCAGAAAGAGAGAGTGTGTTGCAGAAAGAGAGAGTGTGTTGCAGAGAGAGGGACCACGGCAAGTTTCAAATCCACCTCAGTCTGAGTCTGAGTCCTGAGTCCACAGAGTCCTGAGTCCACAGAGTCCTGAGTCCACAGAGTCCTGAGTCCACAGAGTCCTGAGTCCACAGAGTCCTGAGTCCACAGAGTCCTGAGTCCACAGAGTCCTGAGTCTACCAAGTCTGGGTTCAACATGGATCACTATTTGGTTTGGTCTCTCCTGGTTTCTTCTGGTTCTCCTGGTCTCTCCTGGTGTTCTCTCTCCTGGTGTGATAAAGTCTCAGAGACACATTACTCTTTGGTGTTTCATGGTTTATTGAGAAAATGCTCGGACCATGAACCAGGAAGTCATGGTTTATCATCGAAACAAAATATATCCACACATTTCATTAGCACCATGTGAGAAGAGACCAGAGAGAGACCAGAGAGAGAGACCAGAGAGAGACCAGAGAGAGACCAGAGAGAGACCAGAGAGAGAGAACAGAGAGAGACCAGAGAGAGAGACCAGAGAGAGCCCAGAGAGAGACCAGAGAGAGAGAACAGAGAGAGACCAGAGAGAGAGACCAGAGAGAGACCAGAGAGAGAGACCAGAGAGAGACCAGAGAGAGAGACCAGAGAGAGAGACCAGAGAGAGAGACCAGAGAGAGACCAGAGAGAGAGACCAGAGAGAGACCAGAGAGAGAGACCAGAAAGAGAGACCAGAGAGTGAGACCAGATAGAGACCAGAGAGCGAGACCAGATAGAGACCAGAGAGAGAGACCAGAAAGAGAGACCAGAGAGCGAGACCAGATAGAGACCAGAGAGAGAGACCAGAGAGACACCAGAGAGAGAGACCAGAGAAAGACCAGAGAGAGAGACCAGAGAGAGACCAGAGAGAGATCAGAGAAAGACCAGAGAGAGACCAGAAAGAGACCAGAGAGAGACCTTCATTGTAGTAGCAGTCAAAGTAGTAGTATCCAGAGTTGCCCAGTACAAGTCTCTTGGGCTCTTTGCAGTGATAGAAGTATTATTACTACTAGTACTAGTAGAATTCTTCAGTATTCCAAGTTTTCTGCAGTGAAGTGCTGTTGAGATGTTGGCTCGCAGCAGCAGCAGCAGCAGCAGAGGTCAGGTGCTGCTCACAGTTGGGGTCTCCTCGGACTTGGGGCGAGTCCTGGACCTGAGCTCCTGTGACAGGGTCCACACACCAGCACTCTCCTCTCTGTCCCCGGAGAGACATGTTACACTGGACACAAGAGAGAGAGAGACCATCAAGAGAGACAGAGACACCAGAGAGAGACCAGAGAGAGAGAGAGACCAGAGAGAGACCAGAGAGAGACCAGAGAGAGACCAGAGAGAGAGACCAGAGAGAGACCAGAGAGAGAGACCAGAGAGAGACCAGAGGGAGACCAGAGAGAGACCAGAGAGAGACCAGAGAGAGACCAGAGGGAGACCAGAGAGAGACCAGAGAGAGACCAGAGAGAGACCAGAGAGAGACCAGAGAGAGAGACCAGAGAGAGAGACCAGAGAGAGACCAGAGAGAGAGACCAGAGAGAGACCAGAGAGAGACCAGAGAGAGACCAGAGAGAGACCAGAGAGAGAGACCAGAGAGAGAGACCAGAGAGAGACCCAATTGTAATTTCATTTCAGTAAAACCAAAGTTTCTGAACTTCTTCCTCAGTGTTTCCTCCTGAAGCATCAGACCCTGGTCGTTCTCCAGGACAGGGTCCACATGGTGCCTCCCCCTCCCTCCCTCCCCCCTCCTGTGGATGAGGCAGCAGCTCTCCCCAAACCCAAAACAATAACACCGGGGTTTGGCCTGAACATTGTGGGAAGACTTTTGTTCGGAGGAGCGCACTGTGCTTCCGATTCTGAGGCTCTGAATTTAAATTTTCCTTTCTCTTCCCTTCGTCTCTGTTCACAAATCACCCATGACACGGACAAACAAATCAGGCAGAAAAGACGATCTGAATCATTTGAGAATGAGCCCAGGACCCGGGGCCAAAACAAGCACATTGTCTGTGGTTCCCAGGGGCCGGACTGTACCACGCCTCGGCCTGCGCTCCCTGGACCTGTCCCTGCGTCTAATTACTGTAACTGTCACTGTGTCCTGCGGGGGGGGGGGGGGGGGGGGGGGGGGGGGGGGGGGGGGGCTGCAGGGGGGGGCCGCGGGGGAGGTGCCGTGTGCTCTCGGGGGCCGCGGCGTAAAGCGCGTCAGATTCAATTAGAGAGAGCGCCCTGCGGGGGGCGCCGGGCATGTGCAGCTAGAACACAACAACATGTGTGTGTTTGTTATGGTGGGTTTACCAGTGGGGCTGTGGGGGAGGACAGGGGGGGGGGGGGGGGGGGGGGGGGGGGAGGAGAGGGAGGAGAAGAGAGGAGAGGGAGGAGAGGGAGGAGAGGGAGGAGAGGGAGGAGACAGGAGCCATGTGGAAGAGAAGTTGGCAAAACCAAACTGGGTATGAAAATACTAACACAGAATGTATACTTTACTATACTAACATGCTAAAGACCAGAGAGAGACCAGAGAGAGACCAGAGAGAGACCAGAAAGAGACCAGAGAGAGACCAGAGAGAGAGACCAGAGAGAGACCAGGGAGAGACCAGAGAGAGACCAGAGAGAGACCAGAGAGAGACCAGAGAGAGACCAGAGAGAGACCAGAGAGAGACCAGAGGGAGACCAGAGAGAGACCAGAGAGAGAGACCAGAGAGAGACCAGAGAGAGACCAGAGAGAGACCAGAGGGAGACCAGAGAGAGACCAGAGAGAGACCAGAGAGAGACCAGAGAGAGACCAGGGAGAGACCAGAGAGAGACCGGAGAGAGACCAGAGAGAGACCAGAGAGAGACCAGAGGGAGACCAGAGAGAGACCAGAGAGAGACCAGAGAGAGACCAGAGAGAGACCAGAGAGAGACCAGAGAGAGACCAGAGAGAGAGACCAGAGAGAGAGACCAGAGAGAGACCAGAGAGAGACCAGAGAGAGGTCAGAGCATTTTATTGACAAATAGAAACTAAGCTTATAAAGTAATGTTACATTTATTGTGTCTTCTTGCAGTGTGTGTGTGTGTGTGTGTGTGTGTCTTCTTGCAGTGTGTGTGTGTGTCTTCTTGCAGTGTGTGTGTGTGTGTGTGTGTGTGTGTCTTCTTGCAGTGTGTGTTTTTGGCACATGACGTGATGTTGTGGTGATTTGGGGGCATGCCTCGGTTCTTGCCTGTGATTGGCTGAACGCGGAGCCCCACCCATAGCATGCCTTTGCTCTGGACCAATGAGGAGCTCGGTTTCATTCAGACGCACAACAAAAGGCTGCGTGTGTGAGCTGTGGGCGTGTCCTTTGTGTCTCAGCAACATTGAACACATTTATTTGTATAGAACAGTCGTAGATCAAAAAGAAAAGACAGAAAAGAAAAAAGAGAGATTTAGGTTGTTTCATAAAAGTGAATTTTAAAAAGTTATTTTAAAAAGTACTGATGGTCTCTCTCTGGTCTCTCTCTAGTCTCTCTCTGGTCTCTCTCTGGTCTCTCTCTGGTCTCTCTCTGGTCTCTCTCTGGTCTCTCTCTGGTCTCTCTCTGGTCTCTCTCTGGTCTCTCTCTGGTCTCTCTCTGGTCTCTGTCTGATAAAATTCCTCCTCTGTCAAACCTCTCGGTCTAACACTAATGCAACTGTTCAGCCCCAGAGTCCAACACACCCATTCTCTCGCACATTCCTACACCTGTCGTCTCAGTCCTGGGTCTACAGCCTCAGTCCTGGGTCTACAGCCTCAGTCCTGGGTCTACAGCCTCAGTCCTGGGTCTACAGCCTCAGTCCTGGGTCTACAGCCTCAGTCCTGGGTCTACAGCCTCAGTCCTGGGTCTACAGCCTCAGTCCTGGGTCTACAGCCTCAGTCCTGGGTCTACAGCCTCAGTCCTGGGTCTACAGCCTCAGTCCTGGGTCTACAGCCTCAGTCCTGGGTCTACAGCCTCAGTCCTGGATCTACAGCCTCAGTCCTGGGTCTACAGCCTCAGTCCTGGATCTACAGCCTCAGTCCTGGGTCTACAGCCTCAGTCCTGGATCTACAGCCTCAGTCTCAGTCCTGGGTCTACAGCCTCAGTCTCAGTCCTGGGTCTACAGCCTCAGCCTCAGTCCTGGGTCCACAGCCTCAGCCTCAGTCCTGGGTCTACAGCCTCAGTCTCAGTCCTGGGTCTACAGCCTCAGTCTCAGTCCTGGGTCTACAGCCTCAGTCTCAGTCCTGGGTCTACAGCCTCAGTCTCAGTCCTGGGTCTACAGCCTCAGTCTCAGTCCTGGGTCTACAGCCTCAGCCTCAGTCCTGGGTCTACAGCCTCAGTCTCAGTCCTGGGTCTACAGCCTCAGTCTCAGTCCTGGGTCTACAGCCTCAGTCTCAGTCCTGGGTCTACAGCCTCAGTCCTGGGTCTACAGCCTCAGTCTCAGTCCTGGGTCTACAGCCTCAGTCTCAGTCCTGGGTCTCTGGACCTGAGGGAGTCCTTCATCGTCCTCTAACACTCGACTTCAACCTCGTCAAAAAAATGATTTAAAAAAATCATAAAAACCTGAGCAGAGGAGACAGGAGGAGGAGGGAGGAGGCAGGAGGAGAGAGGGGGAGGCAGGAGGAGGAGGGGGAGGAGGAGAGGGAGACAGGAGGAGGAGGGGGAGGAGGAGAGGGAGACAGGAGGAGGAGGAGGAGACAGGAGGAGGAGAGGGAGACAGGAGGAGGAGAGGGAGACAGGAGGAAGGAGGAGGGAGACAGGAGGAGGAGAGGGAGACAGGAGGAGGGAGGAGGGAGACAGGAGGAGGAGGAGGAGACAGGAGGAGGAGAGGGAGACAGGAGGAGGGAGGAGGGAGACAGGAGGAGGAGAGGGAGACAGGAGGAGGGAGGAGGGAGACAGGAGGAGGAGAGGGAGACAGGAGGAGGGAGGAGGGAGACAGGAGGAGGAGAGGGAGGAGGCAGGAGGAGGAGAGGGAGACAGCAGGAGGAGGGGGAGGAGGCAGGAGGAGAGAGAGGGAGGCAGGAGGAGGAGGGGGAGGAGGAGAGGGAGACAGGAGGAGGAGGGGGAGGAGGAGAGGGAGACAGGAGGAGGAGGAGGAGACAGGAGGAGGAGAGGGAGACAGGAGGAGGAGAGGGAGACAGGAGGAAGGAGGAGGGAGACAGGAGGAGGAGAGGGAGACAGGAGGAGGGAGGAGGGAGACAGGAGGAGGAGGAGGAGACAGGAGGAGGAGAGGGAGACAGGAGGAGGGAGGAGGGAGACAGGAGGAGGAGAGGGAGACAGGAGGAGGGAGGAGGGAGACAGGAGGAGGAGAGGGAGACAGGAGGAGGGAGGAGGGAGACAGGAGGAGGAGAGGGAGGAGGCAGGAGGAGGAGAGGGAGACAGCAGGAGGAGGGGGAGGAGGCAGGAGGAGAGAGAGGGAGGCAGGAGGAGGAGGGGGAGGAGGAGGAGACAGGAGGAGGAGGAGGAGACAGGAGGAGGAGAGGGAGACAGGAGGAGGAGAGGGAGACAGGAGGAAGGAGGAGGGAGACAGGAGGAGGAGAGGGAGACAGGAGGAGGGAGGAGGGAGACAGGAGGAGGAGGAGGAGAGGGAGACAGGAGGAGGGAGGAGGGAGACAGGAGGAGGAGAGGGAGACAGGAGGAGGGAGGAGGGAGACAGGAGGAGGAGAGGGAGACAGGAGGAGGGAGGAGGGAGACAGGAGGAGGGAGAGGGAGGAGGCAGGAGGAGGAGAGGGAGACAGCAGGAGGAGGGGGAGGAGGCAGGAGGAGAGAGAGGGAGGCAGGAGGAGGAGGGGGAGGAGGAGAGGGAGACAGGAGGAGGAGAGGGAGACAGGAGGAGGAGAGGGAGACAGGAGGAGGAGGAGAGGGAGGAGGCAGGAGGAGGAGAGGGAGACAGCAGGAGGAGGGGGAGGAGGCAGGAGGAGAGAGAGGGAGGCAGGAGGAGGAGGGGGAGGAGGCAGGAGGAGAGAGAGGGAGGCAGGAGGAGGAGGAGGGGGAGGAGGCAGGAGGAGAGGGAGACAGGAGGAGGAGAGGGAGACAGGAAGAGGAGAGGGAGACAGGAAGAGGAGAGGGAGACAGGAGGAGGGAGGAGGGAGACAGGAGGAGGAGAGGGAGACAGGAGGAGGAGAGGGAGACAGGAGGAGGAGAGGGAGACAGGAGGAGGAGAGGGAGACAGGAGGAGGAGAGGGAGGAGGCAGGAGGAGGAGAGGGAGACAGCAGGAGGAGGGGGAGGAGGCAGGAGGAGAGAGAGGGAGGCAGGAGGAGGAGGGGGAGGAGGCAGGAGGAGAGAGAGGGAGGCAGGAGGAGGAGGGGGAGGAGGCAGGAGGAGAGGGAGACAGGAGGAGGAGAGGGAGACAGGAGGAGGAGAGGGAGACAGGAAGAGGAGAGGGAGACAGGAGGAGGGAGGAGGGAGACAGGAGGAGGAGAGGGAGACAGGAGGAGGAGAGGGAGACAGGAGGAGGAGAGGGAGACAGGAGGAGGAGAGGGAGGAGGCAGGAGGAGGAGAGGGAGACAGCAGGAGGAGGGGGAGGAGGCAGGAGGAGAGAGAGGGAGGCAGGAGGAGGAGGGGGAGGAGGAGAGGGAGACAGGAGGAGGAGAGGGAGACAGGAGGAGGAGAGGGAGACAGGACGAGGAGAGGGAGGAGGCAGGAGGAGGGGGAGGAGGCAGGAGGAGAGAGAGGGAGGCAGGAGGAGGAGGGGGAGGAGGCAGGAGGAGAGGGAGACAGGAGGAGGAGAGGGAGACAGGAGGAGGAGAGGGAGACAGGAGGAGGAGAGGGAGACAGGAAGAGGAGGGGGAGACAGGAGGAGGAGAGGGAGACAGGAAGAGGAGGGGGAGACAGGAGGAGGAGAGGGAGACAGGAGGAGGAGAGGGAGACAGGAAGAGGAGAGGGAGACAGGAGGAGGAGAGGGAGACAGGAGGAGGAGAGGGAGACAGGAAGAGGAGAGGGAGACAGGAGGAGGAGAGGGAGACAGGAAGAGGAGAGGGAGACAGGAAGAGGAGAGGGAGACAGGAAGAGGAGAGGGAGACAGGAAGAGGAGAGGGAGACAGGAAGAGGAGAGGGAGACAGGAGGAGGAGAGGGAGACAGGAGGAGGAGAGGGAGACAGGAAGAGGAGAGGGAGACAGGAAGAGGAGAGGGAGACAGGAGGAGGAGAGGGAGACAGGAGGAGGAGAGGGAGACAGGAAGAGGAGAGGGAGACAGGAAGAGGAGAGGGAGACAGGAGGAGGAGAGGGAGACAGGAGGAGGAGAGGGAGACAGGAAGAGGAGAGGGAGACAGGAAGAGGAGAGGGAGACAGGAAGAGGAGAGGGAGACAGGAGGAGGAGAGGGAGACAGGAGGAGGAGAGGGAGACAGGAGGAGGAGAGGGAGACAGGAAGAGGAGAGGGAGACAGGAAGAGGAGAGGGAGACAGGAAGAGGAGAGGGAGACAGGAGGAGGAGAGGGAGACAGACAGGAAGACCCCAAACCACCCCAAAACAACCCAAACACCCCCCCACAACCAAACACCAACCAACCACCCCCACCACCACACCAACAAACCCCCCCCACCCCCCCACCCACCACACCACCCCCCACCCCCCCAACACCCCCACACCACCAACCACACCCCAACCACACACACCAACAAACAACACCCACCAACAACACCAAACCCCCCCACCCACCCCACCCCCCCCCAAAACACCAATCCCCACCCCACACCAACCCCCCCCCCCCCCCATTCCCCCATAAATCACCTACAACAACCAATCCCACCCACACCCCCACCACACACCAACCACCCCCCCACCCCACACCACCCCCCCCCCCCCACCCCCCCCCCCACCCAACCAACCCACCCACAAAAAACCCCCCCACCCCACACCACCCCCACAACCCCACCAACAACCCCCTCAATACAAACCACTACTAACAAACCTCATATCCCAAAACAAAATAAAACAACACAAAAACCCCACAACCACACACAACCAAAACACAACACATCCAAACAAATTCCAAACTCTATAAACCAACTCACTACATACCAACTCCTACAAACCTCATACAAACCACAAAACACCCACCACAATACCAACCACCCTAAAACCACCACATCCAAAAAACCCACAAAATAACCCACACAATAAAACACACTCTAAAACAACACACCTTAATACAACTTTTACATACACCCACTCTTTTAAATACCACATCTTTCATAACCCACTCATATAATACCCACTCTTAAATACCCCCCCTCATTACCCATCACACTCTTATACTCCCATACTATTATACCCCACAACATTAAAATATCCCCCCCCACCAATAACAACCTCAATTATTTCCCTTCTCATCCACCCCCCCACACCCCCCCCAAACCCTACCCCCCACCATATACCCCCCCCCCCCCAACCAACCCCACCCAAACCCCCCCCAAACCAAACCACTAAACATCACCCCCCCCCCAACCCCCTCTACACACTACCCCAAACCCACCAATACTACCACCCACACCCCAATCCCATACAACCCCCCACAAACACACCCCAAATCCCAAACTACCAAAACCCATACCCACTCTCCCACAACACCCCTTACCCAACTTACTCACTCCCCCTCCAACCCCCACACCCACCACAACCCCCCCCAAACACTATACTAACCCAATCACCAAACACCACCCCCCCCCCACAAACCAACCTACCAACACCCACCACCCCCAAACATACCAACCCAACCACCCCCCCCCCCCCCCCCACAACACACCCAACTCAAACCCCACACCCCACCCCCACCCCCTAACATCCCAACAACCCATCACCCCCCCCCCCCCCCCCACAAACCCAACCAACCCCAACCACCCCCCCCCCCCAAACAACCAACCCCCCACCCCCAACCCCCCCCCCCCCCCACACATCCAACCAAACCACAACCACCCCCCCACCTCCCACTCAACCCATCCCACCAACCCCCCCCCCCCACCCACACAACCAACCCATATACACCACCCCCCCCCCCCCCACACAACCACCCCAACCCATCCCCCACCCACCCCCCAACCCACAAAACCAAACAAACCCCACCCCCCCCCCCCCCCCCCAAAACCCTACCCAAACCAACACCCCCCCCCACCCCCAAACACAAAAACAAACAAACCCACCCACCCCCCCCCCCCACAAAAACCTACCCCCAAAAAAACCCCCCCCCCCCCCCAAACACCCAACAAACACCACCACCCACCCCCCCAAACAAACCCAACCAACCCACCCCACCCCACCCCCACACAACCAACCAACCCAACCCCCCCCCCCCAACACAACCCAACCATCCCCACCCCCCCCATCCCCCCACACACCAACCAACCACACCCCCCCCCCCCCACAAACACCAACCCAACCCACCCCCACCCCACCCACACAACACCCCCAACCCACCCACCCCCCCCCACCACACACCCAACCAACCCACCCCCCACCCCCCCCCAAAACCAACCCAAACCCACCAACCCCACCAACCCCCCCAAAAACCCAACCCCAAACCCACCCCCCCCCCCCCCACACACAACCACCAAAAACCAACCACCACCCCCCCCCCACCCTAATCAAACAACCCCCAACCCCAACCCCCACACCCACACCCCACCCACCCACCACACCCCCCCCCCCCACCCCCCCCCACACACACCCCAAACACCCCCCACCCCCCCCCACCCCCCCCCCCATACACCTACCCCCACACCACCCCCCCCCCCCCCAACCACCCCACCCCCCCCCCTACACCCACACCAACACCCCCCCCAATCACAAAACCCCCCCCCCCCCATCCACCAAAACCACACCCCCACCAACACCAACCCATCAAAACCCCCTCTCACATACACCCTCCCAAAACCCCAATATAATCTCTAAAACCCCCCCACCACCCCATAAATAAACCCCCCCCCCCCACAACCCCTACAAAAAAACACTCCAAACCACCACACCACCCCCCCAATAAAATCCCCCCCCCTCATAACAACACTATTACTTCCACACCCCAATAAAACCCCCAACAAACCCCCCTATAGTCTAAACAATACTACAATACAAACCCAAACACCAAACCCTCCCTAATATTCTACTCCTCCATCACCCAACATTAACCCCACTTAATCCCATTCTAACAATTTCTCCTAAAAAACCCCTACCCACCAAACACACACCCCACCATCACCCTTTTATACCCCCAACAATTATTCCAATAATTCTCATACCCCCCACCATCCAACCCCCAAAACACATTAATATAAACCTCCTATACATAAACTCAAAAAATTAACCCTCATTACAAACCACTAATAAAACAACCACTCAAACATACCACAACTTCATTAATAAAACTCATAAATACACAACTCATACATCACCACATTAATACCCAACTCCTTACAAAAACTCCATCAAAAACAATATCTACCAACACCTAAAATAAACTCTTACTACCCAACTATAACTTCAACACCTTACACCACACTCATTACCATAAAACTCATTACATACACACTCTTTACATACCAACTCTACATAAACACTCATTACTACCAACTCATCACCATAAACTCATTAATAACTCTATAATAACCCTCATTAAATAAAACACATAAAATAATAACTCATTACTACCCCACCACTATTACATAACAACTCCTTAATACAACTCATTACATACCTTCTCATAACCCATACCCACCTAATTACATAACCACTCATTAATAAACACTATACCATAAACTCATTACCATACACATCATTAATACCAATCATTACATCACACCACTCATTAATACCAACTCATTACAATACCCAACTCATTACCATACCACATCATTACATACACACACTCATTTACATACCCACAATATTACATAACCAACACTCATTACATACACTCATCACTAACACTCATTACCTACACCAACTCTTAATACCAACTCACCTTTTATACCAACAAAATACTTTTTCCCCCACCCACACATCACACCCTATTTTCCCCTTCTCATAACCCCCACCCCCCCCCCCCTACCCCCCCTCCCCCCCATAATATCCCCCCACCCCCCAAACAAACCCCCAACCAACCCCCAACACCAAACACACCTAAAAACATAACCCCAACCCATACCATTCCAATTAAACCAATATCCCACCATACTTCACCAACCCCCCACAACCCAACCCCAAAACAACCCCCAACCCCACACCCCACTTAACAACATCAACCCATACCACCTTCACCCCATACCCCCTCCAAATACTCACACCCCTCCACCCCCCACCCCACCACCCAAAAAACAAACCATCCCTTCCCAACCCACACCCCACCACCAAACACCCATCCCTTCACCAAAAACACCCAACCCCAACCCCCCCAAAAACCCTCACCATTCCATAACACCCCCCCCCACACAAATAAACTTACAACACAAACCACCCCCCCACCACAAAAAATCCCCTACATTAACATAACAACACCAACCCAAACCCTATACATTACCTTACATTAACATAACAACACCAACCCCCAAACCCTAAACTATTACCCCCAAATAACCAAACCACACCACCCCCAACCCCTATAATCCACCAATAACCTAACAACACCACCCACCCACATCACCCCACCATAAATAACAAACCCACCCCAACCTATCTACCTACCAAACCCAACCCACCCCCCCCCCCCACCACCCTTACCAACCCATCCCCCCCCCCCCCCCCAACATCCCATACCTTAACCACACCACAACCCCCACAAAAAACCAACCATCAAACTAACACCACACACCCACCCCCCCCCCCCCAACCAACACCCAAAACCCACCCCCCCCCAACAACCCCCCATCCCAATCCATAAAACCCCCCCCACACAACCAAAACACCCCAACCCCCCCCACCAAACACCCCCATCAACAACTACCATAACCCCCAACCCACCCCCCCCACACCAAAACCCTCCAACCCATCACACACCACACCTACCATACCCCCCACCCCCTACACCCTCTCCTCCTCACCCTCCTCACACCACAAAAACCACCCCACCACCTAATATCTAATTATCACTTAAATCTTAATATATAAAATCTAATAAATATTATAACATTCCCCAAAAAACCTTCCACATTAACCCCCAAAACACAAACCCCCCCAAACCCAACTTAACCTCCACCAACCAACTCCAACACACTCATCCCAAATCTCAACCCACCCACCCTCACCAACCATACCCCAAACCACCACCTCCCCCTCATCAATTTATCTTCCCAACCAAAAAAATTAAACAAACAAACACCCCACCCCCCCCAAACCCACCATAAACATACAACCACACAAACACACCCCCCCCCCCAATCCAACCAACCACAAAACCATAACACCCCCCCCCCACACCCCCCCAACCCCAAAACCCTAAACCCCCCCCCCAATATACCCCCCCATACACCAAACCCAACACCCCCCCCCAACACCCCCCCACCACAAACCCCCACTCCCCCCCCTCCCCCCAATAACCCCCCACACAAAAACCAAAACACCCCCCCCCCCCAACACCCCCCCCAACACAAACACCATCACCACCACCCCAACCCCCCAACCCCACACCAACACCCTAATCACCCCCACCCCAACCCCCCCACCCCAACCCCACACCCCCCCCCCAACCACCCCCCCCACCACCAACCCAACACCCCCCCCCACCCAACAACCCACACAACAACCAACACACCCCCCCCCCCCAAACCCCCCCCCCACCACAATCACCACATCCCCCCCCCCAACCCACCCCAACACAAAACCCCTACACCCCACACCCCCATCCCCCACCACATCACCACAAAAAAAAAAACCCAAACCCCACCCCCACACCCAACACACAACCCCCCAACCCCACACAACCCCCCACCCCCCCCCACCCCCCACCACACCAAATACCCACCACACCCCATACCCCATCCCCTCCCCCCCCCTCCCACCAACCCCCCCTAAACCCCCCCACAACCCACCCCCCAACAACCCAACCAAAAACCCAAACAACCCCCCACCCAAAAACCCCAACACCCCCACAACCACAACACAAACATCCCCACCACCACAAACAAAATCACACACCAACCTTAACCTATTAAACCCCCACACACACCCACCCACACAAACCACCCCACACACCACCCCCACTCCCCCTCACCACACAATTACCCTCCCCCCACACTCCACCCCCATATCCTCCAACACTATACCCATCCCCCCCAACATATATCACACCAACACAAACCACCCACAAAACCACCCCACACACACACCCCACACCCACCCCACACATCCCCACTCCTACCCACCCTCTCTCCCACCCCAACTCTCCTCCCCAACTCAAACCTCCCCACCACTAACACCCACATAACACCACCCCCACACTCCCTATCCCCACTCTCCATCCCCCAAAACCACCACACACACCACCCCCACAAACACCCCACAAACCACCCCCACACACACCACCAAAACCACCCCACACACACCACACACAAACCTCCCACCACTATTACCACCACCACACATCCCCCCACCCATACACACCCCACACCACCAACACACCATCCACACAACACACCCCAAACCATCAACTCTTATCCACCAACATTAACCTCCACTCTTTCCCCTCCCCACACACCCCACCCCAACACCACCCCCACACACACCCCCACACACACCCCCACAACCCACCACCCACACACCACCCCACACACACCACCCCCCACACACCACACCCACAATACCACCCCCAACTCAAATATAACCCCAACACAAAAAAAAACAACCACACCACCACACCAACAAAACCCCCATACCCCCACACCCCCCACCCCACAACCCCCTACTACTAAACACAACCCAACCCAACAAACACTACCACTCAAAACAACAACCCACATAAAACCTACCACCCCCCACCCACCCTCCCCAATCCCCCACTACAAACACATCACCCACACCCCTCACCCCTCAATACCACCCCTACATACTACACTACTCTTCACTAACATTATATAACCTTTCCTACATATTACCCCCCACTCCCATCCACCTACCTTCCCCCCACTATCATCTCTCTAAATACACCCCAACCCTAAACTCCAATACATCACCCCCCCACCCAAACCCCCCCCATAATCAATCCCCTCATCATCATACCATCATACCACCACACAATTTCACCACAATCCCCCACACCTCTTCAACAATCTCTAACAAAATCACAATACTCAAATAACTACATCCAATAAACCAAATCACACCATCACCCCCCCCCCTTAACACACCCCTACCCCTACAACATACACAACACAAAACCCAATACCAACCCACACCCCCACTCCCATCATCTCACACACCACACCCCACCCAACTACACCACAACCCCCCCCCACCCATCCACCAAAACAAAACAAAAACAATCACCCCCCACCCATTCCAACCTATCCTCCTAAACAACTCACCCCCCCCCCCCATACAACCATCACATAAACCAAAATCACCACCCACCCATCCCCCCCATCACCTACCCCAAACACCACCCCCCCAACCACCCACCACCTTCAACCAAAACACCACCCCCACCCCCCAAAAAACCCCACCACCATAAACATATCACCACCCCCCATCCACCCAAACAACCAAAACCATCACACACCCACCCCAACCAACCCCCCTACTCTTAACCATCATAACCCCACCCCCAATCAACCAACCCCCATCTCCATTAACCCAAACACCACCCCACCCCATCCCCAACCACCATAACCAAATCACCACCCACAATCCCCCAACCCCCCCCCCCATCCTCAATACACCAAAAACCACCCCACCCCATCCAAACCCCCCTCCTATTAACCAATCACCAACCACCCCCAATTCCCCAACCCTCCTCAATACCCATATCCCCCCCCACCCCATACCCACCCCAATCCTACATTAACCAAATCCCCACCCACCCCCATTCCCCAACCCCCCCCATCCTCATTCACCCAATACCACCCCCCCCCCCCCATTTCCACCCCCCATCCTCATTAACCAAATAACCACCCACCCCCCATTCACCCCCATCCTCTTACATATCACCACCACCCATTCCACCCATCCTCAATGACCATATCACCCCCCCACCCCCATTCCTCCCCCATTCATTAACCATATCACACCACCCAAATCCAACCCCCCCATCCTCATTAACCATATAACCACCCCCACCCCCCATTAAACCCCCCATCACATTAACCATATCACCCCCACCCCCATACAACCATCCTCATTAACCAAATCACCACCCCCCACCCCTTTCAACCCCCATCCTCATTAACCATTCACCCCCCACCATTACCAACCCCCCATCCTCATTACCATATACCACCCACCCATATTCAACCCATCTATTAACCATATTCACACCCACCCCCCCCCCCATTTCAACCCCCAATCCTATTCACAAAACCCACCTAATCCCAACCCATCCTCATACACATAACCCACCCCCCCATTCAACCCCATACTCATTAACCCTCATCATCAACAAACATCTCACAAAACCCACCACCCCAAACCCAATATCTCTCACAACAATACCAATCTAACCCCCCTCACCCCCCCCACAACCCACCACAATTCTCCCCAACACCAAACCACCTACCCCATAACCACCCAACCAAAACCCCACAAACCCCACATAACACCCATACCCCAAACTACAACCCATACCCCAATCCCCCCCTACCACCCCCCACCCCACATAACAAACCCCCCCCCCCCCACCTACCAATACCCCCCTAAAAAATTCCCACAAAAATACACTAAATAACTACAAACACAACAACATCCACCTCATAATCCCCCAACACCATCACCCCACTACCTACAAACAAAACCACCACACATACCCTATCCCACAAACTACCCCCTATCTCCATCCCCTTATCCTACCACCACTTCCCCTACCACACACTAACACTTCAACTCAATCCCTCACACTCTTTCCTCCACACTCACCTCCCACACATCTATCCTCCCCACCTTTTTTACCTCCAACTCATCCTCAACCACTTTTCCCCTCCCCCCACTCTAATCCACCAATAATACCATCCACCACTAACCTCCCCAAAATCCACCACTCAATTATCATCCACTCTCCACACCACTATCCTCCCCCCCTCTAACCACCACCATTACCACCCCCCACATAACCTCCCACCACTTAACCCACACCCACTTTACCACCCCAACACCTCCCCCCCCCCAACCTCATTTACACCCCCCACTCTCCCACCCTCACTCCCTCTCCCCCAACCACCCCTCCCCCCAACCATCCAACCCCATCCAACACAAACCCACCCACAATATATATAAATAAAACCACCTTTCCCCCCCAAACCAACCCAACACATCAAAACTCAACTCACAATAACCCACATCCCACCCCCCCAAAAACCTCAAACAACACATCAATTCAAATCTCTACTCAATTACTCAACAATTAATACAAAACCCACACTAACATCCAATAACTAACACCCCCCCCTACTTCCTCCACCCCCCCCAACCCCCCAACCTAACCTCCCCATCTTACTCAACCCCACCACCCCAAAACCTACACCCCCAAACACACACACCAATCAATACAACCATCCCTCTCCTCTAAAACCACAAATATCTCACAAAACCCCAAAACCAAAAAACCAACCAACCCCCCCCCATAATCCACCCCACACCCCAAACCCCTACCCACCCCCAACCATCACCCAAACACACACCCCCCCCCCCCCCCCCCACTAAACTCCCTCCTAATAAAAAAACTTTAAATATAAACCCCCACCTCCCCCCCTAAAACCACACTAATCCCCACCCCCCCCCCTAACCCCCCCCCCCCATCACCCCCCACAACCACCCCCAAAATACCCCCACCCTCCCTCAAAAACCCCAACAACACCCAATACTACTCACCTCCACCCCCCAAACCAAACACTAACTCACACACACACCACAATCCCCACCATCAACCCACACAACACAACCACCCCCCCACACCCCCACCAACCCACACCCCCCCCCCAAACCACCAACCCCCCCCCCAACCCCACACCCCACCCAACTAACCACAAACAAACCACACACACAAACCACCAATACACACACCCAAAAAACCTACAACATCCAACATCAAACACCAACCCAAAAAACCCCACCCACTACCACACATAAACCAAACCTAATATACCAATACCAAACACACACCCCCAAAAACACCCACACACCCACACATTATACTATTTAAACAAAACACCATTAACACCCAACCCCCTACCCCCCACCCAACCCCACACACCAAACACCAAACCCCACCTACCACCCAACCCCACACCCCCACCAACCCCAAAACCCCCCCCCCCCACACAACCCACTACCAAACAACATTCCAACCCACCCCATCAACCCCCCCCCCCCCCCCACCACCACACAAACCAAAAACACACCCCCCCCCACCCACCAAACCTTACAAACCTCCCCAACACACACACACCACACATACAAAACAACCCCAATTACCAAAACTACTCCTCAACAACCACCCACCCACCCACAAAAACCCACCCAACCCCTAAACCACCCCCCCCCAACACCCCACCCACACCCCACCCCCCCAATAGCTCCCCCACCACCCACCCCCACAAACAACACCAAACCCCCCCCCACCCCCCACCCACCCACCCCCAACCCCAACCAAATAAAATCCCCCCCCCACACCACACCAAACCCCCCCACCACCCCCCATCAACCCCATACCACACATTCTACCACCCCCCACCCCCCCTACACAAAAAACAAACACAACCACCCAAACACCCTAAACTCCACTAAAACACACACCCACCAACAAAACCCACCCCCTACTATCCCCACAACCCCACATCCCCAACACCCAATCTCCCCCCCCACAACCACCCACCCCCCCACCCCCCCATCCCCACCAACACCCATCACCAACAAAACCCACCCCATAAACAAAATAAAACTACTCTCACCCCCCCCCACCCCCACCAAAAACTCATATTAACCATAACTACCAACTCAATACCCACAAACCCACAATCCCCAAAACAACCAACCCCACACCCCCCCCAACCCCACCCCCCCCCCACCCCCCACCACCAACCCCCCACCTCAACCCCCCCCCCCCCCCCCCACCCACCAACCACCCCCCCCCCCCAACCACACCAACACCCCCCCAACCAACCCACCCCCCCCAAACAACCCCCCCCCCCCCCCCCCCCCCCCCAACACATCACACCACACCAACACCCCACCCCCCCAACCCCCCCCCCCCAAAAACCCACCCCCCACCCCCACACACCCCCACCCCACCACACCACACACCCACCCACACAAACCCACCACCACCCACCACAACCCCAACACAATATTCACAAACACAAAACACAACACACCAACAAACCAAACACCCCACCCCACCAACACAAAAACACAACATACACCACCCAACAAACAACCAATCACACCCAACATTAAAAAACCCACCACCCCCCCCAAACCACCCACCAAAACCCACACCCCCAAACCCCACACCACCCCCCCACCCCACACCACCACACCCCCCACACCCATACCCCCCCCCCCCCAACCCCACAACACCCACCCCACCAACACCAAATAACCCCCACCCCCCCCACCAAACCCCCCCACACCCACCCACCCCCCCCCACAACCAACAAAAAAACCAACCAACCACAAACCCCCCCAAACAACCTCACCCATCATCCCAACAACAAACCCCAAACAACTTCAAACACATCACCACCCCCCCCCAAAACCAAACACACACCCCCCCACCCACCCCCCCCCCCCCCCCCCCCACCCACCACCCACCACACCCACCCCCCCACCCCCCCCCCACCCCCAAACACAACCAACCCACCACACAAAACACCCCCCCCACCCCACCACCCAAAACCCCCCACAACCACAACCACCCCACCCCACCAACCCCACAACCCACCCCCACCCCACACACCCCACCCCCCACCACCCCCAACCCCCCACCACCCCCCACCCCCCCCCACCAACACCCCCCCACCCCCCCCCCAAACCCCCCACCCCACCCACCCAAACACACACCAACCCCCCAACTCCCCCAACAACACACCCCCCCAAACCCCACACCCCCCCAAAACACCCAAACCCCACACCACCCCACCCACACACCCAACACCCACACCAACCCAACACCCACCAACAACACACCCCAACATACCCAACACCCCACAAACCAAACATAACATCACATTCCCCAACCCCCACCCACAACACCCCCCCCCCCCACCCCCCCCCCCCCCCCCCCCCCCCCCCCCCCCCCACCCCCCCCCCCCCCCCCCCACCCCAACCCAAAAACCCCCCCCCCCCCCCATCTCCCTTCCCTACCACCCACCACACCACACACCAACAAACCCACCCCCAACCCAACAACCACCCACATATACCCAAACCCCACAAAACACACCACACACATACCACATCCCTAACACAAACACCACCACAAAACACAAAAACCAAACCCAACCACACAAACCCCACCAACCCCCACCCCCCACAAAAAAAACCCCCACACCCCCCCCCAACCCCCACCACCCAAAACCAACCAAACCCCACACCCCCCCCCCAACCACCACCCCCCCCCCCCCAACCCCCCCCCCCCCCCCCCCAACCCCCCACCAACACACATCCCCCCCACAAAACCCCCCCACAACAACAACAAAACAACCACAAAACCACCATAAACCACCCTAAAAATAAACCACAACCACCACACAAAACTACCAACCAACCAAACCAATAAAATACCCAACAATACCAACACTCATTCCTACCAAACATTAAACAAAAACTCCATAAAACCCCACCAAATTCATTACACACTCAATCCACCACTCATACAAAACTCAATCCAACCACACCAACCCCAAACCACAAAACCCCAAACAACCACACACATCATCCCCACAAAACCACCCCACCAACAAACCCCACATAAAAACCCCACCACCAAACTACCCCTACTAAACCCACACTAAAAACACACAACTAACTACCCAAAAACACCACAATACCTACCACTCTTAACCAAACCCCCACATTAAACCACCTCAAAATACCCCACACCCAAAACAAACCACCCCCCCAACAAAAACCCCCCCCCACCCCACAAACAACCAACACCACCCCCCCCCCCCCCATCCCCCCCCCCAACCCCCCACCCACACCCCCCCACCACCCCCACCACCCCCAACCCCCCCCCACCCCCACCCCCCCCACCCCCCACACACCCCCACAACCCCCCAACAACCCCCCCCCACCCACACCCCAAACACCCACCCAACCCACCCCCCCCACCACAACCCCAAAACACCAAACCACCCCACACCCAAACCCCAACCACAACACCACCCCCACCCCCCACACCCAACCCCCCCCCCACACAACAAACCAACACCAAACCCCCCCACCCCCCCACACTACCCTACCAACCCACCCACCCCCCCCCCCCACAAAACAACCAACCCAACCCCCCCCCCCCCCCACACAAACACCCAAACACACCCACCAACCCCAAAACATCAACCAAACCAACCCCCCCCCCCCCACCTCAAACCCAAACCCATAAACATCACAACACCCAACCACACCCCCCACTATCTCACCAAACCATCCCCACCCAACCCCAACCACACCACAATTACCATCATAACCTACAACACCCCCCCCCACCAACACCTATACCCCAAAACAAACCAACCCCACCCCCCCACCTCAATACAACCCAAAAAATACCAACACCCCCAACCACCCCAAATAATACCTATACCATTAACATAACACCACCACCCCAACAAACTTCCTACAATAACCTACAACACCCCCACCCCAAACCTATAAACCATACCATTAACATACCAACCCCACCCCAAACCTATATTACCTTACTACACATCCCCCCCCCAACCCCACAACTATTATTACATCCATTACCATACAAAAATCCCAACCCCCCACCAACATAACCAAAAATCCCAAAACCACCCCCAACCCCACACACTCACCACAAATACCATACCAATACATCACAACACCCAACCCCCCACAACCTATATTATACCCCTTAACTAACACCACCACCCCACCCACCACAAAACCAACAAAACAACACCCACCCCAACCCACACAAAACCCAAAACTAACCCAATCACCCCCCCCCACCAAACCAATAATCCCTTCCCATCAAACCCAACCCCCACAAAAAAAATACCTAAACAAAAACTACCACCACAACCCCCCCAACCTCAAATCCCAATCCCAACACCAACACCCACAACCCCCATCACAACTACAAAAACAACCCCCCCCCAACCCCACCCCATAAACCTTACCCCCCCAATTAACATAACAACACCACCCCCACAACTCTATTAACCATTACCCATACTAACCACACCACCCCCCCAACCATTTTACTAACCTTACATAACAAACTCTCCCTCACCCCATCCCCCTCAACCTCAACCCATACCCCCACCCACCCCCCCTAAACCAAAACCTCCATCCTCCCCCTATAACATAAACCCACCCCATCCCATACCCCCCCCACCACCCCCACCCCCAAATCTAAATACCCACCCCATAAAAACCCACTTACCCTACCCATACCCCCCCCCCCCCTCCCCCCCCTCCCTCCCCTCCACCTCCTACCCCACACATCACTAAACCTACCCCACCCCCCCATCCACTTATCCCCACCCCCTCCCCCACCCCTAAAACACCCCATTTCCAAAATACCCCCTTCTCTAAAACCCACCCCACCACCTCCATAATATACTAAAACCCCCCAAACCCCAAAACTTATCTCATACCATCCCATAATAACTCCATACTAACCCCCAAACCCTCCTATCACCCACATCCAATTTCCCCCCTCCATCCATATAACCTTTCCCCCACCTATAACCAAATAAAACCCCAAACTACACCCCCTACCAACAAAAACTTCTACATACTCACCACATAACACACTCACCCACAATTAAATATACCTCCTCTTTCCCCCCATCTTCCAAACCATCCCCTAATCCAATCTTATATCTTACAAACCAAAACCCCATACCCCAACAAACAACAACCCCACCCATCTCCTTATTACCCCAACATTTATATATTTCTTTAACTCTCCATCAACTCAAATAATATACCACATCATAACATAAAATCATAATAAAACTACATTACCATACAAACTCCTTAATACCCCAAACTCTTAATAAAACTCATTAATACACACTACATAATTAAACACTTCATTACATAAAACTCATTACATACACCTATACATAAACTCATTACATACACCACTCATTTACCCATAAAATCATTTAATAAAACTACATAAATACACACTCATTACATAAAACTCTTACATAAATCTTACATAAACATCATAATAAACACTTACCTACCACATCATTATAAAACTCATTAATACAACTCATCATACACACTCATTACATACCCCCCAACTCTTACATCAACTCCATTACCATAAACTCAATAATACACTCATTACATACAACTCAATTACATACACCACACTCTTACTAACACTCATTAATCCCACCTATACATACCACATCATTACATAACACTCATTACATACACAACTCAATTAATAAACACATTACCATAAACTCATTACATACCAACTCATTACATAAACACTCATTACATACCCACACACATTACCTTCCCCACACTCATTACATACCAACTTCATTACATAACACACTCATTAATACCACACTCATTACCATACACCAACTCATTACATACCACACTCATCACATTACACAACTCATTAATAACACACTCTTTACATACCCCAACTCACTTAAAATCCCCACCACATTCAAATTCCACCCCACAAAACAACCACAAAATCCAAACACAACCCCCCCCACACCCCCCCAAACCCCCCCCCTACAAAAAATCCCCACCCCCAACCTCACCCCCCCACCCCCCCCCACAAAACCACACCTAAAACATAACCCCCCAACCCATACCCCTATCTAAAACCACTCTCCCCACCATACTTACAAACCCACACCCAAATCCCATTACAAACCCCACAAACACAACCCTAAACTTCCCACAAAACAACACTTAACACCCACTACCCAACCCCCTAACCCAACTAACACACTCCCCCCATCCAACCCCCTCCCCCATCAACCCAAACTATATAACCTAACCCCTTACCAAACCAACCAAACCCCAACCCCCCACTACTCCATTACATTAACATAACAACACCCAACCCCACCCCAACCCCCCCAATAATACCTTCATAACATAACAACAACAACCCCCACCACTATCTAACCTTACATAAACAAACAACACCCAACCCCAAACCCAATATTACCCAACATTAACATAACAACACCCCACCCCCCAAACAAAATACAACCCCCCTTACATACCAACACCCCACCCACCAATAAACTTCCCATTAACCTACCCACACCCCCACCCCAAACCCCAAAAATACCTCAAAACATAAAACACCCCCCAACCCCACAACCCTATATTACCTACAATAACATAAAACACCCCACCCCACCACCAATATACTTACTCCCATACCACCACCCCACCCCACCCAACAAACCTCAAAACCATAAAAACCCACCCAACCCCAATATCCAACCATAAACCAACCAATCACCCACCCCCCACACTAAAAACCCAAACAAACCATCCCCCCCCCCCCACACCCACCCCCCCCCCCACCAACCCCCCCCCAACAACCCACCCCCCCCCCACCCCCACCCAACAACAACCCACACCAACCACTAAAACCCCCACCCCCACCTCAACCACCCAACCCTCAACACCACTCAAAAACCCACCAACCCCCCAACCCCCCCCCCCAACTCAAAAAACCCCCAAAACACCACTTACCTACCCCCCCCTCAACCCCCCACCCCAACACCACACCACACAACCACCCCCAACCAAAAAAACAAATCACACACCTCCACACAAAACACATATCATACCCAATCCAAAATATTATAAACAACCCAATCAACATAACCACAATCCCCCCAAAAACACACCCCTAAACCCCCATTACATATCATTCAAACCATCCAAATCATACAAAACCCACACCCAAACCCACACCCCACACCCACACCCAAACCAACCCCCAACACCAACCACAACAAAATAACACCCACCACCAAACTTCACACACTCACCCACCCACCATCCCCCAACCACCCAACACACACACTCCCACCCCCCCATACAACCCCCCCACACAAAAACCCTATCACCCCCCACCCAACAACCCCATCCATCATAACCCAAAACACACCCCCCAATAACCCCACCACAAACCCCCCTAAACCACCCCCCCTACCCCACCCATCCTCATAAACCATATCACCACCCACCCCCCTACCCCCAACACAAAAACCCTCACCCCCCCCCCCCAAACCACCCCAACAAATAAACATATACACCTCCCCCCCACCCAATCATACCCCACACAACACCACAACCACCCACCCTACCCACCCCCAATCCACAAACACCCAAAACACACCACCCATACAAACCCCAATCATTACCATATACCACCCACCCATTCCAACCCCCTCCACAATAAACCAACTAACCCACCCCCCCCAAACCCCCCAACCACATTAACCCACATACCACCCACCCATTCCACCCCATCCTCAATAACATATCACCACCCCCCCCCCCTACCCCCCCCACCACCATCACCTATAAAAAATAATACACTCACCAAAAACCCACCAACAACATAACACAACCACACCCATACCAAACCCCCCACCCCCCCCCCCCAACCCCCCCCCAACACCCCCACCACCCACCCCCCAACCCCTACCACAAACACCAACCCCCCCACACCCCCCCTCACAACCCCACCCCCACCCACCAACCCTCAACCCCCAACACCCCCCCCCCCACACCACAACACCCCCCACTATCAAACCACCCCAACCCCCCCAAACACTCAAAATACTTCAAACAACACCACACATACTCCAAAACAACCCCCACAAACCCCACACCATATCCACCCACACTACCTCCCCCACACACACCCCCCACAAACCACCCCCAAACCACCCCACAAAACACCCCCACACAACCACCACCCACAAACCACCCCACAAACCCACCCCCCCACAAAACACCCCAACACCACCCCACAACCACCCCCACCACCCCCACACCACCCCACTACCACCACCACACCACCCCCCACAAACCACCCCCCACAACCACCCACACCAACCCCAACAACCCCACACCCACCCTAACCACCCACACAACCACCCCCCAAACCACCCCACAAACACCCCCCACACCACACCCAACAAACCCCACCCCCCACACTCAACCACCCAAACCAACCCACTAACCCCACCACACACACCAACACAACCACACAACCACCCACACAACCACCCCACACAACCACCCCCAACCACCCCCAAAACCACCCCCAAAAACACCCCACAAACCAACCCAACAACACACCCACACAACACCCCCCCACACACCACCCCCAACACACCCACCACACACCACCCCCTACACCACCCCACACACAACCCACAACAAACCCCCAAACCACACAAAACACCCCCACAAAATACAACCAAACCAACCCAAACAAAAAAACAACAACCCCCCCACCCCCCAAACCAAACCCCCCAACCCACAACCATCAACACATCACTAACATAACATCCAAAACTCCACAACCCCCATAACACACCACCCCCCCCCCACCCCCCATCAAAACCCCCCCCACCCCCACATATCACCAAACACCCCCTCCACCCCCCACCAAAACCCAACACAAAACCACTACCCACAACCTCACACAAATCCCAAACACCAAACCCCCCCCCACCACAAACCACACACATCAAACACACCCCCCACCCCAATTACACCCCAATAAATCTCCCCCCCTCTCAAAACCCCAAAATCACACACCTCTCAATCATCACAACATACACCACAACACAATCATACCCCCTCCCAACTCATACTAAACTCTAATCTAATTAACAATCCAAATAAAAATAATAATTCACTAATACCCATACCCTATTACCCCCCCCTTACAACTAAACCCCCTCACCAATTCATAACCACAAACAATACCAAATATCATACACACAACCCCCTCTCCCCATAATCCCCACTACTAACCTCCATCCCCTAACAATCAAATCAACCCACACACCCCCATCCTCCACCTTCCACCACCACCAACCACTCTCACCACCCCCCAATAACACAATACCTCCATAACCCTCACACCCCCCACCATATCAAACCTCACTTAACCATATCACCCCACCCCAATACCCATCACAATAACCAAATCACCACCCACCATTCAACCCCCCCCCAACCTATTAACTATACACCACCCCATTACAACCCCATCCTATCACCATATCACACAACCATTCATCCCATCCTCTTCACATCACACCCACCATTCAACCCCCCCCCCATCTCTTAACCATATCACCACCCACCCCATCCAACCCCATCCTCATTAACAAATATCACCACCCCCACCATTCCAACCCCCATCCTCTTAACCATCTCACCACCCCACCCCATTCCAACCTCCATCTCATTAACATAATCACCACCCCCCCACCCCATTCCCCAAACCCATACACAATTAACCCAATCACCACCCCACCCCCATTCAACCCCATCCTCAATAAACATATCACACCCCCCCATTAAACCCCACCACCTCATTAACCAATCACCACCCCCCCCCATTCCCAACCCCCCCTCCTACATAAACCATATCACCACCCACCATTCCCACCCATCTCATACCAAATACCCCCCACCCCCATTCCCAACCCCCCATCCTCATTAACCAATCACCACCCCCCCCCCTTCCAACCCCCATCCTCATTCACATATCACCACCCCACCCCCATTCATACCCCCCATTCCTCATTAACCATAGCACCACCCACCCATTCCACCCCACCACAAAACCAATTCACCCACCCCCCCAACCCCCCACCTCATTCACCAAAACACCACCCCCCCTTCAACCCCACACTACACCCACAACCACCCCCCATCAACCCCCCCCCACACAATAACCATATCACCACCCACCCTTACCCAACCCCAATCCTACATAACCTAACACCCACCCCAAACACCCCCACTCCAATACCATAACCCCCCACCCCATACACCCCATCACCAAAACCCACACCACCACCAATTCCCCAACCCCAACCTCATTACCAACCATCACCACCACCCATTCCAACCCCCCAACCAATATAAAATCAACACCTAACACCACACACCACAACCCCCCCCAACAAAACACTCACACAAATACCCACAACCCCCCCCCTCCCCCCCCCAACAACCCACCCTATACCCACCAAAACCCCATCCCCCCCACCCCACAACCCCCCAACCCCCCCCAAACCCCCACCAAACACCCACCACCCCTCCCCCTACAACAACCCAAACCCTATAAACCATCTAAAACCACCCCAAAAAAACCTCACCCCCCCCAAATTCCAAATACTAACAACACAAAAATAAACCTCTCACATAAAACAAACACCTAACAAAATCAAATTCTAACCCCCAACTCATCCCATACAACTATCCCCACCCACAAACCACCACTCAAAACCCCAAACCACCACACAACCACATAACCACAACTCTAACACACCAAACCACCACCCACTATCCATACCACCCACTTTCACCCACCATCACACCAACTCTTTCCTCCAACAACATTCCACCCACACTATCTACACACAATTCTCCCACACACACAACATAACCACCACACTACAAACATACCAACACAACCAACAACACAACCATCCCCCACACAACACAAACCACCAACATAAACCTACCACCAATTACCACCACCTCAAACTCCACACTCAAACCTCCCCAACTACTTATCCCTCCCCACACAACACACTACCCCCCCCCACAAACCCCACCACACACCCCCCCCCCCCCAACTCACACCCACACCCCACCCCCCACCACCCAACCACACCCCAACACACAAAACACACAATCTTAATAAAAAACACCCTTTCCCCCAACCCACCCACCACAACCAAAAATCCCCACCCCACTACCCACACTCCCACCCCCAAAAATACCAAACCCAACACATCTAACATTAAATAATTATCACCCAAATACATCACAAAACAACATCTAACCCTCCCAACACCTATACCCCCCCCCCCCCCCTCTACCCACCACCAACCCCCCCCACACCCCAAATCACCTACCCTCCTCACTACACCACCCCCCCCAAAAACCCTCAACATCAAACACACACCCCACTCAACACACCATCCCCCATTCTACTCTACCCCCATTATACACAACCCTACCCCAACCACTTTACTAATACCAAACATATCCCAACCCCACCCAACCAACAACCACCCACTAAACCATACCATCCCTTTCCAAACACCAACACACCACCCCCCCCCCCCCCCCAATACTCCACCTTTCCCATAACCTTATTAAAAACCACACACCACACCCTTACCCAACTCACCCCCCCCCCCCACACAATCACCCCCCCCCTATACCCACCCCCTACCCCCCCCCTACATCTACCCCACTACAAACAAACCCAACACCAATCCCCAACATCACACTAATCACCCCAAACACCACCTCCAACCCCTCAACAACCACAATCCCTCAAAACAACACTACCCACCCCTCCACCACAAAAATAACCTATCCACCCCATATCATCCCCCACCCCACCTACACAACACCCCACCAAAAAACCAAAAACTAACCTACTCAAACCACCCAAATATAAAACAACTAAAAAATTATCACCTCACACCCTAAAAACAACCTAATTACCCCCCAACCCACTACACACATACCCACACATACCCCCCATATACCCTCATTTACTTACCATTAAAAATCAACCACCTTCATCCACCCACACCCACCTCACTATTTTCTTCTTATATATAATACTAACACCCATTTCTCACTCTAACCCCCCACCCCCAACCCACCACCACACCCACAACTCAACCATCCCCCACCAAAACTACACACCCAACAACCCCCAACCACAAACCCCACAACCCACCCCCACATCCACTACACTACACATATAATCCACCAATACCCCATCAACCCCCCCCCCCCCCCACACACCCACACCAAAACCACAAAAACCCCCCAACCCAACCAACCAACCAACCCATCCCCCTCCAAACAAATATCACTATACCTTCAATAAACCAACCCAATACATACACTTATCCCAAAACACAACACCAACCTATTAATCCCTCCCTACATCCCACCCCCCCAACACCACCCCATCTTAACCAAAAACCCCCCCCACATTATACACCAAAAACCTCCATTCTCCTCTACACTAAACATACCAACCCCCCATTTACCCCCCCACCCTACATACCCAACCACAAACACAACCACCAAAACTAAAAAAACCCCCCCTAACACCAAAACACTATCCCCCCCCCCAACACCAAACCCCCTACCCACTCCACCTCCAAACCCCAACCCTAACCACATTACAATATAATAACCCCCATCTAACCAAAACACAAACCTAAAACAACTAACAAACATCAACACAAACACACACCAAAACACACAACCACCCCACCACACTCATACCCCCAACAAACCCCCTCCACCCAACCACCCACACACAATCAACCCCCACAAACAAAACCAAAAACACCCCCCACCCCCCCCCCCCACCACCAAACACCAACACCCACAAAACAACCCCCAACCCCCACCCCAAACCACCAACCCACCCCCCCACACCCCCACACCCCCCCCACCCCCCCCACCTCAACCCACACACAACCCCCCCCCAACCCCCCACAACACCCCCCCCACCCACCCACACCAACCCCCACAAACCCCCCCACCCCCCAACCATACCCCCCCACTACCCCCCCCCCCAACAACACACCCCACCCACCACACCAACCACACCCCACCACCACACAAAAACACAAACCCCACCCCCTCAACACCCCCCCCCACCCCAAAACAAAAAACACCCACACTCAACACACCACCCAACCAACCAACACAAAAAACACAAACACCAACACAACACCCACAAACCACACACCCCACCCACCAACAACACAAACACCACACCACCACAACAAACACAACACACCAACAACCCCCCCCACAACACACCCACCACAACCCCCCCACCCCCCCAACACCACACCCCCCACCCCCACCCCCACAACCACCCCACACCCCCCCACACCCAAACCCCCCCCCCCAACCCCACAACCCACCCACCCCCAAACCACCCCACACACCCCCCCACACCACCCCCCCCCACAACCCACAAAAACAACCCCACCACCCCCCCCCAAACACACCCCCAAACCCACCACCACCAACAACAAAACCAAACCACCCCCCCACACAAACAAACCCCCCCCCCCCCCCCCCCCCCCCCCCCACCACACCCCAACACACCCCACCCCCCACCCACCCCCAATAACAAAACCAACCACTCCAAACACCCCCCCCCCCACCAACAAAACCCCCCAACAAACCAACCCACCCCAACACAACCACCCCCACCCCCAAAACCACCCCCCCTCCCACCCCCCAAACCCCCCCCACCCCCCCCCCCCCCACCCCCCCACCCACAAACCAAAACCCTCCCAACCCACCAAACCCCCCACACCAACCACCCCAACAACACAAAAACCACAACACCCCCCCCCCACAAAACCACCCACAAATCACCCCCCACCCCCCCCCACCCCCAACCCACACCCACTACCACAAACACCAACACCCAAAAAACCACACACACCAACACACACAACCAACAACCCAACACCCCCAAACCACACCATAACATAAAAACACCCCACCCCAAAAACCAACCCAACTACCACCCCCCACACACACCAACACCCCCCCCACCACCCCCACCACCAACACCCCCCACCACCACACCACCTCACCACCACCCCACACCCAACCCCACCACCAACAAAACCACCACCAAACAACACACAAAACCCCCCACCAACCCCACCCACAAAACCAACCACACCCCCCCCCAACCCCAACACCCCACTCACCATCCACTCCCCCCACCCCCCACCACACCCCCCCCCCCCCACCCCCACCCCCCCCCCCTCCCCCCCCCACCCACCAACCCCCCCACCACACCCCTCCACCCCCCCCACCCCACCCACACCCCACACCAACCACCCACAACCCCACCCCCCACCAACCACCCCAAAAACACCCCACCAACCACCCCAAAACCAACCCCACAACCACAACACAACCACCCCAAAACCACCCCCACAACCACACAAACCACCCCACAACCACCCACCAACCACCCTCAAACCACCCCACAACAAACCCCCCAAAACAAACCACTAAAACCCACAAACCACCCCCCATTAACCCCACCTACCAAAAAAAAAAAAAAACAACACACCCACATAACCACCCACAAACAACCCCACAAACAATAACCCCAATAAAAAACCCAAAACCACACCTATACACCCCAATACAAACAACCACACATATCAACCCCCACAACTACAAAAAACCACCACACAACCCAAATTTTTCCATCTCCTCAACACCCCCCCCCCCCAAACCCCACCAAAACTACACCCCCCCCAACAACCCAACCCCCCCCCCACCCACACCCCACCCACCCCCCCCCCCCTACCCCACACAAACCACCAAACCCCCAAACCTTCCACACCACACCAAACCCCCAAACAACCCCCACCCCATCCCCCCACCCACCCACCCAAACACCAACCCCTCAACCCACACCCCAACCACCAACACCACACCCCCCACCCCCCCCACCCTCCCCCAACCCCACACAACCAAACCCAAACAAACCCCACCCCCCCCCACCCCCCCAAACAAACCAACCAAACCAACCCCCCCCCCCACCCACCCACACAAAACAAACCCACCCCCCCCCCCCCACACAACCCAACCAAAAACCTAACACCACCACCCCAAACCCCACACAACCCAACCCAACCCACCCCACCACCCCCCACACACCCAACCAACCCCACCACCCCCCCCACACCCTAACAACCAAAACAACAACCCCCCCCCAAACAACCCAACCCAACCCCACACACCCCCCACCCCCCACACAACCAACCAAACCCACCCCCCCCCCCCCACACAACCAACCCAACCCCACCCCCCCCCCACCACAAAACACCAACCCCCCAACCCACCCCACCCCCCCCCCCCACACAACCAACCCAACCCTCCCCCCCCCCCCCCCCACACACAACCCAACCCCACCACCCCCACCCCCACACAAACCAACCAACACCCCCCCCAACCCCCCAACAACAACACACCCACCCCCCCCCCCCCCCACAAACCAACCCACACAAACCCCCCCCACCACACCAACCCTACCCTACCACCCCCCCACCCCACCAAACAACCACCCCAACAAACCCCCCCCCCCCAACAACCCACCCAACCCACCCCCCCACCCCCCACACACCAACCCAACCCAACACCACCCCCCCCCACACAACCCAACCAAACCACACCACCCCCACCCCCCACACAACCCAACCCCAACCCCAAACCCCCCCACCCAAACCCACCCACCCACACCCCCCCCCCCCCCCCCACACACCAACCAACCCACACCCCCCCCCCCCCCCCAACACCCAAACAAAACCAAACCCCCCACCCCCCATAAAACCCAACCCAACCCACCCCCCACCCCCCCCCAAAACAACCAAAAAAACCCAACCCCCACCACACCCACCCCACCCACACACAACAACCCAACCACCACCCCCCCCCAACCACCTAACCCATCCTCACTAATACAAAATACCCACCCCACACCCCATCCCCCACCACCCCCCCCCCCCCCAACCACCCCCTCCCACCCCAAACCCACCCACCCCCCCCCCCACCCCCACACCACCCACACCACCCCCCCACCACCCCACCCCCCCCAACCCCCAACACCCCACCCCTACACCCACAACCCTAAAACCCCCATCACAACCACCAACCACAACAAACATCACCCCCCCCCCCACCCCAAAAACAACCACCAACCCACACCCACCAACCACCCCACCAACACCCCCCCAAAAACCCCACTCACACCACCAAACACAACCCCCCAAACCCACCCCAAACCCAAACCCCCACCACCCAACACCCACCACACCAATACCCCACACCTACCACCAATACACCCCCACTCAAACACCCCTCATAAACCCAAAAAAATCACCAAATTATAAACCACCCCAAACCAACCAACACAACCCCCCACTAATTCAAACACCCCACCAATTCTATCTACCCATTTTTAAAACAACCCTCCCAACCACTCATTAAAATAAACTACATTACCATCCCACACTCAATAATCAAACAACACAACACCTTACATAAAACTATTATAACACATCCTTAAACCCATCATAACCAACAAACCCTAATAACCCAAAAACAACAATACACCCAACAAAAAAAACACTCATTAATAAACTCATAACACCCACACAAAACTATACATAAAACACATACAAACCTACCTACACACCACTCCAACCCCCCAACCACTCATCATCCAACACATACCCCTCCAATATATATACACACTATTAATCAACACCACTCATTACATCCCACCACCAACCCCACTACCACACCACAAACCACCACCAACCATCCACCCCCTCAACCAACCCCAAAAAAAACACAACCACCACACCATACACCCCACCTACAACCCCATACCACCCCTCATCCACCCCCACAAAAAACCACACCAAAACAAACCACATAAATCACAACCAACATAACCACTACAAACCCCTCAAACACCCACAAACAACCCACCAACCACAAACAAACCACCCCACAACCCTAACCCCACCAACCCCCAACCAACACCACCACCACCCACCCCAAAACCACCCCCACAACCACCCCACCCAAAACACCCCCCCCCAACCCAAAAACCCCCCCCCCCACCCCCCACTAACAACCAACACCTACACCCCCCCCCCCCCCCCTACCCCCAACCCCCAAAAACCACCCCCAAAAAACCCACCACCCCCACACCCCACCCCTAACAAACACCCCCCCCCCCACCCATATACCCAAAAACCACCCACACCCCCAACTATCCCCCCCCACCCCAAACCACCCACCCCCCCACACCCACCACCCCACAAAACAACACACCCCCAACACACCCACTCCCCACCCCCCAACCCAACAAAACACCCACCCCCCACCACCCCCACCCCCTCCCCCCCCCACCACACAACCAACCCATCCACCAAACCCCCCCACCCCCAAACACCAACAACCCAAACCCCCACCACCCCCCCAACAAAACCAACACAACCCCACACCCCCCCCCCCAACCCAACTCTACCCTAACAATCACAAACACCCCCCACCCCCACCACACATCCCCTCCCCCAACCACACCCCCCCCACCCTCTAAACCCAAACCAACCCCACCCCCCCCCCCCCCCAAACACCAAAAAACCCCACCCCCCCCCCCCCCCAAATAAAACCAACAAACCCCCCCACCCCCCCCACAAAACACCCAACAAAACCCACCCCACCCCACCCAACACACAACAACAAACCCACCCACCCCCCCCCCCAACCCCCCCCCCAAACACCCAATCACAACCCTCCCACCCCCCCACCCAAAAAACCAACCATACCACCCCCACCCACCCCCCAATAAAACCAAACCCAACCCAAAACACACCTACACCCACACCCCAACCCAACCACACACCCCAACCCCCCCCCAACCCCTCCCAACCATAACCCACACACACCAAACCACACCAAACACACACACACAAAACACCAACAACACCAAACCAAAACCCCACACCCCCCCCACCCCCCCCCCCACCTCTCCCACCCCCCAACCCCAATCCAACCCAACCCACCCCCCCCACACCCCTCTCCTCCTCACTAACAACCCCAACCCCCACATACTACACATAAATACATCTCAACAAAAATTAACAAAACATACCACCAAAAAACTCTTCTCACAAATCCTAACACATTACCTCATAACCCCCCCTTATAACTCTCCCCCCTCACCCCCAAACTACACACACCCAAATCCACATACCATCCCAACCCTCTACCCAAATACAACACCCCATCTCCCCAAACAAACCTAACCCCACAACACCAACACCACCAAAAAACACCCCCACAATAACCCACCACCTACCCCACCCAACAACCACATCACAAACAATCCAAAATACCACCCACCCATATCCCACACCCCCTCCTCATACCCACTACCACCCCCCCAATCAACCCATACCTCATTAACCAATCACCACCCCCCCCATTCCAACCCCCCTCTCAAAACCCAAATCACCCCCCACAACAACCCCTACCAATATAACCATATCACACCCCACCATTAAACCCCCATCCTCATATCCCAATAATCACCCCACCCATTCACACCATCTCAACCCCTAACACACCCACCCCCTACCAAACCCCCATCACCTTCCACCATAACCCCACCACCATACCCAACCCCCCCTCCTCATATAACTATCACACCACCCATACAAACCCCCTCATAATTTCACCAATCACACCACCCCCATTCACCCATCCTCATTAACATATCACCACCCCACCATTCCAACCCCATCCTCATTAACCCTATCACACCCCCACACCCATTCCAACCCCCATCCTCCTTAACCATATCACACCCCACCCATTCAACCCCCCATACCTACATTAACCTATCTTATATATCAACCCTCCAAAAAAACCACCCCACAAACAAATATCTCCTTTTAACAATACCATCTCCCAACACCCCCCCTCACCCCCCCCACAACCACACCCCACAATATCCCACCCCAAAACCAAAACATACCCATACCCAACAAATCCACATTCCCCACATAACCAAACTAAATTACCCAACCCTATAAACCTAATATAAAACCTTCCTAAATTCTAAAACCCACCCATATAAACATATCCCCCCCCCTATTCAAATACTAAATAATTCACAAAAAATACTCTCAACATTATTCCCCCAATCTCAACCTCAACTTTTATACATATTCCCCTTCCCCCATTAAATCACCATCACACTCTTTCCTCCCAACTCATCTCCTCCCAACTCTCCCTCACCACACTCTTTCCCTCCCACACTCTCTTCCCTCCCCAACTCTTTCCTCCCCAACTTCCCTAGAGTCGTAGTGTGTGTGTGGTCCCTCCAACTTTTTTCACATTTCCTCCACATTCTCCCTACAATCTCCTCCACTCTTCCTCAATTCTCCCCCTCACAACCACACTCTTATCCAACTCTTTCTCAACTCATTCTCCAACTCTCCTTAACACAACCTCAACTCTCCATCCCAATTTCCTCCCAATCATCCCTCCACACTCTTTCCTCAACTTTTCTACACCTCTCCTACACAACTTTTTCCCTCACATCTCTCCCCTCCAACTTCTTTCTCCCTCTTTCCTCAACTCTCTTCCTCACCTCTCTCCACACTCTCCTTCACATCACTCAACACACAACACCCACTACTATACCACCTCTAACCATCAAATTTCCTTAATCTTCCTCCAACTACTCTCTCCAACTCTCTTCCACTCTCTTCCTTCACACTTTCTCTATACTCTCTCCCTTCCCAACTCTCTCCTCCAACTTCTCTCCCAACTCGCTCCTTCCACCACTCTTCCTCCCACACTCACTTTAATACCACACTTTTTTTTTTCCTTCTCCTCTCAAATCCCTTTATTACAAACATACCCCCACACCCCCCAAACCCAAAACCCCCTTAACTCTTCATCATCCCTCTCCTTTTACTTTATCTACTATTACATACTATTCACCTCTTTATCTCCTTCCACCCCCACAACCACCTCCCTTTCCCCCACTTCCCAAATCTCTTCTCCATCTTCCCCCCTCCTCACCATAATCATCTCCCTCCTAATAAATATCTCTTCTTTAACTAAAAATATACCCTTTCTCATATCCCCACTACTCCATCTTCCTATCTCTCTCTAAATAACCCCCAACTTATTCCAATTACATCACCCCATAAAACCCATAACATCACTCTCATCATAAAATATACCCACAACAAATATTAAAACATCCACACCTTTCTAATTCTTATATATTAAAATATAATAATTTATCTAATTCCTAATATTCCATTAACCTCATTAACCCCCCTTATACTATCCACTCATCCCATTCTTATAATCAAAACTTCCAAATCCATACAAAACCCTCTCCATCATCCTATAACCTCAATCCACCTAATTCCTAATAAAACAACAAACCATCAACCATTATAAATATATCAAACTATCCCCACCCACCCCCCATTCCAAACTATTCCTCAATTAACCATATCACACCCACCCATTCCATCCCATCTCATTAAACATATACTCACCCACCCCATTCAACCCATCTCATTAACCTATACACCCACCCATCAACCCATCCTCATTAACCATATCACACCACCCATTAAACCCATCCTATTAACATATCACCACCACCATTCATCCCCATCATCCTCCTTAACATATCACCCCCCCCATTAAACCCCCCATCCTAATTAACATATCACACCCACCATTCCAACCATCCTCATTAACCATATACCACCCACCCCATTCCCAAACCAGCCTTGTAATCATTAACATATCACCACCCACTTCCCAACCCCATCTTATTAAACTATACCACCACCCATTCAAACCATCTACATTAACCATATCACACCCCAAATCCAACCCATACTCATTAAACCATTAACACAATCACCATTAACACAATCCTCTTAACCATATCACACCCACCCATTCAACCCCCCATCCTCATTAACATAATCACACCCCACCCATTCCAACCCCCATCCTATTAAAATATAAACACCCACCCCATTCCATCCACCATAATAATGAACCATATCACCACATCCCATTTCAACCCATCCTCATTAACCATATTCACTACTAACCCACTGCCATCCCCACATCCTATTACCATATACACACACCATTAAACCATCCTCATTAAACCATAGCAACACCACACATTAACCCATCTTATTAACCATATAAATACCACCCCTTCACCCCCCATCATAATTATCATTATAACAACCACCATTAACAATTCCTCTTAACCATTAACACCAACCCCTTTCTACAACATACTATTGAAATACAATAATACCACCCACCTCATTCCCCTACCCCACCTCTTAACCATTACAACCACCCCATTCCACCAAAACCCATCATCATTAACCATATCACCACCACACTAATTTCAAACCCATCTATTAACCATATCTACCACCCACCATTCATCCCATCCTATTAACATCTTTTTCACATAACTATAAAAAAACAACAAAAAAAATATTTCAAAAATACATTCAACCCCCCTACCACCCAACCACACCAACAATATCCTCCACCAAAACCCTACACAATAACTACAACAAATCCACATTCCCCACTAACAAACTAAATACCTCCCCATATTACAACCCCTTCTATAAACATTCTAAAACCACCATAATAACATACCTATTCAATACCTAAAAATTCACAAAAAATACTTCAACATACTTCCAATCTCACTCAATTATATACATATTTTCCCCATCTAAATATCAACTCTCCTCCAACTCTTTTCCTAACTTTTCCTAATCTTTTCTCCAACTCTCTTCAACTCTTTCCTCCAAATTTTCCTAACTTTTCTCAACTCTTTCATCAACTCTTTCCTCCACCTCTCCTCAATTTTCCTCCAAATCTTTCCTCCAATCTTTATAATCTTTTCTCCACAATCTCCCTAAACTCTTTCCTAATCTTTTTCTCCAACTCTTTCCTTCACATCTTTCCTTCCACACTCTCCTCAACTCTTTTCTCAATCTTTCTCCATCTTTCCTAACTCTTTCCTTCCACACTCTTTCCTCAAATCTTTCCCTTCCAACTCTTCCTCCAACTGTTATCCAACTCTCCAACTCTCGCCCTCTTCCCACACCACCATCCCCACATCCAACCCATCACAAACAACAAAATATATATAAATAAACACCCTTTCCCCCAACCCACCCAACACTACAAAATAACTAAAATAATAAACCCCACTCAACCCAAAACTCAACAACACATCAATTATACTCTCTCATAATTATCAATATTCATAACAAAACACACTCCTAAACCCTCCCAATATTCTCTAACCCCCCCCTACTTCATCCACAAACAAACCCCCCCTTTAATTATCCTCCCCCTTCTATACCACCCCAAAAACCATAATACTACATATCTCTCCCACACCTAATTCAAACATACCCTTCTTTTAACACACTATCTACCATAACCAATATTTAAATATTACTCAATTCCCACCCCCATACTACACCCAAACCCAAACACTTAACATTCCACCACCATTCAATTACCTTTAAACCTACACACCCCCCCCCCCCCCCTATACCTCCTCATTTAAAATTCCTTTTACAAAAACACACTCCCTAAACCCTTTCCTACTCTATCTCCCCCCATAACATTCCACCCCCCTTACCCACACCTACCAACCCCCTTCTATCTAACCCCCCCTCATAAAAACCCATATCAAATCCCAATACTCTCCTCTAATAACAAACCTCTATACCTAAAAATATACATCCACATCCTCTAAACTTAAACTACTCCCCTCTAACATAAATAACTATCCACCCCCCCATAATAATTCCCAACCCAAAATACACAAAACACCAACCAAATAAAAAAACCTAAAACCTAACTCTCAAAAACACACCATATTAAAAAAACTAACAAAAATTCACACCTCACTCACCCAATAATAAAACTACATTTACAACTACCACAATACAAAAAATATCATACCGCTAATTTAAAATTACTTAATATAACCCCACTTATCAAACATCCCCTCTTCTTTTTTCTTTTTTTATATACTAACTCACATTTATCTACATAATAAGCACCATCACAAATTAAATATCCCTATATACTCTCTAAACATCACATCTTATACTAATCACCATCCAAACCTTCCAAAAAACCAACAAACACACAAAAATCCTATACATATAATCTTCTCAACATCCCCCATCACAACCACCACCCCCCCACAAATACTCCTCATTAAATAAAATTTTTCAACCACAAATACAATACTTACTTCCTTACATACATTCTCTCATTCCCTCCTCTATTTCTAACTCACCACTCTTTACTTTCACCTCTAACCTATTTCTACAACCTCCCCTATTATTATTCCCATCCATTCCAACTTATCCTCCCACCCACCATAATACCAATACCTATAAACCATAAAAAACCCCCACATTTACTCAAAACCTCCTCCTCCTAACTAAACTACCCCAAACCCATCCACATAATACAAACAACCACTCACCAATCCTAAATTTACTAATTCCCCCTCGACAATCCAATAAAAAAACTCCTAGCCGCTTGCAACACAACCATAACTAACCACAAATCGTCAGTAGTTACCATCAAACTCCCTACTCCCAATATTCCCCTACCACTTAACAAGAGAATATCCAAACATATTAATAATAGAATACATTATTAATTTTTTAATAGATTAACATTATTTTAAAATATTATTATAAGCTTCTGTAACCAAAGTACACAGTTTGCCAAATATTTCAAAAGAAAAACACAAATCCATATAAAAGTATATTATTTAGTATTGATAATATATACTCTCTTTATAAGATGATATGTATCATACACACCACCAAAAAAATAATCATAATGATAAAAGTTAAGTAAAATCAGTTAGGCCATTTGGCACACATTTATCACATATTGAAACTAATGCCATATATCAACCACAAGTGTGCACTTATACAAAAATAACAAATCAGTCTTCACTTAACACCTTAGATTCAACAACAAATGACAATTATGCGTTTAAATTTTTCATCATTATGACTTATTCTTAATTGTGCATATATACATTTAAATTTTTGGCGAGGTAAAAAAAAACAATTTTTTTCCACATAAAATTCTTATATATACCAATGAAAGTTCAGTATTACCTATAAACATAAATACACCTCGAGGCGTTATAATTTTAAAGTCTCATGATGAGTAACAAAATAGCAAAGTAGAGAGTAGCCGCGTTGTATAGTGATACTGTCCGTTAGTTTGTCTAAGGAGTTCGGGTGGTGTTCTTAGATGGGCGATGATGGTCTGTGTCTCTAGATGGTCTGTCTCTCTAGATGGTCTGTCTCTCTAGATGGTCTGTCTCTCTAGATGGTCTGTCTCTCTAGATGGTCTGTCTCTCTAGATGGTCTGTCTCTCTAGATGGTCTGTCTCTCTAGATGGTCTGTCTCTCTAGATGGTCTGTCCCTCTAGATGGTCTGTCCCTCTAGATGGTCTGTCCCTCTAGATGGTCTGTCTCTAGATGGTCTGTCTCTCTAGATGGTCTGTCTCTAGATGGTCTGTCTCTATGGTCTGTCTCTAGATGGTCTGTCTCTAGATGGTCTGTCTCTCTAGATGGTCTGTCCCTCTAGAGGGTCTGTCCCTCTAGATGGTCTGTCTCTCTAGATGGTCTGTCCCTCTAGATGATCTGTCTCTAGATGGTCTGTCCCTCTAGAGGGTCTGTCCCTCTAGATGGTCTGTCTCTCTAGATGGTCTGTCCCTAGATGGTCTGTCTCTAGATGGTCTGTCTCTCTAGATGGTCTGTCTCTAGATGGTCTGTCCCTCTAGATGGTCTGTCCCTCTAGATGGTCTGTCTCTAGATGGTCTGTCTCTCTAGATGGTCTGTCTCTAGATGGTCTGTCTCTAGATGGTCTGTCTCTAGATGGTCTGTCTCTCTAGATGGTCTGTCCCTCTAGATGGTCTGTCCCTCTAGATGGTCTGTCCCTCTAGATGGTCTGTCTCTCTAGATGGTCTGTCCCTCTAGATGGTCTGTCTCTCTAGATGGTCTGTCCCTCTAGATGATCTGTCTCTAGATGGTCTGTCTCTCTAGAGGGTCTGTCCCTCTAGATCAGGGGTGTCAAACTCATTTTGGTCCGGGGGCCACATACAACCTAATCTGATCTCAAGTGGGCCGGACCAGGAGATGCTCTACAAAAATATCCAAAAACGGTACAAAGTCCAACTTTTTGTGCACATAAACACATTTATTTAAAACTTCCTTTAAAACACTATCCTTTAATACTAAGTTTTATGTTACAAACTTAAATGTAACAGTGAGTTTTCCATAGTGCAAATAATGTAGCGTATTTACAATATTACATTGAAAATGGTATTTCACAATATGTATATTAATATTTGTGTGTTAGCTTTGTTTTAAGGCTCATTACAGAGAAAACCTGCTCACAAAGGTAAAGTAGGTAGATAGAAAAAAGCACTTAAACACAGCACCTCAGCTTAACCATCTTCAGTGTGGTAAGGTCCATGGTTATGTTATTATCACATTAACCATCTTCAGTGTGTAAGGTCCATGGTTATGTTATTATCACATTAACCATCTTCAGTGTGGTAAGGTCCATGGTTATGTTATTATCACATTAACCATCTTCAGTGTGGTAAGGTCCATGGTTATGTTATTATCACATTATCCATCTTCAGTGTGGTAAAGTCCATGGTTATGTTATTATCACATTAACCATCTTCAGTGTGGTAAGGTCCATGGTTATGTTATTATCACATTAACCATCTTCAGTGTGTAAGGTCCATGGTTATGTTATTATCACATTAACCATCTTCAGTGTGGTAAAGTCCATGGTTATGTTATTATCACATTAACCATCTTCAGTGTGGTAAAGTCCATGGTTATGTTATTAACACATTAACCATCTTCAGTATGGTAAGGTCCATGGTTATGTTATTATCACATTAACCATCTTCAGTGTGGTAAGGTCCATGGTTATGTTATTATCACATTAACCATCTTCAGTGTGTAAGGTCCATGGTTATGTTATTATCACATTAACCATCTTCAGTGTGTAAGGTCCATGGTTATGTTATTATCACAGAGAAAGCATCAAACTGACCATGATTCAGTTGAAATGAATAAAACAACTTCCATAACCAAAGCAAAGGAAGGTTTCTCACCCATCATCTGTACTTCTTAGCAAGTTTTACTTCCATAACGTGATTCATTCTTAACGACTGCAGCAGTGTCTCTGTGTAAAATACAGTCAAATGTCCAAAAATCATCACCTCCATTTGCAGCTTTGTCACTACACCTGTTTTTACCATCGGTACCAGTCCACACTGTCCAACACACCAGCAACAACAGCAGAACCAGCAGCAGCACCAGCAGCAGCGCTCAAAACTCCTCTGATAGTTTCAGTAACACCACAAATGAATATGTGACATCAGTAACATCAGTCTCTTATCAATGGCAACATGTTGGTAAAAGCGAGTGGTTTCTCAGACCATGTCTGCAGCCTGTGAGAGTTTTAACAAACTCTCTCTCACTGTGCGGCTGCGATGCCAATGCTAATGTTGTTAGCACAGGTAGCTTCCCTTTACAGCAGCAGAACTAACCTCTCGCTCTGGGCACAAACAGACTGCTGTGTCTTCAGGGCCAGACAGGTTTATCTTCTGTTTTCTCAATTCTTCGCTCAAAGTGCCGTATTTTTCGCCGAGTCTTGTAGTTTAAGATGTTATTCCTTCAGCACCGCTCTGGTGGAGCCACTACAGACGCACTGGACTCACCCCTGAGCGCGGCGCTGCGGCGTCGCGGCGCCTCGCGGCGCGGAGCCTCGCGTCGCGGAGCGGCTTTTTAAAATGTAACTTTATTATATTTTTACATAAATGAGCCACGGGCCGTGTCAAATCTCTTGGCGGGCCGGTTCCGGCCCGCGGGCCGTATGAATGACACCCCTGCTCTAGATGGTCTGTCCCTCTAGATGGTCTGTCCCTCTAGATGGTCTGTCTCTCTAGATGGTCTGTCCCTCTAGATGGTCTGTCTCTCTAGATGGTCTGTCTCTAGATGGTCTGTCCCTCTAGATGGTCTGTCTCTAGATGGTCTGTCCCTCTAGAGGGTCTGTCTCTAGATGGTCTGTGTCTCTAGATGGTCTGTCTCTAGATGGTCTGTCTCTCTAGATGGTCTGTCCCTCTAGATGGTCTGTCTCTAGATGGTCTGTCTCTCTAGATGGTCTGTCCCTCTAGATGGTCTGTCGCTCTAGAGGGTCTGTCCCTCTAGATGGTCTGTCCCTCTAGATGGTCTGTCCCTCTAGATGGTCTGTCCCTCTAGATGGTCTGTCTCTCTAGAGGGTCTGTCCCTCTAGATGGTCTGTCCCTCTAGATGGTCTGTCCCTCTAGATGGTCTGTCTCTCTAGATGGTCTGTCCCTCTAGATGGTCTGTCCCTCTAGATGGTCTGTCCCTCTAGATGGTCTGTCTCTAGATGGTCTGTCTCTCTAGATGGTCTGTCTCTAGATGGTCTGTCTCTCTAGATGGTCTGTCTCTCTAGATGGTCTGTCTCTCTAGATGGTCTGTCTCTCTAGATGGTCTGTCTCTAGATGGTCTGTCTCTCTAGATGGTCTGTCTCTAGATGGTCTGTCTCTAGATGGTCTGTCTCTCTAGATGGTCTGTCTCTAGAGGGTCTGTCCCTCTAGATCAGGGGTGCTCACACTTTTTCAGCATGCGAGCTACTTATAAAAGGATCAAGTCAAAAGGATCTACCTACTACAAAAATGCAAATCATATATTTCAAAAAATATTCTTTATATCTACAATGTATGTTTATGTACATGCAAAACCGCATGAGCCAATATAGCACAACACAATTACCTATGTACATTTGTCATTACCCGAGTTTACTCTGATGACTTGCACTGAATTGAATCAGCCAGGGATGCATAGTCCGGAAAATTGGTGGCAACTCGCTGACAAGTTTATCGTGGTTTAGCTTTCCTGCACTGAGCGCGGTTGTTTGCGCATGTGCAGTCACCTAAGTGTCAGTAAAACATTACTGAGTAAAACACAGATGTCATTTGACTGTGGTGCCATGTCCATGTGCCATGCCTGGTTTTTTTAAATCCAAATATTTCCCCTCCTCAGTTTATACAATAATTTGCATCTACACATCTGCGTTATCAATCACATTCGTAACATTCCAAACATGTGCGTCTCTTACGTCCGGTCCTGCGTTGGGGAAAAACACAGAAGTGGGCGGAGCTTTGATGCAGACGCCGGTAACGGCACTTTTACAGTCATAGAAGACACTCAGAGTAAAGAGTAAGACGTATGTTTACAAGCACTGACCCCGTCCTCAGCCCTGGTTTAGTCCTGGTTTAGTCCTGGTTTGGTTGTTTTCGAGCGTGAGTCCCCGCGATCACTTTGCTGCTCTCTGATGTGGAGCGAGGATGTTCACTGCTGCGAGCATCTCACAGCGAACAGTTTTTAAGGTAGTATGATCCATGCTTCAGTGATCAGAGGAATTTAGGGGGGTACTGTGGCGTGCGAGAACGCAAAACTCCGGTTATCTCTGTCTACACACAAATGCATTAACGGAGTTTTCAAAAATCTCCACTTTGCCCGGAGTTTTTTGTATATATTTGTTTAGAATGTGTAATTTTTTATTTATTTAATGCGATCTACCAATACTACCTTTGCGATCGACTGGTAGATCGCGATCGACGTATTGAGCACCCCTGCTCTAGATGGTCTGTCCCTCTAGATGGTCTGTCCCTCTAGATGGTCTGTCTCTAGATGGTCTGTCTCTAGATGGTCTGTCTCTAGATGGTCTGTCTCTCTAGATGGTCTGTCTCTAGAGGGTCTGTCCCTCTAGATGGTCTGTCCCTCTAGATGGTCTGTCTCTAGATGGTCTGTCTCTAGATGGTCTGTCTCTAGATGGTCTGTCTCTCTAGATGGTCTGTCTCTAGATGGTCTGTCTCTCTAGATGGTCTGTCTCTCTAGATGGTCTGTCTCTCTAGATGGTCTGTCTCTAGATGGTCTGTCTCTCTAGATGGTCTGTCTCTAGATGGTCTGTCTCTCTAGATGGTCTGTCCCTCTAGATGGTCTGTCCCTCTAGATGGTCTGTCTCTAGATGGTCTGTCTCTCTAGATGGTCTGTCTCTCTAGATGGTCTGTCTCTCTAGATGGTCTGTCTCTCTAGATGGTCTGTCTCTAGATGGTCTGTCTCTCTAGATGGTCTGTCTCTAGATGGTCTGTCTCTAGATGGTCTGTCTCTAGATGGTCTGTCTCTCTAGATGGTCTGTCTCTAGATGGTCTGTCTCTCTAGATGGTCTGTCTCTAGAGGGTCTGTCCCTCTAGATGGTCTGTCCCTCTAGATGGTCTGTCCCTCTAGATGGTCTGTCTCTAGATGGTCTGTCTCTCTAGATGGTCTGTCCCTCTAGATGGTCTGTCTCTCTAGATGGTCTGTCTCTCTAGATGGTCTGTCTCTCTCTTCATCAAAATAAGATTTAATGAAGAATGAAAGTTAAAAATAAACACTAAATCTTTGGCCTAACTTAACGTATAATTACATGTTTGTTAGCATTTTAGAACAGAGTCAATTATACGGTTGTTTTCCTGAGAAACCAAGCTTTAAAATGAAGTATAACATGCCATAGTAGCCCATTACCATCTCCAGATAAGATTAATCTGACAACAGAGGAACGCATTGATGCTCGGCTCGGTTAGGACCATAAAACCGGAGCACCTGGAGGAAACCTACGCAGACACACGGAGAGCATGCAAACTCCACTCAGGCCCCGTTTATACTGAGACGCTGCGCAGACGTTTCCAGGCAGTTTATTAACAGAAACGACCTGGCTCCTAATGCAAATTTCTCAGCGTTCACATGAGGTTGAAAAAATGTAGTTCTAGCTTCCGGCCAGTAGGGGGCAGAGAAACTTTACAACACGACCCCCAGCCCCGTGCCCAGCCCCCCTCTCGGCAGTGTACTCACTTCCTGTGCCAGACCCTCAGAACGCACCAACATCATTCTGCATTTTAACAGCAGCTGTGAAAATGGAAACTGAACCTAGAGCTTCGCGTGGTCTCATTTGGACGAACAAAGAAGTAGAATTATCCTCTGTGCTGTGCTCGAAGCCCACGAAGCTAGTTAGTGTGACCGCCGCCATTGTTGTTTACGTTTGTTCTCCGCTACTGCGCATGTCCAAATGTACGTGTGGGAGCAGCAGGAGGTGGGGGTCAGAGCAGCAGGAGGTGGGGGTCAGAGCAGAGGGGGATTTCACACCTTTTTCCCTCTCGCGGGTGTGAAAGAGCCCCCGCTGTGCAGCGTTTCTGAGCTGTCCCACTCTGAGGCTGGATCTGAACACTTACGTTTTCACCTGGAACGCAGTCTCCGTATGAACGGTTGGTAGAAACCGACATCCAACTATACCGTTTTACTGCCACATTGTCTCCGTGTAAACTCAGCCTCAGACCGCCACAATTACGACCGGGATTCGAACCCAAGACCCAGGTCAGTCTGTTGATTGTGACAGTTTAGGGGTCAGGGTTTTTTCTTGGTTTTTAGTCTTGTTAACAAAACCATATGACAATAAAACTTTAAAAACCTGAAATGGATCAATCAGGCTTGTTCTGGACCTGGAATTATAATATATACAGTAAATAACAGTTATTACAATGGAACAGCTTCATAGTGATTAGTAATAATGTGGTAATAAGCTGTAAGTAATAAGTAATTCATCAAGTAATTAAGAACTATGAGTATTTTATCATGTTTTAATGACATTTGTAACTGTCTGATTTAACGCACATGGGTTTGGTATAATCTTTAGCTTTAGCATAATAAAGCAGAAATCTTTAGCATAAAAGTTTTAAAGCATAATAAGCTATGCTAACGTTAGCATGGAATCTAACTTAAACATAAGCAAACGAAGCAAATATAAAATCTAAAATATTTGGAATAGTTACTTAAAACGTTACATATAAAAGTGTGTAAATGTGTGTGTGTGTATCTGTGTATATCTCTCTATATGTGTGTGTGTGTATATCTCTCTATATGTGTGTGTATGTGTGTGTGTATCTCTATATGTGTGTGTATGTAATCTTTTCTTTTCTTTTATCTTTTATTTATTTATATACCGCCTTTTCACTGCACATCGGAGTCTCAAAGCGGTTTACAATTGTTATTTTTGGGAGCGGGGCCAGTACAGGAGGCACATGTCAGACCTATTGTACATATTTTTAGTGGTAGGGGAAACCGGAGCACCCGGAGGAAACCTACGCAGACACGGGGAGAACATGCAAACTCCACTCAGAAAGGCCCTGGTCCAACCGGGATTCGAACCCAGGACCTTCTTGCTGAGAGGCGAGAGTGCTATCCACTCAGCCACCGTGCCGCCTATGTATGTATATCTCTATATGTGTGTGTGTGTGTATCTCTCTATGTGTGTGTGTGTGTGTCTCTATGTGTGTGTGTGTATCTGTCTCTGTGTGTCTGTATGTGTGTGTGTGTGTCTCTCTGTGTGTGTGTGTGTATCTGTGTGTATGTGTGTGTATGTGTGTGTATGTGTGTGTATGTGTGTGTATCTGTGTGTATCTGTGTGTATATTTCTAGCATATTGAAGTAGCATCAGGGAAAAGAGATTTAACAGTTTTTTTTCTCCTTTTGAACATGAAGAAGTCTCGATCTTGTTGTTGTCGTTTTGTTTTTGTTTTTGTTCTTCTGTTGTTTTTAATCCATGTAAAAAATAACCTTTCAAACACTCAGCCATAATGTTTTCTAGTTTGCAGTGTGTACATCTGTCACACCGCTGATCCAGACTCAAAGACAAAGTAAGGTGAGTCAAAGTGAGTCCAAGTGAGTCAAAGTGAGTTAGTGAGTCAAAGTGTGTCCAAGTGTGTCCAAGTGTGTCCAAGTGAGCCATAGTGAGCCATAGTGAGTCAAAGTGATTTAAACCTGAGTTAAAAGTGCGTCCAAGTGAGTTAAACGTGAGTTAAACGTGAGTTAAAAGTGAGTCAAAGTGAGTCAAAGTGAGCCATAGTGAGTCAAAGTGAGTTAAACCTGAGTTAAAAGTATGGGTGGGAACCTAAGGGTACCTGACGATACGATACGATGCACGATACAAAGCTCACAATAACGATAATATCACGATAACGATAATATCACGATAACGATAATATCACGATAACGATAATATCACGATAACGATAATATCACGATAACGATTTTATCACGATATGACGATTATTGGTCAGAAATATACAATATGCCAATTTATGGCATAAATTAAAGAAAAAATACACTTTATTTCATGATAAATAGAATGGAGATGCGTAATGTAGCCATATATTAAGTATTGATACCAATTCCAAAAAAAAAAGGTTTTTTTTTTTTCAAAATCGATATCGATACTTGGCAAATGCATATTGATAATCAAATCGCGGGAGAAAGTATCGCGATATATAGAAAAATCGATATATCGTCACACCCCTAGTTAAAAGTGAGTCCAAGTGAGTTAAACCTGAGTTAAAAGTGAGTCAAAGTGAGTCAAAGTGAGTCAAAGTGAGCCATAGTGAGTCAAAGTGAGTCAAAGTGAGTCCAAGTGAGTTAAAAGAGAGTCAAAGTGAGTCCAAGTGAGTTAAAAGAGAGTCAAAGTGAGCCCTAGTGAGCCCTAGTGAGTCAAAGTGAGTCAAAGTGAGTCAAAGTGAGTCAAAGTGAGCCATAGTGAGTCAAAGTGAGTCAAAGTGAGTCCAAGTGAGTTAAAAGAGAGTCAAAGTGAGTCCAAGTGAGTTAAAAGAGAGTCAAAGTGAGCCCTAGTGAGCCCTAGTGAGTCAAAGTGAGTCAAAGTGAGTCAAAGTGAGTCAAAGTGAGTCAAAGTGAGCCATAGTGAGTGAGTCAAAGTGAATTAAAAGTCGCACCTTGAGCTGGAACTCCTTCCCCTGGGTCCTGACCTCGAACAGCCCCTCCTCCGCCTCCAGGTCGTAGCTGAAGCAGGCGTCGCTGATGTCGATGTGCCCCAGGGGGAGGGCGTCCTGGGGGGTCTTGAAGTAATACATGAAGCACTTTCTGGGGTCGTAGACGAACCACCGCGGCTTGTACCCCCGCAGAGGCCCTTTCCCCGACAGCTTGTTGAGGTACCCGCAGAGCTTGGGGGCCTGGTCCTCGGACACCTCCAGGGACTTGGCGGGTACCATGCCGCGGGAGGAGCAGGGGTCTTTGGGGCTCGGTTCTCCGCCGTCCTCCGCCTCGTTCATCTCGGCTTCAGTTTGCAGATCCGCGTATGCATGGAGCTCATGGATGTTGGACCATAGACTGGTTGTCCACGCCTGTTCCATCCGCGTGACTGCCAGCTCCGCGCGCAAGGAACTCTGGGAAATGTAGTCGTCACGAGGTTGACGTGGTAGTTTTCTGGTGGACCACTAGGAGGCAGCGATAATACTGTATAAAAACATAGGTCTTCAAACTTTTACCCACGGAGAACGAAATTGAGTCGATAGTATTGTTTTATTGGTATTTAACAGGAAACAATCAATTATTTTAGGATTTTAATTTATATATTTTCTAATTGATTTTCTTGTTTTGTGAAGCACTTTCAGATGTCTTCTGTGTGAACCGTGCTAAACTTGTTTTTATACATCTTTAATGCGCCAAAATAAAGATGTAAACAGCTGTAGGAAAAGCAAATATGAAATCTCTCTTGTCTCTCTCACTCTTTGGTCTCTCTCTGGTTTCTCTCTCTAGTCTCTCTGATCTCTCTCTCTCTCTCTCTCTCTGATCTCTCTCTCTCTCTCTCTCTCTGATCTCTCTCTCTCTCTCTCTTTCTTGTCTTCCTTGTATCTCTCTCCCTGGTCTCTCTCTCTGGTGGTCTCTCTCTTTCTCTCTCTGGTCTCTCTCTCGTCTCTCTCTCTGGTCTCTCTATCTCTCTCTCTCCCTAGTCTCTCTCTTTCTCTCCCTGGTCTCTCTCTCTCTCTCTCTCCCTAGTCTCCCTCTGGTCTCTCTCTCTCTCTCCCTCTCTCCCTAGTCTCTCTCTCTCTCTCTCTCTCTCTCCCTAGTCTCTCCCTTGTCTCTCTCTCTCTCTCTCTCTCCCTAGTCTCTCCCTTGTCTCTCTCTCTCTCTCCCTCTCTCCCTAGTCTCTCTCTCTCTCTCTATCCCTCTCTCCCTAGTCTCTCTCTCTGGTCTCTCTCTCTCTCTCTCCCTCTCTCCCTAGTCTCTCTCTCTGGTCTCTCTCTCTCTCTCTCCCTCTCTCCCTAGTCTCTCTCTCTGGTCTCTCTCTCTCTCTCTCTCCCTCTCTCCCTAGTCTCTCTCTCTGGTCTCTCTCTCTCTCTCTCTCCCTAGTCTCTCTCTCTCTCTCTCTCTCTCCCTTTCTCCCTAGTCTCTCTCTCTGGTCTCTCTCTCTCTCTCTCTCCCTAGTCTCTCTCTCTCTCTCTCTCTCTCCCTCTCTCCCTAGTCTCTCTCTCTGGTCTCTCTCTCTTTCTCTCTCCCTCTCTCCCTAGTCTCTCTCTCTGGTCTCTCTCTCTCTCTCTCTCTCCCTCTCTCCCTAGTCTCTCTCTCTGGTCTCTCTCTCTCTCCCTCTCTCCCTTGTCTCTCTCTCTCTCTCTCTCTCCCTAGTCTCTCCCTTGTCTCTCTCTCTCTCTCCCTCTCTCCCTAGTCTCTCTCTCTCTCTCTATCCCTCTCTCCCTAGTCTCTCTCTCTCTCTCTCCCTCTCTCCCTAGTCTCTCTCTCTGGTCTCTCTCTCTCTCTCTCTCCCTCTCTCCCTAGTCTCTCTCTCTGGTCTCTCTCTCTCTCTCTCCCTCTCTCCCTAGTCTCTCTCTCTGGTCTCTCTCTCTCTCTCTCTCCCTCTCTCTCTCTCTCTCTCTCTCTCCCTAGTCTCTCTCTGGTCTCTCTCTCTCTCTCTCTCCCTAGTCTCTCTCTCTCTCTCTCTCTCTCTCTCTCTCCCTAGTCTCTCTCTCTGGTCTCTCTCTCTCTCTCTCTCTCCCTCTCTCCCTAGTCTCTCTCTCTCTCTCCCTCTCTCCCTAGTCTCTCTCTCTAGTCTCTCTCTCTGGTCTCCTCTCTCTCTCTCTCTCTCCCTCTCTCCCTAGTCTCTCTCTCTGGTCTCTCTCTCTCTCCCTCTCTCCCTAGTCTCTCTCTCTGGTCTCTCTCTCTCTCTCTCCCTAGTCTCTCTCTCTCTCTCCCTCTCTCCCTAGTCTCTCTCTCTCTGGTCTCTCTCTCTCTCTCTCTCTCTCTCTCTCTCTCTCTCTCTCCCTAGTCTCTCTCTCTCTCTCTCTCTCTCTCCCTCTCTCCCTAGTCTCTCTCTCTGGTCTCTCTCTCTCTCTCTCTCTCTCTCCCTCTCTCCCTAGTCTCTCTCTCTCTCTCTCTCTCTCCCTCTCTCCCTAGTCTCTCTCTCTGGTCTCTCTCTCTTTCTCTCTCCCTCTCTCCCTAGTCTCTCTGGTCTCTCTCTCCTCTCTCTCCCTCTCTCCCTAGTCTCTCTCTCTCTGGTCTCTCTCTCTCTCTCTCTCTCCCTAGTCTCTCTCTCTCTCTCTCTCTCTCTCCCTCTCTCCCTAGTCTCTCTCTCTGGTCTCTCTCTCTCTCTCTCTCTCTCCCTCTCTCCCTAGTCTCTCTCTCTGGTCTCTCTCTCTTTCTCTCTCCCTCTCTCCCTAGTCTCTCTGGTCTCTCTCTCTCTCTCTCCCTCTCTCCCTAGTCTCTCTCTCTCTGGTCTCTCTCTCTCTCTCTCTCTCTCTCTCTCTCTCTCCCTAGTCTCTCTCTCTCTCTCTCTCTCTCCCTCTCTCCCTAGTCTCTCTCTCTGGTCTCTCTCTCTCTCTCTCTCCCTCTCTCCCTAGTCTCTCTCTCTGGTCTCTATGAATTTCTACTCCGCACTAAAACAAAACAGTAAGTACAAATACAAAGTAAATACTCATTACTCACGGCCTGTGTGTGACGTCACTCCGGTGGTGGTGCAATCTCTGTCCTTTACACAAGTTTGAGCTAAAACTGGAAACACAACAGTTCTGAGAGTTACACAACTCTCTCAGTGTGACTTTGAGATAGATACCTCTGAAGCTAAGCAGGGCAGGGCCTGGTTAATACTGTGATGGGAGCAGCAGGTGCCACAGTGGGACACTTCCCCCACATTAGAATGAGTCTGATGTGTGTGTATCTCTCTTTGTGTGTGTCTCTGTGTGTATCTCTCTCTGTGTGTGTCTCTTTATGTGTGTATCTCTGTCTGTGTGTGTGTCTCAGTCTGTGTGTGTCTCTGTCTGTGTGTATCTCTCTCTCTCTGTGTGTCTCTTTCTGTGTGTGTCTCTGTCTGTGTGTATCTCTCTCTCTGTGTGTGTCTCTTTCTGTGTGTATCTCTCTCTGTGTGTGTCTATGTCTGTGTGTGTCTCTGTCTGTGTGTGTCTCTGTCTGTGTGTGTCTCTTTCTGTGTGTATCTCTCTCTGTGTGTGTCTATGTCTGTGTGTGTCTCTCTCTGTGTGTGTCTATGTCTGTGTGTGTCTCTGTCTGAGTGTGTCTCTGTCTGTGTGTGTCTCTTTCTGTGTGTATCTCTCTCTGTGTGTGTCTCTTTCTGTGTGTATCTCTCTCTGTGTGTGTCTCTTTCTGTGTGTGTCTCTTTCTGTGTGTATCTCTCTCTGTGTGTGTCTCTTTCTTTGTGTGTCTCTGTCTGTGTGTATCTCTTTGTGTGTGTCTCTTTCTGTGTGTGTGTCTGTCTGTTTGTAGCTCTCTCCTTGTGTATCTCTCTGTGTTCCTTGTGTGTCACTGTGTGTATATCGCTCTGTGTGTGTATCTCGCTGTGTGTGTCTCTCTGTGTTCCTTGTGTGTCTCTATGTGAGTCTCTCTCTCTGTGTGTATGTGTATCTGTGTGTATCTCACCTCTCTCTCTCTGTGTGTGAAACAATCTCTGTGTGTGTGTGTGTGTGTGTATCTCTGTGTCTGTGTGTGTCTGTGTATGTATCTCTGTGTGTGTCTCTGTGTATGTGAATATCTCTGTGTTCCTTGTGTGTCTCTGTGTGAGTCTCTCTCTCTGTGTGCGTGTGTCTCTGTGTGTGTGTGTATATATCTCTGTGTGAGTCTCTGTGTGTCTCTATGTCTGTGTGTGTCTCTGTGTATGTATCTCTATGTGAGTCTCTGTGTGTCTCTGTGTGTGTGTATATCTGTGTGTGTGTGTGTGTGTGTGTGTCTCTGTGTGTGTGTGTGTGTATATCTGTGTGTGTGTGTGTGTGTGTCTCTGTGTGTGTGTATATCTGTGTGTGTGTGTCTCTGTGTGTGTGTGTGTGTGTGTGTGTGTGTGTGTGTGTGTGTGCACTTGTTTTCAACTCCTGGTGGGTTCCATAACCTGAGATTCCACTCACGTCATGGGGACTGGTTTTACGTGGTGGGGCCCGAACACCGGACCCCACTGGTCCAAGCTTAATAATCAATGGGTAATGCTTTTCTAACGGTCCTTATGCAGTCTCTGTAAAAATATGGAAAGGACCCCTGGAGGTTTACTTTCCTGAAAAAAGTGTGTTATGTGTCGGAACCCTGGTGGTGGGTTGCGGGATATCAAGGAGGGGCACACTGGGGCAATTTCAGTCCAGCAGGCTGGAGCCAATCATGGAGCCCCTACCATCCAACAACCAGAAAGGCTCTTTGAGCTAACTCACTTTGCACCTGTAGATGATAAAACTGTCCAAGAGATAATCACAAGTCTGAGCTCCTCCACATGCAGCCTGGATGTACTACTCACTAGATTTCTGAAGTCTGTTCTGAGCAGTCTGTTACCTTCACTCACACAGATAGTAAACAGGTCCCTTCATTCTGGAATATTCCCAAAGGCCCTGAAAACTGCAGTCATCAGGCCCCTGCTAAAAAAGAGCAGTCTGGATGCTACGGTACTTAAAAACTATCGTCCCATCTCAAATCTGCCATTTATGGGGAAAGTCCTTGAGAAAGTTGTCTACCTACAGCTTACTAGATTTCTTATAATCAACAACTCATTTGATATGTTTCAGTCCGGCTGAACCCCACCACAGCACTGAGACTGCTCTCGTCAAGGTAACAAACGATATCCGGCTGAACACTGACGCAGGCAAAGTCTCAATCTTAATCTTGTTAGATCTGAGTGCTGCCTTTGACACCGTCGACCATGAGATCCTCTTACAGAGACTAGAGGACTGGGTTGGTGTCGCTGGCACCGCCCTAAGTTGATTTAGGTCTTACCTTGAAGACAGGGAGTACTTTGTGCAGATTGGAAACTGTGTCTCAGATCATATGGCCCTGACCTGTGGAGTACCACAGGGGTCAATCCTGGGACCTCTTCTGTTCAATCTCTACATGCTGCCGTTAGGTCAGTTAATACGCAGAGACCAAGTGTCCTACCACAACTATGCAGACGACACTCTGATCTATGTCTCACTGACTGCAGGAGAACATGGACCAGTGGACTCAATCCTTCACTGTATCCAACAAATCAGTGAGTGGATGCAAAACAACTTTCTTCAGCTAACCGCAGACAAAACTGAAATGATTGTCTTTGGTCCCCAGAAATAAAAAGAGAGCGTCATCTGTCACCATCCAGTCTCTCTCCCTGAAACCTTCAAACAAGGTCAGAAATCTAGGGGTAATACTGGACTCAGACTTACATTTTAATGGCCACATCAAATCAGTAACATCAGCAGCTTTCTACCACCTAAAAAACCTTGCCAGGATCAAAATCATAGTGTCTAAAGCAGACTTGGAGATTCTTATCCATGCATTTGTCTCCAGTAGGTTAGACTACTGCAATGGCCTGCTCACAGGTCTCTCCAAACAGGCTGTAAAACAGCTGCAGTACATTCAAAATGCAGCAGCTCAAGTCCTGACTAGAACCAGGAAGTACGATCACATTAGTCCAGTCCTCAGGTCTCTGCACTGGCTTCCTGTGGCTCAGAGAATAGACTTTAAAACAGCTCTGCTTGTGTACAAGTCTCTCCATGGCCTCGCACCAAAATATATTAGTGACATGTTAGTCCCATATGAACCAGCCCGGACTCTGAGGTGCACAGGGACTGGACTCCTGTTAGTGCCCAGAGTCAGAACTAAAGATGGGGAGGCTGCTTTTCAGATTCATGCTGCTAAAATCTGGAACAATCTTCCTGAAGATGTGAGACAGGCCTCCTCTCTGACAATGTTTAAGACAAGGTTGAAAACAGTTCTGTTTAGCTGTTTAGCTGCATACAACTGAGGGATTTTATATGTTTATCTTTCTTTTTAATGTACTGTGATTATTTATGATTTTAATGCTTTCTTATTTTGTTCAGCACTTTGAGTTGCCTTGTGTATGAATTGTGCTATACAAATAAACTTGCCTTGCCTTGCCTTACCGAACCAGGAAGCTCCACCCACTTCGCAGCCCATTGAGCGGTTAATCGACTAAAGATTGGCAGACCGAGTGGTTTTTGATATGCTTCTTGTCACAGACCACTTTGCTTTCTATTCCAAAAAATAAGGAATCAATATGCAGCAATGCAAGTGAGAGAGTATGTTGTCCTGAGATTATAAATGAGAATGGAAATTGCTTCGACTTGCAAGTTGCGAGCATCTTAAATCAACAAATATTAGATTCTTCTGTATTGAATTTCAACTTCATCAATGCATTTTTGCCTCACGACAAAATAAAAAAGAAGCAAAGTCATTTCCACTATTGATTTTTAACATTTTATTTTGACAAGTCCTTCCATGCAGCCGCTACGCTTAATGCTACCCTCTTCTGACCATTTTTCTTATGTAATGCACATAGTATATCTAGGCCAATGCCAAACTTTGCACTTACCATTTATAGATAAAAGTGACCTTCCCTGAACCCATTACTGAATATAAAAGCACTTTTATAACCGGAGCTTAAGCTGTGACATACTCTTTGTCATACATTATTTTTAAAGGATATTGGAACATTTAGGGTCTTATTCATCCAAGTCTGTTAATGTTTGCTAATATTAGGACACCGATTATAAGCCAGGAAGAAGAGAATCATTGCCATCATTTAAAAACTCTTGGACTTAATTTGTGCCTGAGTTATTGGCTATTATCACAAAGCAAAGCTAATTCCTTCAGGCCAATTTAAGAATAATATTGCAAAAAACGTTATCTGTTACACTAATACAATCTTATCCCAACGCTATTAATTCATTACATTTCTACATCACTTTCTATCTTTCTGTTGTAGCAATGGGTAGATCTCAGACTTTTTGTGGTCAGACAAAATATTAATACATCAAGCCTTTGAAATATATACATTTTTAAATGTAGGACAATCGTTGCTATCTTTTAAAAACTATTGGACTTCATTTGTGTCTCCATTATCACAAAGCAAAGCTAATTCATCATGCTAATTTAAAGATATTATCACAAAATCTGTTACAACAATCCAATATTATCACAATGAAATTATTCATTATATTTCTATTTCACTTTGGCTTCTCTGAGAGCAAATTACCCACGTTTTTGCATGGACATTTGTGCTAGAAATCCATGTTATTCATGTATATAGACATAAAGATTGAAATATTAGCAAATTTATGGCAACTTCGACTCCAATACTGAGCTTGTTTAGTCTCTTTCCTAATTGTGCGATCATTATCCAACCAATAAGTGAAACAGCTTTTTGGATAACGGGGCCGCTAACGCCTCTGCCAAAAAAAAAAAGTGCTCTTCTCTTGAAACTGCTGCTACAATGAATTTAAAACCACTTTGGCTCAGTTCAACGAAGCCTTTTGTACAGAGCTGAGTAGAAGAGTGAAGTGACCTCAGCCCACACCTGTTTTCTGCTACACACTTCTTCCTCCACTTCCACTCTTTGGTTCTCTTGTATATGCATAGTAGAAACTTAGAAATGAAATGTTTTACAGCTTATGTAACCCTACACCACATGCTATCTCACAAGCTTTTTGTTGGAAATTACATTCAATTGAATTGTATGCATCTTTCAGAGCCTCCCGATATGACAACGTAAGGGGATTAGGGTTTTTATTGGTTACGATTTGTAATGTTTAATGGAAACATTTGATATGATAATGTAAACAGATTTGATATGATTTGATCAGATTAAGCTAAAATAAAGGCCTTTTGCCAAATACCTAATACTCTGCCCTATTCAACAAATGCATAACAACACATTATTGGTGCATTTATCTTCTATTACTAAAACAAATCATTTGTTGAAACATTTATAATGTGTAGGTCTCCGACATTTATGATTTGAATACATCAACATGTGTGAACTGTCTAAAGAATATATATTAATACATCTGAAATAAAAAGAAAATGTATAGATTATAGTATACAATATATTGATGAATTGATTTTTATCAAAAACACCTTTTAGCACACCCCAATTACAAAACATGACATAATGTAAGAATGTTGACAATTGAAACAGAACAATTATTATTAAATATGATCATGTTTTACTCTATTTTGCAGTGAGGACCTCCTCCAGTTTGTGTGCATATGCAGGTAAACAGTACACTACACCACGTTAACTGACAGGAGGGTCTGCTTGTGTCTAAGAAAAGGGACTGTGGTGATGATCCAGGTCAGTCAACATTGTAATCTACTACATGTATGGACATTTATTAACATTCATTGACATTGGTCAACTCCCTATGGACCAATACATAATATTGGTCCATATAATTTTTGTATTTGAATTGTTTGATTCTCTGATCTGTGTTGGCGAATTCAACGGTTTTGTTAAGTCCTCTGAGAAAACTACTGTGATTTAGCGCTATACAAGAATACATCCATCCATCTTCTTCCCCTTAATACACTTCTGGGTTGGGGGGTGGCTAAGGGTGGGCGATATGGCCTAAAATTCATATTGCGGTATAATTTGGTGGACGGTATATATTGCAGTATAATTTGATGTGTGAATTTCAATATAGGTCTAGCAGGTTCTTGCATAAAATAGTCAAGATTGTTACTTATGATATATTATTATTATCTAATATATATATTTTTTGAGTTAGAAAATTAGTTGTGAGATGAATAAAGAGACAAATGTTGTAATATACATTATTTATGTATGTTACAGTAAATACCATTCACTGTAAAAGCAATTTTTAAAAAGAAAAACATATGCATTCATTTAAAATATAAAAAACTCACAAATGTTGAAATCAAAGTCTGTAGGAGTTAGACATGGTCATTATTTATAGTGTCTGAGAGTTTTGTGCAGGTACATGACTTCAGTAAAAGCTATTGTTCGTTTACAAAGCTGGTCTTGCCATTTGTTGACGCTCCCTAAGCGCTTTTCTCTGCGCTTGCAGTGAACTGGATGATTCAATGGATTTATGTTCATTAAAACAGCGCATTGTATTTGAACAATTGATGTAAATAATCATTTTGGCACAATTAATTTTGTTTAACAAAGTAGCTTCCGTGAGATATTGACCGCGGAGGTCCGAATCTGACGCTAACTTTCCCAAACTTCTGCTGTAATGCTGCGGACACGCAGGCCCGTCGGAAGAGCTGTGCGACCTGTGCCGTCGCACAGGGCCTCGCACCACACAGGGGCCTCGCAATCTTATTTCCTTTTTTTTATTTTTTATTTTTCATAAATACACTAGTTCAAGGGTCCCCAATGGGCAGACTGCGCTCCAAGTTTGGACCCCTAAACCCCTTTCTCTGGACCTCTGTGTTTTCGTTTGATCAAAAGAACATTTTTACAAGTAAAGTAAAATTTTCCCAAAAAAAAGCAATTTGTAAACAGGCAGGCGCGCGGGCAGCTATGTACGCAGTGGGTCCTCCGAAAAAACTTTACGGAGCACTTTAGCAGTGTCTGAGTGAGATACGAAGAAAGTAACGGGAATGATCGCAGTAAACGGAGCGATGGATACTCGCGGAGGAGGAGCAGCGAGACAGGTGTGAGCAGAGGAGCAGACCCCTTTGTGTGAGCAGTGGAGGAGGAGGAGGATCAGCGGTGTGACAGGTGTGTGAGCGCTGCTATTGCCAATGTTTAGTCCAGGGGTTAAAGCAAAAAAAAATGATTTGACTGAAAATTTTTGCATGGAAATTTATCACATGTAAATCACAGTAATATGCAGGACCAAGTTATATTTGTAATTACAATATATTATTGTATAATAGATTGTATATTGAATACAGCTCAAATGAATTCTTCAAAGATATACAGTGTATTTTGATATGAAATATAAGTGGATCAAGCAACGAGTAAACTTTTTGACAGAATATTAGTGAGAGTAGCTTTACTTGAGGCGATATGGAGCGTCAACACTTTGGCTCTGTCCTCGTCAAAATATTGCAAAAGGGCGATAAAATTCTGTCCACATTTGTTTGTGGACACGTCAATATTTAAGAAAAAGGTTTCCCTATCAAGTTTGAGTGCACAGTGCACTTCGATCAACTGCAAATGATTTAAATAAATCTACCAGCGGTAGTGATATTCTGAACGTTATTTTCTGCGATAAAGCCACAGACACGGTCTGCCATAGCAAGCCTAGTGTTAGTTGTTGCTGATGCACCAGGTAAAGATGAAGTGTGGGAAAGTGCACAAACAGCTGCCTTGTGCGCAGTTTTGAGCTGGTGGCGAATCAAAACTTTTTTCTCATTACTCCCATACATGCAATTTTTTATGGCAAAGTACGCACAAGCACCGGCCACTTTCATCTTTTCGCACCATGACTCATTGATTGGCTCTTTTACATCACGCTGAGTTTTGCAAGAAGATCGCAAACAAGACAATATCAAAAGCTCACCAAGACATGTTTGTCCCCATTCCCAGTTGCAGCAAAGTCCGCATTGCGTTTGGTAACGTTAATTACCTTTAGTCTATTACGCGCCCAGCTTACCAGTCCGCGGATCTGCTGCTGTTATTGCTCCGTTCGAGATTCAATTTTCCTCCTCTTCTCCTTTTCAAAAGCTCCGTGCAGTTTCCAGAAACTTTCACCTCTGTGTGTGTTACCAATGCTAACTTCATCGCGTCTTCATCGCGTGAGCTCAGCTACGTCCCATTGCCTTGATTCATTTGCGGAGCACTCATGTAGCCACGGCACGTTCAAGGCCCACTCGTGATTATATTACTTATTATTTCTATATACATATAAATACAATTATATTCAAATTATTATTATACATCGATATATATATATATATATAACAGATTCACACGTATATGTATTACTATATATTATTTTTATAATCAATCATTTCATTGTGTGTATTATTATCATTATATATATTTTTTTTTTTTTTCCAGACCAATTTCATTTGACGGAAATCCGTCACCTAGACGGAACTCTTTAATCCCTGGTTTAGTCCGAATATCCACATCAAAAACATATTTTTAAAAGCATTAGCAAACACACTGTACTGTATGTCTAGCTTTAGCCCCCACTGCGAGTGGAGTGGATTTTGGGCATAAAACGCGTTGTTATGGTCAGAGTGTGTGGAGGAGGAGGTGAAGAGTATGTTGTTGTGGTCAGAGTGTGTGGAGGAGGAGGTGAAGAGTATGTTGTTGTGGTCAGAGTGTGTGGAGGAGGAGGTGAAGAGTATGTTGTTGTGGTCAGAGTGTGTGGAGGAGGAGGTGAAGAGTATGTTGTTGTGGTCAGAGTGTGTGGAGGAGGAGGTGAAGAGTATGTTGTTGTGGTCAGTGTGGAGGAGAAGGAGAAGGAGCGTATGTTGTTGTCAGAGTGTCTGGAGGCATGGCAAAAACGTTATTTGATGAGAAAAAAAACAAATTTTGACTCCGCCTCATTGCAATTTTGGCGCATTTTGCCAAAATCTAACTATTAGAAGATTTAGACTCCTTTTGGTTCAGTCTTTTGAGTTGCTCTGCCATTTTGTCACAGGACGAAAGAGCCATGTCAGCTAAAAAGACAACGACCAATATCGCAATGCCAAGCGCCGCAGTGTGTGTGTGTGTGTGTGTGTGTGTGTGTGTGTGTGTGTGTGTGTGTGTGTGTGTGTGTGTGTGTGTGTGTGTGTGTGTGTGTGTGTGTGTGTGTGTGTGTGTGTGTGTGTGTGTGTGTGTGCACTTGTTTTCAACTCCTGGTGGGTTCCATAACCTGAGATTCCACTCACGTCATGGGGACTGGTTTTACGTGGTGGGGCCCGAACACCGGACCCCACTGGTCCAAGCTTAATAATCAATGGGTAATGCTTTTCTAACGGTCCTTATGCAGTCTCTGTAAAAATATGGAAAGGACCCCTGGAGGTTTACTTTCCTGAAAAAAGTGTGTTATGTGTCGGAACCCTGGTGGTGGGTTGCGGGATATCAAGGAGGGGCACACTGGGGCAATTTCAGTCCAGCAGGCTGGAGCCAATCATGGAGCAGCACAACAGAGGAAATCAGGTGTCAGGCTAGAAAAAGGTGCAAGTGTGTGGTTCATTAGGCTGCAAGAAATCATGGAGGAGCACACTGAAGCGCACGCTTACAAACCACTGGTAAGTGCTGACTACAAGTCATGACTTCAAATTGTTATACAAGTAGGTCCCATTCCGTTTTGTCGTCTTCATTCACGCTTCTCGGGAATCACGCAGCTGCGTGAAAAATAGTACATCTTATCGCCACAAGGTGGCAGGCTAAGTCCACTTCAGCTCTGCCAGCGACTTAGACGCTCAGGTATAAGACTGCGTGCAAACCTGTCTAGCCCAGAGGTGCTATGTTGGCCGAATGGTAGCATTAAAGACTGGGACCTGGAGAACCCAGGTTCGATTCTTGTCTGAGGCACATCTTTTGGTTGCTTGTGGCAAAATTGTTTTTTCATTAAACAATTATTATATAACATCTTGTCTTTAATGTCTGAAAAAATCTAGGTGAAATTCACTAGTGTTATACGTTAAATATTGTGATATGTTTTGATAAACCGAACGTTACGTTACATCCTCCGCTCTGGCCCCGAGAGCAGCTGCTGTGACCCCCGCTCTGACAGCTCAGTGAACGCACTGCCGTCTGGGCTCCGAGCGCGGACCATAGACACGCGGACTCACGTCTCTCTCTCTCTGCTCGCGTCTCTCTCTCTCTGCTCGCGTCTCTCTCTCTCTGCTCGCGTCTCTCTCTCTCTGCTCGCGTCTCTCTCTCTGCTCGCATCCCTCTCTCTCTGCTCACGTCTCTCTCTCTGCTCGTGTCTCTCTCTCTCTGCTCACGTCTCTCTCTCTCTGCTCACGTCTCTCTCTCTGCTCGTGTCTCTCTCTCTCTGCTCACGTCTCTCTCTGCTCGCGTCTCTCTCTCTCTGCTCGCGTCTCTCTCTCTCTGCTCGCATCTCTCTCTCTCTGCTCGCATCTCTCTCTCTCTGCTCGCATCTCTCTCTCTGCTCGCATCTCTCTCTCTCTGCTCGCATCTCTCTCTCTATGCTCGCATCTCTCTCTCTCTGCTCACGTCTCTCTCTCTCTCTCTCTCTGCTCACGCCTCTCTCTCTCTGCTCGCATCTCTCTCTCTCTGCTCGCATCTCTCTCTCTCTGCTCGCATCTCTCTCTCTCTGCTCGCATCTCTCTCTCTCTGCTCGCATCTCTCTCTCTCTGCTCGCGTCTCTCTCTCTCTCTGCTCGCGTCTCTCTCTCTCTGCTCGCGTCTCTCTCTCTCTGCTCACCTCTCTCTCTCTCTGCTCGCGTCTCTCTCTCTCTGCTCACCTCTCTCTCTCTCTCTCTGCTCACCTCTCTCTCTCTCTGCTCACGCCTCTCTCTCTCTGCTCACGTCTCTCTCTTTCTGCTCACGTCTCTCTCTGCTCACGTCTCTCTCTGCTCACGTCTCTCTCTGCTCACGTCTCTCTCTCTCTCTCTCTCTGCTCACCTCTCTCTCTCTCTCTGCTCACGCCTCTCTCTCTCTGCTCGCGTCTCTCTCTTTCTGCTCACGTCTCTCTCTGCTCACGTCTCTCTCTCTCTCTCTCTGCTCACGTCTCTCTCTGCTCGCGTCTCTCTCTCTCTGCTCGCGTCTCTCTCTCTCTGCTCGCATTTCTCTCTCTGCTCGCGTCTCTCTCTCTCTGCTCACGTCTCTCTGCTCACCTCTCTCTCTCTCTCTCTGCTCACGTCTCTCTCTGCTCACCTCTCTCTCTCTCTCTGCTCACGTCTCTCTCTCTCTGCTCACGTCTCTCTCTCTCTCTGCTCACGTCTCTCTCTCTGCTCACGTCTCTCTCTGCTCGCGTCTCTCTCTGCTCACGTCTCTCTCTCTCTGCTCACGTCTCTCTCTGCTCGCGTCTCTCTCTCTCTGCTCTCTCTCTCTGCTCGCGTCTCTCTCTCTGCTCACGTCTCTCTCTCTCTCTGCTCGCGTCTCTCTCTCTCTCTGCTCGCGTCTCTCTCTCTCTGCTCTCTCTCTCTGCTCGCGTCTCTCTCTCTCTGCTCACGTCTCTCTCTCTCTGCTCACGTCTCTCTCTCTCTGCTCACGTCTCTCTCTCTCTGCTCACGTCTCTCTCTGCTCGCGTCTCTCTCTCTCTGCTCTCTCTCTCTGCTCGCGTCTCTCTCTCTCTGCTCACGTCTCTCTCTCTCTCTGCTCGCGTCTCTCTCTCTCTGCTCGCGTCTCTCTCTCTCTGCTCACGTCTCTCTCTCTCTGCTCACGTCTCTCTCTGCTCACCTCTCTCTCTCTCTCTCTGCTCACGTCTCTCTCTCTCTGCTCACGTCTCTCTCTCTCTGCTCACGTCTCTCTCTCTCTGCTCACGTCTCTCTCTCTCTGCTCACGTCTCTCTCTCTCTGCTCACGTCTCTCTCTCTCTGCTCACGTCTCTCTCTCTCTGCTCACGTCTCTCTCTCTCTGCTCGCGTCTCTCTCTCTCTGCTCGCGTCTCTCTCTCTCTGCTCGCGTCTCTCTCTCTCTGCTCGCGTCTCTCTGCTCACGTCTCTCTCTCTCTGCTCACGTCTCTCTCTCTCTCTGCTCGCGTCTCTCTCTCTCTGCTCTCTCTCTCTGCTCGCGTCTCTCTCTCTCTGCTCACGTCTCTCTCTCTCTCTCTGCTCACGTCTCTCTCTCTCTGCTCACGTCTCTCTCTCTCTGCTCACGTCTCTCTCTCTCTGCTCACGTCTCTCTCTGCTCGCGTCTCTCTCTCTCTGCTCTCTCTCTCTGCTGCTCGCGTCTCTCTCTCTGCTCACGTCTCTCTCTCTCTCTGCTCGCGTCTCTCTCTCTCTGCTCGCGTCTCTCTCTCTCTGCTCACGTCTCTCTCTCTCTGCTCACGTCTCTCTCTGCTCACCTCTCTCTCTCTCTCTCTGCTCACGTCTCTCTCTCTCTGCTCACGTCTCTCTCTCTCTGCTCACGTCTCTCTCTCTCTGCTCACGTCTCTCTCTCTCTGCTCACGTCTCTCTCTCTCTGCTCACGTCTCTCTCTCTCTGCTCGCGTCTCTCTCTCTCTGCTCGCGTCTCTCTCTCTCTGCTCGCGTCTCTCTCTCTCTGCTCACGTCTCTCTCTCTCTGCTCACGTCTCTCTCTCTGCTCGTGTCTCTCTCTCTCTGCTCACGTCTCTCTCTGCTCGCGTCTCTCTCTCTCTGCTCGCGTCTCTCTCTCTCTGCTCGCATCTCTCTCTCTCTCTGCTCGCATCTCTCTCTCTCTGCTCGCATCTCTCTCTCTCTGCTCGCATCTCTCTCTCTCTGCTCGCATCTCTCTCTCTCTGCTCGCATCTCTCTCTCTATGCTCGCATCTCTCTCTCTCTGCTCACGTCTCTCTCTCTCTCTCTCTCTGCTCACGCCTCTCTCTCTCTGCTCGCATCTCTCTCTCTCTGCTCGCATCTCTTTCTCTCTGCTCGCGTCTCTCTCTCTCTGCTCGCGTCTCTCTCTCTCTGCTCGCGTCTCTCTCTCTCTCTGCTGCTCGCGTCTCTCTCTCTCTGCTCACCTCTCTCTCTCTCTGCTCGCGTCTCTCTCTCTCTGCTCACCTCTCTCTCTCTCTCTCTCTCTCTCTGCTCACCTCTCTCTCTCTCTCTGCTCACGCCTCTCTCTCTCTGCTCACGTCTCTCTCTCTCTGCTCACGTCTCTCTCTGCTCACGTCTCTCTCTGCTCACGTCTCTCTCTGCTCACGTCTCTCTCTCTCTGCTCACGTCTTTCTCTCTGCTCACGTCTCTCTCTCTCTGCTCACGTCTCTCTCTCTCTCTGCTCACGTCTCTCTCTCTCTCTGCTCACGTCTCTCTCTCTGCTCACGTCTCTCTCTGCTCGCGTCTCTCTCTCTCTGCTCACGTCTCTCTCTCTCTGCTCACGTCTCTCTCTGCTCGCGTCTCTCTCTCTCTGCTCTCTCTCTCTGCTCGCGTCTCTCTCTCTGCTCACGTCTCTCTCTCTCTCTCTGCTCGCGTCTCTCTCTCTCTCTCTGCTCTCTCTCTCTGCTCGCGTCTCTCTCTCTCTGCTCACGTCTCTCTCTGCTCACCTCTCTCTCTCTCTCTCTGCTCACGTCTCTCTCTCTCTGCTCACGTCTCTCTCTCTCTGCTCGCGTCTCTCTCTCTCTGCTCGCGTCTCTCTCTCTCTGCTCACGTCTCTCTCTGCTCGCGTCTCTCTCTCTCTGCTCGCGTCTCTCTCTCTCTGCTCACCTCTCTCTCTCTCTGCTCGCGTCTCTCTCTCTCTGCTCGCGTCTCTCTCTCTCTGCTCACGTCTCTCTCTGCTCGCGTCTCTCTCTCTCTGCTCGCGTCTCTCTCTCTCTGCTGCTCACTCTCTCTCTCTCTCTCTCAGCTCGCGTCTCTCTCTCTCTGCTCACCTCTCTCTCTCTCTCTGCTCGCGTCTCTCTCTCTCTGCTCACGTCTCTCTCTGCTCACGTCTCTCTCTCTCTGCTCACGTCTCTCTCTGCTCGCGTCTCTCTCTCTCTGCTCACGTCTCTCTCTCTGCTCTCTCTCTCTGCTCACGTCTCTCTCTCTCTCTCTCTCTCTGCTGCTCTCTCTCTCTCTCTGCTCTCTCTCTCTGCTCACGTCTCTCTCTCTCTCTCTGCTCTCTGTCTCTCTCTCTCTCTCTCGGTCTCTCTCTCGCTCTCGTCTCTCTCTGCTCTCTCTCTGGTCTCTCTCTGGTCTCTCTCTGGTCTCTCTCTCTGGTCTCTCTCTCGGTCTCTCTCTGGTCTCTCTCTCTGGCTCTCTCTCTGGTCTCTCTCTGGTCTCTCTCTGGTCTCTCTCTCTGGTCTCTCTCTGGTCTCTCTCTGTCTCTCTCTGCTCTCGTCTCTCTCTCTCTCTCTCTCTGGTCTCTCTCTGGTCTCTCTCTCGTCTCTCTCTCTGCTCTCTCTCTGGTCTCTCTCTGCTCTCTCTCTGGTCTCTCTCTGGTCTCTCTCTGGTCTCTCTCTGGTCTCTCTCTGGTCTCTCTCTGCTCTCTCTCTGGTCTCTCTCTGCTCTCTCTCTGGTCCTCTCTCTGCTCTCTCTCTGGTCTCTCTCTCTGGTCTCCTCTCTGTCTCTCTCTCTGGTCTCTCTCTGGTCTCTCTCTGGTCCTCTCTCTGGTCTCTCTCTGTCTCTCTCTGGTCTCTCTCTCTGCTCTCTCTCTGGTCTCTCTCTGCTCTCTCTCTGGTCTCTCTCTCTGCTCTCTCTCTGGTCTCTCTCTGCTCCTCGGTCTCTCTCTCTGCTCTCTCTCTGGTCTCTCTCTGGTCCTCTCTCTGGTCTCTCTCTCTGGTCTCTCTCTCTCTCTCTCCTCGCGTCTCTCTCTCTCTGCGTCTCTCTCTGTCTCTCTCTGTCTCTCTCTGGTCTCTCTCTGCTCTCTCTCGTCTCTCTCTGGTCTCTCTCTGGTCTCTCTCTCTGGTCTCTCTCTGGTCTCTCTCTGTCTCTCTCTGGTCTCTCTCTCGGTCTCTCTCTGGTCTCTCTCTGGTCTCTCTCTGCTCTCTCTCTGGTCCTCTCTCTGGTCTCTCTCTGGTCTCTCTCTGGTCTCTCTCTGGTCTCTCTCTGGTCTCCTCTCTGGTCTCTCTCTGGTCTCTCTCTCTGGTCTCTCTCTGCTCTCTCTCTGGTCTCTCTCTGCTCTCTCTCTGGTCTCTCTCTGGTCTCTCTCTCGGTCTCTCTCTGGTCCTCTCTCTGGTCTCTCTCTGCTCTCTCTCTCTGGTCTCTCTCTGGTCTCTCTCTGGTCTCTCTCTGTCTCTCTCTGGTCTCTCTCTGGTCTCTCTCTCTCTCTCTCGCGTCTCTCTCTCTCTGCTCTCTCTGGTCTCTCTCTGCTCTCTCTCTGGTCTCTCTCTGCTCCTCTCTCTGGTCTCTCTCTGGTCTCTCTCTCTGGTCTCTCTCTGTCTCTCTCTCGGTCTCTCTCTCTGTCTCTCTCTCTGTCTCTCTCTGGTCTCTCTCTGCTCGCTCTCTCTCTCTCTGGTCTCTCTCTGCTCTCTCTCTGGTCTCTCTCTGCTCTCTCTCTGGTCTCTCTCTGCTCTCTCTCTCTGGTCTCTCTCTCTGGTCTCTCTCTCGTCTCTCTCTGGTCTCTCTCTGGTCTCTCTCTGCTCTCTCTCTGTCTCTCTCTGCTCTCTCTCTGGTCTCTCTCTGGTCTCTCTCTCTGGTCTCTCTCTGCTCTCTCTCTGGTCTCTCTCTGGTCCTCTCTCTGGTCTCTCTCTGGTCTCTCTCTCTCTCTCGCGTCTCTCTCTCTCTCTCTGCTCTCTCTCTCTGCTCCTCTCTGGTCTCTCTCTCTGGTCTCTCTCTGGTCTCTCTCTGCTCTCTCTCTGGTCTCTCTCTGCTCCTCTCTCTGGTCTCTCTCTGGTCTCTCTCTCGTCTCTCTCTGGCTCTCTCTCTGGTCTCTCTCTGCTCTCTCTCTGTCTCTCTCTGCTCCTCTCTCTGGTCTCTCTCTCGTCTCTCTCTGGTCTCTCTCTGGTCTCTCTCTCTGGTCTCTCTCTCTGCTCTCTCTCGTCTCTCTCTCTGCTCTCTCTCTGGTCTCTCTCTCGTCTCTCTCTCTGGTCTCTCTCTCTGGTCTCTCTCTGGTCTCTCTCTGGTCTCTCTCTCTGCTCTCTCTCTGGTCTCTCTCTGGCTCTCTCTCTGGTCTCTCTCTGGTCTCTCTCTGGTCTCTCTCTCGTCTCTCTCTGGTCTCTCTCTGGCTCTCTCTCTGGTCTCTCTCTGGTCTCCTCTCTGGTCTCTCTCTGGCTCCTCTCTCTCGCGTCTCTCTCTCCTCGCGTCTCTCTCTCTCTGCTCTCTCTCTGGTCTCTCTCTGGTCTCTCTCTGGTCTCTCTCTGGTCTCTCTCTCTGGTCTCTCTCTGCTCCTCTCTCTCTGTCTCTCTCTGGTCTCTCTCTGCTCTCTCTCTGGTCTCTCTCTGGTCTCTCTCTCGGTCTCTCTCTCTGCTCTCTCTCTGGTCTCTCTCTGGTCTCTCTCTCGGTCTCTCTCTGTCTCTCTCTGGTCTCTCTCTCTGCTCTCTCTCTCGTCTCTCTCTGCTCTCTCTCTCTCGTCTCTCTCTGGTCTCTCTCTGGTCTCTCTCTGCTCTCTCTCTGGTCTCTCTCTCTGGTCTCCTCTCTGTCTCTCTCTGGTCTCTCTCTGTCTCTCTCTCGTCTCTCTCTGGTCCTCTCTCTGGTCTCTCTCTGCTCTCTCTCTCTGTCTCTCTCTGCTCTCTCTCTGGTCTCTCTCTGCTCTCTCTCTCGTCTCTCTCTCTCCTCGCTCTCTCGTCTCTCTCTGGTCTCTCTCTGGTCTCTCTCTCTGTCTCCTCTCTGGTCTCTCTCTGCTCTCTCTCTGGTCTCTCTCTGCTCTCTCTCTGGTCTCTCTCTCTGGTCTCTCTCTGGTCTCTCTCTGGTCTCTCTCTCGTCTCTCTCTGGTCTCTCTCTGGTCTCTCTCTGGTCTCTCTCTGGTCTCTCTCTGGTCTCTCTCTGGTCTCTCTCTCTGGTCTCTCTCTGGTCTCTCTCTGCTCTCTCTCTGGTCTCTCTCTGGTCTCTCTCTGGTCTCTCTCTGGTCTCTCTCTGGTCTCTCTCTCTGCTCTCTCTCTGGTCTCTCTCTGGTCTCCTCTCTGGTCTCTCTCTGGTCTCTCTCTCTGGTCTCTCTCTGGTCTCTCTCTGGTCTCTCTCTGGTCTCTCTCTGGTCTCTCTCTCTGGTCTCTCTCTCTGGTCTCTCTCTGGTCTCTCTCTCTGCTCCTCTCTGTCTCTCTCTGCTCCTCTCTCTCTCTCTGGTCTCTCTCTCTCTCGCTCTCTGTCTCTCTCTGGTCTCTCTCTCTGGTCTCTCTCTGGTCTCTCTCTGCTCTCTCTCTGGTCTCTCTCTCGGTCTCTCTCTGCTCTCTCTCTGGTCTCTCTCTCTGTCTCTCTCTGGTCTCTCTCTGGTCCTCTCTCTGGTCTCTCTCTGCTCTCTCGGTCTCTCTCTGCTCTCTCTCTGGTCTCTCTCTGCTCTCTCTCTGTCTCTCTCTGGTCTCTCTCTCGGTCTCTCTCTCTCTCGCTCTCGTCTCTCTCTGCTCTCTCTCTGGTCTCTCTCTGCTCTCTCTCTGGTCTCTCTCTGGTCTCTCTCTCCTCTCGTCTCTCTCTGGTCCTCTCTCTGGTCTCTCTCTGGTCTCTCTCGTCTCTCGGTCTCTCTCTCGTCTCTCTCTGGTCTCTCTCTGGTCTCTCTCTCGGTCTCTCTCTCTCGCGTCTCGTCTCTCTCTGGTCCTCTCTCTGGTCTCTCTCTGGTCTCTCTCTGGTCTCTCTCTGCTCTCTCTCTGGTCTCTCTCTGCTCTCTCTCTGTCTCTCTCTGGTCCTCTCTCTGGTCTCTCTCTGCTCTCTCTCTGGTCTCTCTCTGGTCTCTCTCTGGTCTCTCTCTCTCGGTCTCTCTCTCTGGTCTCTCTCTGGTCTCTCTCTCTGGTCTCTCTCTGCTCTCTCTCTGGTCTCTCTCTGCTCTCTCTCTGGTCTCTCTCTGCTCTCTCTCTGGTCTCTCTCTCTGGTCCTCTCTCTGGTCTCTCTCTGCTCTCTCTCTGCTCTCTCTCTCCTGGTCTCTCTCTCTCTCTCTCTGGTCTCTCTCTGGTCTCTCTCTCTGGTCTCTCTCTGGTCTCTCTCTGGTCTCTCTCTGCTCTCTCTCTGGTCTCTCTCTGGTCTCTCTCTGGTCTCTCTCTCGGTCTCTCTCTCTCTCGGTCTCTCTCTGCTCTCTCTCTGTCTCTCTCTGCTCCTCTCTCTCGGTCTCTCTCTGCTCTCTCTCTGGTCTCTCTCTGCTCCTCTCTCTGGTCTCTCTCTGGCTCCTCTCTGTCTCTCTCTGCTCCTCTCTCTCGGTCTCTCTCTCTGCTCTCTCTCTGGTCTCTCTCTGTCTCTCTCTCGGTCTCTCTCTCTGCTCCTCTCTGGTCTCTCTCTGCTCCTCTCTCTCGCGTCTCTCTCTCTCTCGCTCTCTCGTCTCTCTCTGCTCCTCTCGGTCTCTCTCTCTGCTCTCTCTCTGTCTCTCTCTGCTCCTCTCTCTCGCGTCTCTCTCTCTCTCGGTCTCTCTCTGCTCTCTCTCCTCGGTCTCTCTCTCGGTCTCTCTCTGTCTCTCTCTGGTCTCTCTCTGCTCCTCTCTCTGCTCTCTCTCGGTCTCTCTCTGGTCTCTCTCTGTCTCTCTCTGCTCCTCTCGGTCTCTCTCTGCTCCTCTCTGGTCTCTCTCTGGTCCTCTCTCTGGTCTCTCTCTCTGGTCTCCTCTCTCTCGTCTCCTCTCTGGTCTCTCTCTGGTCTCTCTCTGGTCTCTCTCTGCTCTCTCTCTGTCTCTCTCTGGTCTCTCTCTGGTCTCTCTCTCGTCTCTCTCTGGTCTCTCTCTGCTCCTCGCTCTCTCGTCTCTCTGCTCTCTCTCTGTCTCTCTCTGGTCTCTCTCTCCTCGCGTCTCTCTCTGGTCTCTCTCTCTGGTCTCTCTCTGCTCTCTCTCGGTCTCCTCTCTCTGCTCTCTCTCTGGTCTCTCTCTGCTCTCTCTCTGGTCTCTCTCTGGTCTCTCTCTGGTCTCTCTCTGGTCTCTCTCTGGTCTCTCTCTCTGGTCTCTCTCTGGTCTCTCTCTGGCTCTCTCTCTGGTCTCTCTCTGGTCTCTCTCTGGTCTCTCTCTGGTCTCTCTCTCTGGTCTCTCTCTCTGGCTCTCTCTCTGTCTCTCTCTGCTCTCTCTCTCGCTCTCTCGTCTCTCTCTGCTCTCTCTCTGTCTCTCTCTGCTCTCTCTCTGGTCTCTCTCTGGCTCTCTCTCTGTCTCTCTCTGGTCTCTCTCTGGTCTCTCTCTGCTCTCTCTCTCTCGGTCTCTCTCTGCTCTCTCTCTGGTCTCTCTCTGTCTCTCTCTCTCGTCTCTCTCTGGTCTCTCTCTGCTCTCTCTCTCGGTCTCTCTCTCTGGTCTCTCTCTGTCTCTCTCTGTCTCCTCTCTGGTCTCTCTCTGCTCTCTCTCTCGGTCTCTCTCTCTCTCGCTCTCTCGTCTCTCTCTGCTCCTCTCGTCTCTCTCTCTCTGCTCTCTCTCTGTCTCTCTCTCTGCTCTCTCTCTGGTCTCTCTCTGCTCGTCTCTCTCTGGTCTCTCTCTGGTCTCTCTCTCTCGTCTCTCTCTGGTCTCTCTCTGCTCCTCTCTGTCTCTCTCTGGTCTCTCTCGCTCCTCTCGTCTCTCTCTGCTCCTCTCTGTCTCTCTCTCTGGTCTCCTCTCTGTCTCTCTCTGCTCCTCTCTCCTCGGTCTCTCTCTCCTCGGTCTCTCTCTCTGCTCTCTCTGCTCTCTCGTCTCTCTGCTCTCTCTGCTCTCTCTCTGGTCTCTCTCTGCTCTCTCTCTCTCGCGTCTCTCTCTCTCTGGTCTCTCTCTGGTCTCTCTCTGCTCCTCTCGGTCTCTCTCTCTGCTCTCTCTCTGGTCTCTCTCTGCTCTCTCTCTGGTCTCTCTCTCTGGTCTCTCTCTCGTCTCTCTCTGCTCCTCTCTCTCGGTCTCTCTCTGGTCTCTCTCTGCTCTCTCTCTCTCGCTCTCCTCTCTCTGCTCTCTCTCTGGTCTCTCTCTGCTCTCTCTCGGTCTCTCTCTCTGTCTCCTCTCTGTCTCTCTCTCTCTCGGTCTCTCTCTCGGTCTCTCTCTGCTCCTCGCTCTCTCTCGTCTCTCTCTCGCGTCTCTCTCTCTGCTCTCTCTCTGTCTCTCTCTGCTCTCTCTCTCGGTCTCTCTCTCGTCTCTCTCTCGTCTCTCTCTGGTCTCTCTCTCGGTCTCTCTCTCTCTCTCTCTCTCTGGTCTCTCTCTGCTCTCTCTCGGTCTCTCTCTGCTCTCTCTCTGGTCTCTCTCTGCTCTCTCTCTGGTCTCTCTCTCTCGCGTCTCTCTCTCGTCTCTCTCTGGTCTCTCTCTGTCTCTCTCTGCTCTCTCTCTGCTCTCTCGTCTCTCTCTGCGTCCGGCTGCGGGGGAGGAGTTTGTTAATCTGTGTTTTATGTTGAACATTGACAGATACCGGCAAAGTAGTGCTTTTCCGAAAAACACTGATTCAAACACTGCTCAAGAGTTCTGCAACTTGTTTAAATTATTGTTTATGTTCCTCGCGTCTCTCTCTCCTCGCGTCTTCGTCTCTCTGCTCCTCTCTGTCTCTCTCTGCTCCTCTCTCCCCGCGTCTCTCTCTGCTCCTCTCCTCGCGTCTCTCTGCTCCTCGCGTCTCCGTCTCTCTGCTCCTCTCTGTCTCTCTCTGCTCCTCTCTGTCTCTCTCTGCTCCTCTCTCCTCGCGTCTCTCTCTCCTCGCGTCTCCGTCTCTCTCTCCTCGCGTCTCCGTCTCTCTGCTCCTCTCTGTCTCTCTCTGCTCCTCGCGTCTCTCTCTCCTCGCGTCTCCGTCTCTCTCTGCTCCTCGCGTCTCCGTCTCTCTGCTCCTCTCTGTCTCTCTCTGCTCCTCTCTGTCTCTCTCTGCTCCTCTCTCCTCGCGTCTCTCTCTCCTCGCGTCTCCGTCTCTCTCTGCTCCTCGCGTCTCCGTCTCTCTCTGCTCCTCTCTGTCTCTCTCTGCTCCTCTCTCCTCGCGTCTCTCTCTCCTCGCGTCTCCGTCTCTCTCTGCTCCTCGCGTCTCCGTCTCTCTCTGCTCCTCGCGTCTCCGTCTCTCTCCTCGCGTCTCCGTCTCTCTCTCTCCTCGCGTCTCCGTCTCTCTGCTCCTCTCTGTCTCTCTCTGCTCCTCTCTCCTCGCGTCTCTCTCTCCTCGCGTCTCCGTCTCTCTCTCCTCGCGTCTCCGTCTCCTCGCGTCTCCGTCTCTCTGCTCCTCTCTGTCTCTCTCTGCTCCTCTCTCCTCGCGTCTCTCTCTCCTCGCGTCTCTCGCACCTGCGCTTCTTAAAGATGTTGTTTGATGCGGAGCAGAGTCAGCAGCTAGATTTGTTGTGAGATTATTAAAAGAAGCTGGTTCTCTTATCTTTACAGTATATAAAGTTTGTGGATGTCATTGCATTGGTGATTAAATGCTATTTTATTTGAATAATGATTGTAAATCTGACTTTTAAAGTCAGTGCCTCCCCAATCACAAACCTCACCGCACGTCCCTGCTGTAGTCCACTGTCACACACTTCTGCAGGGTCTGTAGTCCACTGACACACACTTCTGTCTGTAGTCCACTGACACACACTTCTGTCTGTAGTCCACTGATACACACTTCTGCAGGGTCTGTAGTCCACTGACACACACTTCTGTCTGTAGTCCACTGACACACACTTCTGTCTGTAGTCCACTGATACACACTTCTGCAGGGTCTGTAGTCCACTGACACACACTTCTGTCTGTAGTCCACTGTCACACACTTCTGTCTGTAGTCCACTGTCACACACTTCTGTCACATACTTCTGTCTGTAGTCCACTGACACACACTTCTGTCTGTAGTCCACTGACACACACTTCTGTCTGTAGTCCACTGACACACACTTCTGTCTGTAGTCCACTGACACACACGTCTGTCTGTAGTCCACTGTCACACACTTCTGTCTGTAGTCCACTGACACACACTTCTGTTTGTAGTCCACTGACACACACTTCTGTCTGTAGTCCACTGACACACACGTCTGTCTGTAGTCCACTGTCACACACTTCTGTCTGTAGTCCACTGACACACACTTCTGTCTGTAGTCCACTGTCACACACTTCTGTCTGTAATCCACTGACACACACTTCTGTCTGTAGTCCACTGTCACACACTTCTGTCTGTAGTCCACTGTCACACACTTCTGTCTGTAGTCCACTGTCACACACTTCTGTCTGTAGTCCACTGACACACACTTCTGTCTGTAGTCCACTGTCACACACTTCTGTCTGTAGTCCACTGACACACACTTCTCTCTGTAATCCACTGACACACACTTCTGTCTGTAGTCCACTGACACACACTTCTGCAGGGTCTGTAGTCCACTGTCACACACTTCTGTCTGTAATCCACTGACACACACTTCTGTATGTAGTCCACTGTCACACACTTCTGTCACATACTTCTGTCTGTAGTCCACTGATACACACTTCTGTCTGTAGTCCACTGTCACACACACTTCTGTCTGTAGTCCACTGTCACACACTTCTGTCTGTAGTCCACTGACACACACTTCTGTCTGTAGTCCACTGTCACACACTTCTGTCTGTAGTCCACTGTCACACACTTCTGTCTGTAGTCCACTGACACACACTTCTGTATGTAGTCCACTGTCACATACTTCTGTCTGTAGTCCACTGACACACACTTCTGTCTGTAGTCCACTGACACACACTTCTGTCTGTAGTCCACTGTCACACACTTCTGTCTGTAGTCCACTGACACACACTTCTGTCTGTAGTCCACTGTCACACACTTCTGTCTGTAGTCCACTGTCACACACACTTCTGTCTGTAGTCCACTGACACACACTTCTGTCTGTAGTCCACTGTCACACACACTTCTGTCTGTAGTCCACTGTCACACACACTTCTGTCTGTAGTCCACTGTCACACACTTCTGTCTGTAGTCCACTGACACACACTTCTGTCTGTAGTCCACTGTCACACACTTCTGTCTGTAGTCCACTGTCACACACACTTCTGTCTGTAGTCCACTGTCACATACTTCTGTCTGTAGTCCACTGTCACACACACTTCTGTCTGTAGTCCACTGTCACATACTTCTGTCTGTAGTCCACTGTCACACACACTTCTGTCACACACTTCTGTCTGTAGTCCACTGACACACACTTCTGTCTGTAGTCCACTGTCACACACACTTCTGTCTGTAGTCCACTGTCACATACTTCTGTCTGTAGTCCACTGTCACACACACTTCTGTCTGTAGTCCACTGACACACACTTCTGTCTGTAGTCCACTGTCACACACACTTCTGTCTGTAGTCCACTGTCACACACACTTCTGTCTGTAGTCCACTGTCACACACTTCTGTCTGTAGTCCACTGACACACACTTCTGTCTGTAGTCCACTGTCACACACTTCTGTCTGTAGTCCACTGACACACACTTCTGTCTGTAGTCCACTGTCACACACTTCTGTCTGTAGTCCACTGACACACACTTCTGTCTGTAGTCCACTGTCACACACACTTCTGTCTGTAGTCCACTGTCACACACTTCTGTCTGTAGTCCACTGACACACACTTCTGTCTGTAGTCCACTGACACACACTTCTGTCTGTAGTCCACTGTCACACACACTTCTGTCTGTAGTCCACTGACACACACTTCTGTCTGTAGTCCACTGTCACACACACTTCTGTCTATAGTCCACTGTCACACACTTCTGTCTGTAGTCCACTGACACACACTTCTGTCTGTAGTCCACTGTCACACACTTCTGTCTGTAGTCCACTGACACACACTTCTGTCTGTAGTCCACTGTCACACACTTCTGTCTGTAGTCCACTGACACACACTTCTGTATGTAGTCCACTGTCACACACTTCTGTCACATACTTCTGTCTGTAGTCCACTGACACACACTTCTGTCTGTAGTCCACTGACACACACTTCTGTATGTAGTCCACTGTCACACACTTCTGTCACATACTTCTGTCTGTAGTCCACTGACACACACTTCTGTCTGTAGTCCACTGTCACACACTTCTGTCTGTAGTCCACTGACACACACTTCTGTCTGTAGTCCACTGTCACACACACTTCTGTCTGTAGTCCACTGTCACACACTTCTGTCTGTAGTCCACTGACACACACTTCTGTCTGTAGTCCACTGACACACACTTCTGTCTGTAGTCCACTGTCACACACACTTCTGTCTGTAGTCCACTGACACACACTTCTGTCTGTAGTCCACTGTCACACACACTTCTGTCTGTAGTCCACTGTCACACACTTCTGTCTGTAGTCCACTGACACACACTTCTGTCTGTAGTCCACTGTCACACACTTCTGTCTGTAGTCCACTGACACACACTTCTGTCTGTAGTCCACTGTCACACACTTCTGTCTGTAGTCCACTGTCACACACTTCTGTCTGTAGTCCACTGACACACACTTCTGTCTGTAGTCCACTGTCACACACTTCTGTCTGTAGTCCACTGACACACACTTCTGTCTGTAGTCCACTGTCACACACACTTCTGTCTGTAGTCCACTGTCACACACTTCTGTCTGTAGTCCACTGACACACACTTCTGTCTGTAGTCCACTGTCACACACTTCTGTCTGTAGTCCACTGACACACACTTCTGTCTGTAGTCCACTGTCACACACTTCTGTCTGTAGTCCACTGACACACACTTCTGTCTGTAGTCCACTGTCACACACACTTCTGTCTGTAGTCCACTGTCACACACTTCTGTCTGTAGTCCACTGACACACACTTCTGTCTGTAGTCCACTGACACACACTTCTGTCTGTAGTCCACTGACACACACTTCTGTCTGTAGTCCACTGTCACACACACTTCTGTCTGTAGTCCACTGACACACACTTCTGTCTGTAGTCCACTGTCACACACACTTCTGTCTGTAGTCCACTGACACACACTTCTGTCTGTAGTCCACTGACACACACTTCTGTCTGTAGTCCACTGTCACACACACTTCTGTCTGTAGTCCACTGACACACACTTCTGTCTGTAGTCCATGTAGAAAGTGGGTGGCGGAGTGAGCACTTCAGCACAGAGCGAGGAGTGGGAGGTGTGTGGTCGGAGAGAGTTTGGGCCTGTGTCTTTTGTGTGTGTGTGTCTTGTGTGTGTTGAATGAGTGAGGGGGTGGAGCCAAATAAGTGTCTGCCTCTTTTTCATTTCTGTTTATTTTGTGTCTTGTTTCATAGCCAATCACTGACCTCTAACCAGGGTCTAACTAGGGTCTAACGAGGACAGCTCTAACCAGGGTCTAACCAGGGTCTAACCATGGCAGGTCTAACCCAGGTCTTAAGTTTGTGTAAGCCCTCAGTCGTACAGGGATTAGTCAAAGCAAAGGAAGGTTTCTCACCCATCATCTGTACTTCTTAGCAAACTTGCTAAGAAGTACAGATGATGGGTGAGAAACCTTCCTTTGCTTTAACCCAGGTCTTGTTTCTAGTCACTGTTTTTGTTCTGTTTTTTGTTTAGTTTCAATTTGCATAACATTTGAAATACATTCTTACTCTACTCTTCTTGCAGAGTGGAGAACATGTCCATGCGCCTGGAGGAGGTGAACGAGAGGGAGAACACCATGAAAGCTTCTCTGCAGACTGTGGATCTCCGCTTGGCTCAGCTCGAGGAGATCCACGGCAGGATGGCAGTGGCTCTGGAGAAGCTGGCAGGAGTGGACAAGCTGGAGCTGACCCGAACCTATTCCCGAAACTCGTCCGTGTGCGACCCGTCCTCTCTGCTCCGCCAGAGCAGCATCAACAGCGCCGACGGATACAGCCTTTACCGCTTCCACATGGACCTGGAGGAGATCTCGCAGCAGCAGAAGGACGCCGACGAAGGTGCTAAGAAGGTAGAGAAACAGAGGAGTCTTCGCTCGAGTCCGGCCCTCAACAAGGACGGCAGCAGCCTGGATGTGTGTGGCATAGACAGATCCAGGCCCAGCTCCTGCGTGGACATTTTTATATCTCCGTGTGAGCAGAAACCTCTGTCTCTAAGCTCGAGTCAAGAAACGGTGGCGAGGAGTTCACAGGGAAGTACGCTGGTATTGGACAAGTTGATGGACAAGAACAGACTCAAGCCTTCGTCGCCAAAACGTACAAAATCCTTGCGTCACTACCCACCCGAAGAACAAGGGACTATACCTCCCATGACCAAGCGCCGATCGATGAGTACCATCATAGTCAGCCCTCCGGATGAGCCAGAGCAACCTCCAAGCCCAACACGGGAAGTTCCAGCTGCTGCCACACCTCTACAAAGAACTAAATCTTTGAGGTATGAACAGCCTGAAGGCGACGTCACAAAGAAGAGGACTATGAGTAGCATCATCTACAATCCAAAAGAAACTGCCGAGACCGGACAAACGGACTATAAATCCATGTTGGAGCAGATGAGGCAAACACCAAACCAGTGGCCAGCCAATGTAGAGTATCAAGTACATCCGAGCGGCTTTGGACAAACCCCAAAAGTATTGACAGTGAGAAATATGCCGTCGCAGTTTCAATCAGAGCAACGTGAGCAAGGAAGCATCCCAGACACAGCACCGCCGCCCGTGCCGCCGAAAATACCAGCCAGAAGGAACCTCTCAGACTCGACGGACTACCTGTCTGTAGCCGACGAGAGGTTTCTTCCGTACTACAGGTCACAGAGCTTCAATGTGTGCGACAGGAGATTGAAGCCCAGAGTGTTGGTGAGCGAACAGAGAGCCGCCAGCAGCGACACGGACATTAGCGCGCCGTGTGAAGGTCCTACAGGGGGCGCTACTGAGGGGACTAGCATTGAGCCGACACAAGAGACTGAGCCGACACAATAGACCACTGAACTATTTGTCTTTGAAAATAACTTTGAGAATATTTGTACCTATTGGTAAACTCTGGGCTGTAGTTTCACGGTGATATCCGAGAAGATTCTTAATTTTGAGCCATATATGTATTTTTTTTTCCTGCATTAAACGGGTTATTTGCTTTGTTGAACATTCAGTTTTAGAATTCGTAGGGTACATAAAAACTGCTCCAATCCACAGATTTTTTATATCTCTTTTCGGTCTCTGCATTTGTCTCAATGTGAGTGACTATTTTTGTAGAATCATAATAATGTAGGTTAAACAAAAACTGGAGGTGACGCTAATCACGTGGAATCAAAAGAATGCATCAAATCTGATTAAAACAAGAAATATATGGCTTAATCTTGATGCAAATAAAATGTCAAAACAATAGTTCCGGGTGAATGAGTGTGTTTGAGAGTGTAGAGGTGTGTTCATTAACATGCCCCAACCAAATAAACAGTTCAATAAATATACTGTATGCACTTAATGAGCCACCTGAAAAAAGCTTTTGGGAAATGTCCGGGTCAACATTTTCCTCATGAGTGTTTATTTTTCTAGTCATGCTTTTCTAGGGAAGTTTCAATCTTTTCATCAGAATTCAGAATCTGTTCCTCACCATCTCTCTCTCTCCTCTCTCTCTTACGTTTGTAGTACAGAGATAATGACCACACGTTAGCATATTCTGACACTTATTTTAAATGGTTTTGGTAAGCTGGCAACGTATTCTTATGTGTGTCTGGAAATGTCTGCTCAAAGCTTTTAATGTCAACAACAAAGCTGTTTCAAAGAAATAAACAGGTTGATTAGAAATTCTCTACTTCTGCTATTCATTCAAGTTCACTTATAATTCCAATATATGAATTGGGCATCGGAGCTAAAATTACAAATGTGCTATTGATAATGTAAAATACAGTAACTTTGATTAAATGACAAGGCTATAGCAGCGCAACGCTGAACAAATAAGGTAATTAAATGAACAAAAGCTTTAAGGGCTAAAACTGGGGAATATAACTACACAATTAAAAACTGTTTGGATAACATGCTAACTGCTGCTATGGTAAGATAAGATGTACTTTATTCATCTCACACTGGAGACATTTACATGTCACGGTTGGGATAGAAACACTCAGATTGTGCAGAAAGTAAGAAATGTGCAAACAGGACATATGTAAAAAAAAGTGGAAATGAGAAGAAGTGTCAATATTAGTGCAGGTTTTTCAGTCTTATACAGTGACTTGTTGTACAGTCTGACAGCGGTGGGGATAAAGGCCCTGCTCCTTCTTCCACTGAAGGAGCTCCTCAGCTCCTCTACAGTCCTGTGCAGTGGGAGGTGTTGTCCATGATGGAGGTGGCTTTGACTAGCACCTCCTGTGCCTGTGGAGGTGATCCTCCACAGAGTCCAGGGGCCTCCTGTCCCTCACCTCCTCCACAGAGTCCAAGGGCCTCCTGTCCTTCACCTCCTCCACAGAGTCCAGGGGCCTCCTGTCCCTCACCTCCTCCACAGAGTCCAAGGGCCTCCTGTCCTTCACCTCCTCCACAGAGTCCAGGGGCCTCCTGTCCCTCACCTCCTCCACAGAGTCCAGGGGCCTCCTGTCCCTCACCTCCTCCACAGAGTCCAGGGGCCTCCTGTCCCTCACCTCCTCCACAGAGTCCAGGGGCCTCCTGTCCCTCACCTCCTCCACAGAGTCCAGGGGCCTCCTGTCCCTCACCTCCTCCACAGAGTCCAGGGCTTAGGCCCAGTCCTTAACATGGGCCTAAGCACCTGTCAGAGCTGTGTGTGTGTGTGTGTGTGTGTGTGTGTGTGTGTGTGTGTGTGTGTGTGTGTGTGTGTGTGTGTGTGTGTGTGTGTGTGTGTGTGTGTGTGTGTGTGTGTGTGTGTGTGTGTGTGTGTGTGTGTGTGTGTGTGTGTGTGTGTGTGTGTGTGTGTAGTGAAGCCACAGTGTGTTCCTCGGGGCAGAGGTGGTGGTCCAGGTGCAGGTCCAGGTGCAGGTCCAGGTGCAGGTCCAGGTGCAGGTCCAGGTCCAGGTGCAGGTCCAGGTGCAGGTCCAGGTGCAGGTCCAGGTGCAGGTCCAGGTGCAGGTGCAGGTGCAGGTGCAGGTCCAGGTGCAGGTCCAGGTGCAGGTGCAGGTGCAGGTGCAGGTCCAGGTGCAGGTCCAGGTGCAGGTGCAGGTCCAGGTGCAGGTCCAGGTGCAGGTCCAGGTCCAGGTGCAGGTCCAGGTCCAGGTGCAGGTCCAGGTGCAGGTCCAGGTCCAGGTCCAGGTGCAGGTCCAGGTCCAGGTGCAGGTCCAGGTCCAGGTGCAGGTCCAGGTGCAGGTCCAGGTGCAGGTCCAGGTGCAGGTCCAGGTGCAGGTCCAGGTGCAGGTTCAGGTCCAGGTGCAGGTGCAGGTCCAGGTGCAGGTCCAGGTGCAGGTCCAGGTGCAGGTCCAGGTGCAGGTCCAGGTGCAGGTGCAGGTCCAGGTGCAGGTCCAGGTGCAGGTCCAGGTGCAGGTCCAGGTGCAGGTCCAGGTGCAGGTCCAGGTCCAGGTCCAGGTGCAGGTCCAGGTGCAGGTCCAGGTGCAGGTCCAGGTCCAGGTCCAGGTGCAGGTCCAGGTGCAGGTCCAGGTGCAGGTCCAGGTGCAGGTCCAGGTCCAGGTTCAGGTCCAGGTGCAGGTGCAGGTCCAGGTGCAGGTCCAGGTGCAGGTCCAGGTGCAGGTGCAGGTCCAGGTGCAGGTCCAGGTGCAGGTCCAGGTGCAGGTGCAGGTCCAGGTGCAGGTGCAGGTCCAGGTGCAGGTCCAGGTGCAGGTCCAGGTGCAGGTCCAGGTGCAGGTCCAGGTGCAGGTCCAGGTGCAGGTGCAGGTCCAGATGCAGGTCCAGGTGCAGGTCCAGGTGCAGGTCCAGGTGCAGGTCCAGGTGCAGGTGCAGGTCCAGGTCCAGGTCCAGGTCCAGGTGCAGGTCCCTGTAGAACACATGCATCACTCTCTGCAGAGCCTCCAGACTCAGAGAGGATGGAGCAGTCGTCTACATCTCTCAGTGTCCCATACGACATGGGACGCTTCTTCATCAGCCCGGTTCCAAACAGCGATCCTGGGCCTAAGACATTCAGCATTCATTAATACTTGATTCAAACAGATACAAAATAAAAAAACAGTTTGAATAAGAAATATGTGGAGGAAGGAGAGTGATGCAGCACAGAACAAGTGAGGGGAGAGTGTGTCTGTGCGTGGGTGTGTAAAAAAAAAAAAAGAGTTAATTATAGAATATATGTTTTAAGTAAATTAAATATATCAGTATAGAGATAACATAATTTTATTTTAGTAATCTTAAGTATAATTGAGTGCATTAACTCATTGACTGCGATAGACGATACTAAAGTGATAGTCTGGAACTCTAAATGAATTACACATTTTAATAATAGTTAATATAAAATAAGTCATTTTATTCATTCTAATATTATGGTTAAGTCCCGCCTTCCCCTCTCTTAGCTGTAGTTCAGAATCCACGATGCCGTCCACGTTAACCAATCACGTGATGCCAAAGGCTGTCAATCATCAGCGCTGATGCTCGTAGCTGCTCATGCTCAGTTGTTTGTTTTCGCGGAGCCTCTGGAGCTATTCACTAAACGAACTAGAAACCTTTTTTTCCTGATGACACTGGATAGTCCAGTCCATCCGAATCTGGTTATATATTTCACATAGTCATAGCATGTAATATTCTGCGGGTCTTGAAAACCATTGGAATCATCAAAAACGGGTAGTAGTCAATGAGTTAATGAAAATATCCCAAACTTATATTTCCTAAACTACAACATATAATTTATACACATTTGCACATATTCTACCAAGATTCTATACCAAAGAGACGAATATTCAAAACTACTGGCAAATCTGTTTAACCAAATACATTTTAACATTTGAAAAGAACATGTGGTTTTGCTAGCAAAGAGCACATGCAGCGTCATGCTAGCCTAGCACGTGCGCCGCAGTAAGGTCAAAAACGCTTATTAGCCTTGTTCTAAACCGTGTGGGGATGATCGATGTGGATTAAATGTGTATTAGAATTAATGACGCATCTGCCCTCACCACGGAACTATGGCCCTTACACCAAAATACACGCTTCCATCTGTCACACCGTAAACAAATCGTCAAAGCACAGAGTGGAGATAGCTGCGAACAGCACTCAAATGGAAACTAGATTAAATCAGTCCCAAAGTTTAGGTTCTGCCGCTCCAGCTGTTTTTACGTCTGTATTCGCTACAGAGGAGAGCGCTACAGCTTCACTTCAGCCGGACACAAGCATTTATTTGTGCTTGGCATGTGACTCTTTTCGGGGATCATTTCCACAAACTCGCAGACCGCTTGGATCTTGGTCACAACTTTGGGATTTTGTGAAAGAATATGGAGCTATTATTGTTTCAACAATATTTGTGCGTGTGTAAAAAGATTTGTGGGTTTGTAACCAGATTTGTGTGTGTGTCGAAAAAATATATGTGCGTGTGTAAATAGATCTGTGTGTGTAAATAGATGTGTGTGTGTAATTATATATGTGTGTGTGTAAAAGAAAAAAAAAAGTATGTTTTACACACAGATCTTTTAACGCGGTGTGCGTGTGTACCCAGATTTGTGTGTGTGCACTTTGACATTTATATCTGTAACAGAACAATCTGTGTGTAAATAACCACTTTGTAATAAGTGTTACGCACAGGCTCTCGTTTTACACACAAATCTCTTTTGACACACCTCTTGCGCCAGAAGTGTGTCAAAAGAGATTTGTAAGTTTAATGTGGTTGTTCTAGCACAGGGGTTGGCAACCCGCGGCTCCGGAGCCGCATGCGGCTCTTTAGTGCCCCTTGAGTGGCTCCTGGAGCCTTTTCAAAAATGTCTGAAAATGAGTGGGAAGGGTATATTTTATTTCTAGTTTCAATGTGGTTTCTGTAGGAGGGACAACATTCTTAACGTTTTCCAATGCAGTAAAAATGTGCATAAGAAATATTTAATTTTAACATTTGTGTCAACTGAGATTACGCTGTTACGCGGCCCCGCCATGGGCCCCGCGCCGGCCGCTGTTGTAAACAAACCAGCATGTGCCACATGAGTCCGCATAAATCCCAAAGCTAAAAAGGGAAATAGTTGATAAGAACCAGGAAGTCAAAGAGGAAGGACTGCTTCATGTTTGCTTTGTAATGAGAATATATTGAAGAACAAAAAGAGTCATGTGGAAAATCGGCTGCTGACCCCAGTTTGGAGAGAAACACTGCGATCGCAGTTATTCTGGAGGATTCATCTCCAAACTTCTACGGCTACATTTTGTTGCAACACGAGGAACAAAAAAGTGCAAAACACCATTCGGGACATTCAGCTCCAGCCAACTCCAGCCGTGACGACGTGTGACGTGATGGATATGAACAGACAGTGCTGTAATGCAGGTGTGTGAACTCTGAGCCAAAAACAGATGTATTTACTGTATTTCTACAATTGCATGAACGCAACAAAAGGAAAGTTAAACTTAAAGCATATAGCAGAGTCACATGGTGCGTCACTCTCTTGCACTACAGTGAAAATGTATATATATATATATATATATATATATATATATAATAATCATGAATGCATATTATGTATTTGTAGCCTATACTTACTCATTTTGATAGTAGGCTAATACAGCTTACAGCCTGTGTTGCTTTCATAAAAACCTTTAAAAAGGCAGTAAAGTTTATGCGGCTCCAGACAGATTTGTTTTTTGTATTTTTGCTCTAATATGGCTCTTTGAACTTTTTGAGTTGCCGACCCCTGTTCTAGCAGTACACCAGCAGATGGTGCTGTTTGTAGCTGGTTATTCAGATCAGGACGACAAGGGACACTAAAATCCCCACAAAATCCGACCTTTATGAAAGCTGGAGGTTCTCTGTCAGGTTCTCTGTCAGCTGAGGTCGAGCTGTTTTAGTTTACATTGAGTTCTATGGGGGAAATGTCTGTGCCCTCGTGAATTTAGTCTGGTTTAGTCTGGTTTAGTCTGCAGTACCGCGAGAATCCCGCGAGCATTTGGGGTCTTCAGCTCCAAGCTGTAGGCAAGGCAAGTTTATTTGTATAGCACAATTCATACACAAGGCAATTCAAAGTGCTGAACAAAACAAGAAAGCATTAAAATCATAAATAATCACAGAACATTAAAAAGAAAGATAAAAATATAAAATCCCTCAGTTGTATGCACAGCTAAACAGAACAGTCTTTAACCTGGTTTTAAACATTGTCAGAGAGGAGGCCTGTCTCACATCTTCAGGAAGACTGTTCCAGATTTTAGCAGCATGAATCTGAAAAGCAGCCTCCCCATGTTTAGTTCTGACTCTGGGCACTAACAGGAGTCCAGTCCCTGTGCTCCTCAGAGTCCCAGCAGGAGTCCAGTCCCTGTGCTCCTCAGAGTCCCAGCAGGAGGCCAGTCCCTGTGCTCCTCAGAGTCCCAGCAGGAGTCCAGTCCCTGTGCTCCTCAGAGTCCCAGCAGGAGTCCAGTCCCTGTGCTCCTCAGAGTCCCAGCAGGAGTCCAGTCCCTGTGCTCCTCAGAGTCCCAGCAGGAAACCAGTCCCTGTGCTCCTCAGAGTCCCAGCAGGAGTCCAGTCCCTGTGCTCCTCAGAGTCCCAGCAGGAGTCCAGTCCCTGTGCTCCTCAGAGTCCCAGCAGGAGTCCAGTCCCTGTGCTCCTCAGAGTCCCAGCAGGAGTCCAGTCCCTGTGCTCCTCAGAGTCCCAGCAGGAGTCCAGTCCCTGTGCTCCTCAGAGTCCGGGCTGGTTCATATGGGACTAACATGTCACTAATATATTTTGGTGCGAGGCCATGGAGAGACTTGTAACAAGCAGAGCTGTTTTAAAGTCTATTCTCTGAGCCAGAGGAAGCCAGTGCCGAGACCTGAGGACCGGACTAATATGGTCGTACTTCCTGGTTCTAGTCAGGACTAATATGGTCGTACTTCCTGGTTCTAGTCAGGACTCGAGCTGCTGCATTTTGAATGTACTGCAGCTGTTTTACAGCCTGTTTGGACAGACCTGTGAGCAGGCCATTGCAGTAGTCTAACCTACTGGAGACAAATGCATGGATAAGAATCTCCAAGTCTGCTTTAGACACTATGTTTTTGATCCTGGCAATGTTTTTTAGATGGTAAAAAGCTGCTGATGTTACTGATTTGATGTGGCTATTAAAATGTAAGTCTGAGTCCAGTATTACCCCTAGATTTCTGACCTTGTTTGAAGGTTTTAGGGAGAGAGACTGTAGGTGACAGATGACGCTCTCTCTTTGTTTCTGGGGACCAAAGTAATACCCTATCCAGTTAATATAATAGATCCATACTAGCTTACCTAAATGTTTCGCTCACTCAGTTATGTATGCTAAGTTAATATGGAGTTATCCAATTAATCATGTAATTATTGATTATTCCTTGCCTCAAAATGTAGTATCATTAGTTTTAAAACGTTTGTTGTGTGTGAAACTCTACCTGCACTGAACCCTGATGACAGCACAGACCAGACTGAAAATATTAACAGACCCAGGGTACAGACATGAAGATTTGAAGCAGCTTTTGGCGCCATCTATCGGCTGATCTGCAAAAGTACCAGTGATAAGAGTTCAGTTATTATAATATACCCATGAAGTTTAGAAGCATCAAAAGCAGAGACAGGTCAAACTCAGGCTAGTGGGCCAAATCCGGCCCGCAAGACCATTTAAGTGGCCCCAAAGTGATTTTCATTTATTATGATTACCTCGCAGTGTTTATGGTATATTATGAGTGGCATCTATTTCATCAGGAAGACAACCCCATTTCATTTATCTTAAAAAAATTGAACCCAACACATGACTATAAGTGAAAGTGTGTATATTTGATCCAGTTATTGTTAAATCCAAATACATTTTGTTTTCAGAAAAATCATGTAATTATCCATGTTAAATAAAAGTCATATCCAATTACCTTCATAATATAAAGAAAATCCACTCTTTCTGCACCTCACCAGTTTCTATTGTTTTCCTTCGGCCCCTGACCATGAGAGTTTGACAACCCTGACTTAAAGGGTTAACCTAAAAGTTCAAAATTAAATCTAGCTTGAATTGTTCATACACTTACTGCGAGAACCAATTTGAGCTCTAAAACTATATATATTAATTTCTAAAGCCACGTATGGTGTAGCTACAGCTGTTCTGGGGCAGACCACGATCACTGTTCTGAGAAATCAAGTTCCAAGAATTACATTTTCAAACATGCTTCAAACGTGGCCCTGGAATAAATGTAAGAATCCCAGTTCTAGACCCTCTCTCAGGTTTGTCAGTAACAACGCTAAAATCCAGGCCACAACCTTAAAAAACTGCATATAATGACAGATCTAGAGCAGCTTTTGCAGCTCGACGAGTGAATTCTGGAGGTTCAGGTCATGAATTGTACCATTTAAAAAGAGAAAAGAGCTCAGGGTGATATTGCCACGCAGACTTTGAAAATGGGCTTTTATTAACAAAATGAGTTTACCTTCATAGAAAGCATAATGAAATCCTGGACACACATTTAAATAAAGCAGCGACACCCATGTGCAATAGAACAGACTGTGCAGAGACGTAGACGTGGATCACTGGGTCTGACACTGGACTCCAGACCGTGGACCCTCTTCATCATCATCGTTGTAGGCCTCTCTCTGAGTCTTCCTCTGCTGCGCGTTAACGTCCACGTCCGACAGATCCACCTCCTCCATGTCGTCTGTCAGCATCACGTCGTCTCTGGGAGGCAGCAGTCTCTCCAGCTGGTACATGAGGTGCTCAGGAAGCCAGTCCTTCTCTGGGAATTCAACCTGCAACCAATGGGACGGTTATGTTACTGGGAAAAAGGTAAAGAAACAGGGACACTAGAGAGCGAGAGAGCGCAAGAGCGAGAGAGAGAGACCAGAAACCAGAAAGAGAGAGAGAGAGACCAGAAAGAGAGACACCAGAGAGAGAGAGAGACCAGAAAGAGAGACACCAGAGAGAGAGAGACCAGAAAGAGGGACACCAGAGAGAGAGAGAGAGAGAACAGAAAGAGAGAGACACCAGAGATAGAGACCAGAAAGAGAGACACCAGAGAGAGAGAGAGAACAGAAAGAGAGAGACAAGAGAGAGACCAGAGAGAGACACCAGAGAGACACCAGAGAGACCAGAAAGAGAGACCCGAAAGAGAGAGAATCCAGAGAGATCCAAATATAGCACAGATATTTTTTTTCTACACATCTCTGACAGAGTCTTACCAGGAAATGCACACAGAGTTGTCCTTTCTCAAACGGCTCTCTGTAAAGCGGCATCCCTTCACTCTGAATACATTTGACGTCATCGGGTTTAATGACTTTCCCTTTAATCAAAACAAAGACAGTTGGAAATGCAACACTTACACCTTTTTTTAAAAAACTCTGCAACGCTAATGCTACCTGGTGCGTTGCTAACGACCAGTATTCTGTTGTCCAGTGTCGTGATGGTCTTCCTGAATCCACACAGAGCTTCTACCAGTTTGATCTGCATTCTCGTGATCAGGTCGTCTCCCTGGCGTTGGAAAGTCCCGTGTTCCTTCTGGTCCAGGACGATGATGACGTCTCCGGCCTCCAGTCCTGGCTCCTGGTCGCCCTCGCCGTTGAATGTGATTTTCTGACCGTCTTTCATACCTACAGGAAAATCAAAGAAATTATATTCGTGAGAAAAATATCATTAAAATGCCAGGGAAACAAAACTACTCTCTCTGTTTGACATGAACGTTATCTGGCTGTATTTTACTTTTTGATTCAATTTGTTTGGGCCATTTATCAGTCGACTTTACAATGTTGTCGATTTCTCAACAGCAGATCAGAGAAATCGTTCTTACTCAGGAAGTGCAATAATCACCGAAGCATATGGGGCAGATGAGCAATATTTATAACTGTTAATAAATGTCAAATATCTATGGCTTGTAAAACGATTAAATGCAATGAACATTATGTATCGTAAATCTGAGGAGAGATAATTGTGAAAGAGAATGAGTAACAGGCGTGAAAAGGGACTTTGTAAATAAGGCCAACACAACTGACTCTCACTGCAAATGTATCTACGGTTAACTCATTGACTGCTGCCGTTTTTGATGATTTCACTGATTCTCAAGACCCACAGAATATTATTGCTTAAGACTATGTGAAATATGAAACCAGATTCTGAAAGACTGGATTGTCTTCTTTCATCAGCAAAAATAAGTTTGTTTCTAGCTGTCTTTATTGTCCTGTAATCGGCAGTTGAATAGAGGGTCTCAGGCAAATATGTCAATGGCAGTCAATGAGAAACCCATTTAAAACTGCACTTCTCTATAGACTGCACCAGCGGAAAATCTATTTATCAACTCTGATCTTTCCCGGGCCAAAACCAGACATTCAAAATCAGCAAAAGCATAAAAAAGTATAAAAGTGTCATATTTGGATAGTTAAAAGATCAAGGCTATGCTCACAGTCAGAGAGCAGCCGTCCTCCTGTGGACTCACCACCTGCAGAGGGTCAGTGAGGGGCTGGTGCTATGAGACTTGGGTGGCATCTCTGATTGCCACCCCCCTGACCCAGAAATGGATTAAAGGGAAGAAAATGGATGGATGGATATTTGGATAGTTAATAAGTATTTTTTAATATAACAAAACAACTTTAATTACTGTGTGTTTGGACGGAACCAAAACTGGGTCCAAGTTAAAGGTTCGGTCGATGATATTACTAAAAAAAGTATTAGTTTTATGGCTGTTTAAATGCTTTAGAGAATAGGTATAACACGCCTTGGTAGCTCTTATAAAATGCATTTCTTATCAACTATAAAGTATCATTCATTATAGATGTTTGATTCAATGTGTTTTTGTATCGCCCTAAATCACAACAGTAGTTATCTCTGGGGACTTTACAAAGCTGTCGATTCGCCAACACAGATCAGAGAATCATACAATTCAAAGATAAGACATGGTATGATAAAAACACGGTTCGTACCTTTGTCGATGTGGACCTCCAGGATCTTCTTTTCTCGTTCCACTTTGCGGCCGTTGCAGGTTTTGCATCGATCCTTGGAGCTGAACTTCTCCCCTTGTCCCTGACAGTCTGAACACATGCTCTGGATCTGCTGGACCATCCCTGGACCGATCTGCTGGATCTGGACCTGCACCCCTCGCCCTTTACACGTCAAGCATTTCTCCAAAGTGCCCTTCTTTCCACCGTAACCTGCAGAGCGAGATTATGTCGCAGATTAGACCAGCGCTACTGTGACGCCCCCTACTGGCACTTTGCCTCCATCACATGTACAGAAGAATAGACAATAGAAGTCCACAGTCTCAAATATAATCTAAAAACATCTATTCATGCTTTTATATGATTTATTTATTTATTTGCTTTATAATTAAATTCCCAGTTGTAGAACATGTCTCAACTTCCCATGGAAATTTACCAGAAATGTTCAACCCTAATCATAAGAAATGGAAAGTAATAATTATAATAACTAGTAATAAGAAACAGGCAGAGGTACCTTCACATTTTTTGCAGATTACGTTCTTCTGAAGTGCAAGTTTTCGTGTTGAACCACTGTATAATTCCTCCAACGTCACACTGAGCTGGTGCACAACATTTTTTCCTGGTAGAAAACAAACAATTTGAGTTTAGATCACCTTAAAAATAACCAATTTTTGCTCATTTACACCAAAAAAACGAACAAACCTCTTCTCTCTCGCTGCATTCTTCCGCCGCCTCCGAAGAACATGTTGAAGATGTCCATGGGATTCTGCCCTCCGCTCATGCCGCCCTCTTTTATCGCCTGCTCGCCGCCCTGGTCGTACAGATCTCTCTTCTTTGGATCGGAGAGTACTTCATAAGCCTGGGAGATTAGCTTAAACTGCGGGAGGACAAAACAAAACAACCAACGATTAATGTATGTTGTCATTCAGATAGTCAGAGAAGACAGAATAAACCACAAATCCATAGTCGAGTGGCAGAATACATTGGAGATTCAGGTTAAAGTTAGTAAATATTAATTCATGTTTTATCACTAAACACTGATGATATTAACCTTGCCTGCAAGCTGAATTCTCGCGGTATTTGTGAGTTCACAAACACTCGAGAATACACCTTGTCCCGCTCCCGCCAACCCTTTTCGAGTCGAACATCTAGGTGTTCAAGCCAATCACGCGCCAGTCTGGGGGTTAAGGGCGGGTTTGACGAAAGCAAGAAGTGCCGGGCTGAAGCAAAACAAACATGGCTACGCAGGAGGACGGACGCGTAGCTGAGGCTATCAAGTCAGTTTTAGCAGAATCTCCAATTTCTTTTTTGAAAGATGAACAGCGAGAGGCGCTTTGTGCATTTCTGGACGGCAAAGATGTTTGTGCATTTTTACCTACGGGTTTTGGTAGGCGGGCACACAGCGTCACTTCGCCCAATCAGCTTGAAGTATTCTGCTGCTTATCCCTCCTTTCTCCGATAGGATTCTCCTGCAGAAGTCCCAGATTGATATTGTGGAGAACGCATTAGAGTTCTACACAATCATCAATCTGGCTCTTGCCAGGTTATGATGATATGGATCGAGGTCTGACCTCGATCCATAGGTCCGTCTGTGGGCGGCACGGTGGCTGAGTGGATAGCACTCTCGCCTCTCAGCAAGAAGGTCCTTGGTTCGAATCCCGGCCGGACAAGGGCCTTTCTGAGTGGAGTTTGCATGTTCTCCCCGTGTCTGCGTAGGTTTCCTCCGGGTACTCCGGTTTCCCCTACCACTAAAAAATATGTACAATAGGTCTGGCATGCGCCTCCTGTTCGGCGACCCCGCTCCCATCTCTGTGTGGAGTGAGAGACAAATGCCCAAAAATAACCATTGTAAACCGCTTTGTGACTCTGGTCTGTGAAAGGCGGCATATAAATAAAGATTACTTACTTACTTACTTACTTACTGACACAGATCATTTTGAGCTCTTCTTGACACTCTTGTTTGAAATTAAATATCTAGTAATCTTCCAATGTCAATAATTTATAAACTACCTCTTTGGTTAGTCTAAAAAAACCAAAATACAACATTTCTTATCCTGCCTTGTGCATATGGAAGGACGCATATGTGCTGAATTTTGGTTCAGATTCTTTCTATGACTCCCCGAATCCTGAAACTACTAGAACTCCCAGAGCAGTCATTTTGACGGCTCCCATTCAAATAATTGTATTCTGAAAAATACCCCAAAAAAATAAATAAAAAAGTTAATTTTTTCACAACTTTTATTAAGGTCATCCATGCAGTTTTATTTTATTTTTTATCTTCAATATAAAAAATAATACAACTAAAATACAACAAAACTACAAACGAAATGCAACGTCGCAACACAGAGTAAACAGTGTGTTGCTATGGTAACCCTTGCTATGGTTACTAACACTTGCCCCAAGCTGACATTGCTCTGAACCAGTCGACAATTACATTTACACACAGAAAAAGTCACAAAAAAATAAACATGCATACAGAGAAATTACACTTTACCTGAGTTTATTTAAGAACGGTCTAACTAAAGTCTTGCACGGTCCTTTCGGGTGATGATCCAGGACACATCTGCCCCAAGATGTGTTTTCCGTTTAATTTGTGTGTGTTTGAACCGTATGATTCTCTGTTCTGTGTTGGCGAATGTAACGGTTGTGGAAAGACCTCCGAGATAACTACTGTTCTGATTTAGGGGTGTACAAGACTGAGCTCAAATTGACTGCTCTGAGAATTCTAGTGTTAAATTAACCTTGTGCAATACTTCATAATCAACAGGAGGTGGCACTGTTGACTCCATTCACCACCCTCTTGCTGCTGACAGACAGAATTCCAGAAAGTTCTTGGACCCTCGTGACGATTTGGGTTCACTAAACTTAGCCACCGCCTGTGACAGCTCGTTACTCACTCGTTCTCCTTCATTGGGGTTCTTGTCCGGGTGATATTTCAGCGCCAGTTTTCTGTAGGCTTTCTTGATTTCATCTGGCGAAGAAGTGGGACTGACTCCCAAGAGGTCGTAGTAGCCAGTTTCATGAACCATTTTGAAGACCTACAAGTACACACAAATCTGTTATGAAGCAGTTTGTAGATGTATGCGTCACAAACATGAGATAATACATGGATAAGTGGTGATAGCATGAAACAAAACATACAGATACAGAACAAAAAAGCACTCCTATGGTCCCTTATCTCAAAAACATTGTGAGCAAAAATAAAGGTTAAACATAAAAAAAGCAGAAATACAGTAATAAAACACTATCAATATACTATTTCTCCTGGTGATGCCTTCTAACCAAATCGATGATTACAGAATGCTAAAGAATGTTGCATAATTGCGATTACCAATTGAAAACAATAAAGTTATATATTTTGAATTGGGGATAGGTCCTAGGAATGTTGTCAAAAATACCTGCAAAAAAATAATGACACGTGTCAGGCAGACAGACACAGTCCTGGCAGATGTGCAGAGAGAAGCGAAGGCCCATATTTCGATTTATTAATTGATTCCAAAATATAAAAAAATACGGAATTGTGGGTAGTGCGTGACGTCATCGAAGAACCATCTATACGTAGAGAAGGTTATTGTCTGTGTTATAACCTCGTCATTTCCTTGCTACACGTTAGTAAAGGCCTTAATAACATTGCTTCATACTTACTTTGGAGGAGTCTTGCTTCAGTCGCTTTGCTGAATATTCTGAAGTGAAGTCGGAGGAGCCGTGAGCGGTTTATGAAAGTTCTGTCACCGCACGTGGAAGCTTCTGGCAAAGGAGGGTCCGCGAGCGCACCGGAAATGGAGAGGTGCCAGGGGGGCGGGGCTTAGCTGAGACAGGCTCCAGCACGTTCTAGAAAGCTCTGAGCTCTCTTAACCGACCATGCGTAGGGGAGGCCAGGTCACACTGTGTAACTATAGTAATGTCCTTCGGGTGCTCCGGTTTCCCATAACATTTACCCCACTCCCATCTGTGTGGAGTGAGAGCTACAGGACAAATGGCCAAAACAATTGTGCGACTAAACAGGCCAATTGTAATGTTTTATATTTATTAAAGATGAGGAGAGGTATGTTTGGGAATCTGGGGTACCTAACATTTGACTGAAGTACAAATGAATCACAAATGTCATTTTCATAGTCTTCTAAAAAACTATTCTAGGTCCATTGAAAATAAGAAAATAAGTCCATTATAAAAACATTTAAAATCTCCTTCTGTTGGGACAAACTACAAGTATGTGTATTATTAATGGGGAAAAAAGTTAAGATCCTCAGCTTTAACCTATGACCTCTTGTATTATTCTACCATGATGAATAATACAGAATATAAACAATATCTTGTCTCATCTGAAAGTTACCAATGATTGTCCCTAAAAATGTAAACTTTAATAACATGAGAATCAGAAATATATTGGACTCTTGTATATCACGAGACATTTGTTCATTCTCTTCTACTGTCAATTTGTAAACATGTTTAATAATCCTGCCATGTTAAAAGAAAGATTTTCCACCAAAAACTGAAATATTATTGTTTATTTCAGTGTAAAATTCCACATTTTTCAGGTTAACAGGTCCGACCAATAATGGTGCCAGAGAATACTAAAGCATAGTAATATATGAATTATTAATTGTAAAATGTAGCAAAAACAATACGCAATAATAAATAATGCAAATAAGAATGACACTAATGGCGCCGGGATGACAGATGGAGAAATAAAATCTGTCTTGGTGGAATAGAGGACGGAGACAAAGCGGGAGTAACTGTAGATGACTCTTTAAACTATGTACTTTTTACTTTTAGAATTAGTGCATAGGAAACAAATGGCTGCACAGAGAAAGTGCGCGGTCATTGACACTTGTGGGTAAAGCTGGAACCAACAGAAAACCACCACACAACTCCGACACGAGAACTTCCACAGCAGTCAATCTAACGGCTTTCGGTTCCGGAAGTGTACTTACTCATGTGCGTTCTTGCTCTTCATAACTTTGTGACTTCATTTCAATCGAAGCTAATACTAAAACTAAATGAGCATTTTTGGTCTTCAGAACTCTTTCTGTCTCTTTATGTAGTTTATTTCTATGGCATTATGTTATATGATTAAGTTATTTTTAATCTTTGACTAAACCTAACATTTACTCCTAGAGAAAGAGCCAGTACTAGTTACTATAGCAACACCCTGTTTACTGTTAGCTGTTAGCATTAGCCTTTGTTCTGTTTCAAGCTATAGTTAGTTCAACAGTTTAAGCACTTATTTAAAAGTGAGTAAAGGTAAATACTTTGTACCCAACTTTATATAAATGTGGTGAAAAACATTTTTGGGGGACATTTTCAGAATTCCATTGGTTTGAAAAGGAGCAGTCAAAATGACGGCTCTAGTTCTAGTCGCTTCAGGCTTCTGGGAGTCCTAGTGATAAAGCTCTGTTTCCAAGGTGGACTGGTCACCATAGCAACAAACTGTTTACTGTCAGCAGTTAACATTGTGTTGCTATGGTGACCAGCATTCATTCACAGTGTTGCCAACTTAGCGACTTTTCAGACCCTATAGCGACTTTTTTTCAAAAAAGCGACTAGCGACAGATCTAGACAAAGCATTAAAATCATTAAATGTTGTTAATGTTGAAATTATTTTTGTACATTTGTAGTTCTAAACATATTTAGGGTGTTTTTTTACTCACTTTTGTCTCTCCCACAACGATATTCCTCTCTCCTACAGCGTCCGTTACAGTTATTTGCAAATTGCAGATTATGCAAATTAGGCGATGACGTCATTTAGCGACTTCTAGCGACTTTTGGGACAGCCAATAGCTACTTTCCTTACTGAGGAGTTGGCAACACTGCTCATTCAGTCTTTTAGCATTAGCATTAACTATTTTGGCTGTATTTCAAGTTATATTAACCAGTCTTAGCACTTAAGCATTGAAAGTGAGTAAAAGTAAAAACCCTACAAATAATGTTAATAAACCTTGGGAGAATATCTCAGAATTCTTTTTAGTTTTAATCTGGGAGTTACAGTCGATTAATACTTCCGTGAGTTTCGCCAACTTTAAAAAAAGCAGACTTATAAGGCGTACTGCTTGGACTGCTTCTTCAGGCTCATCGATCGCTCCGTCTGAGAGATCACATGAGTCGCTCTGTTGTTAAGAAGCCTACATTCATGAAGAACATCTGGGGAAATATACCATGGTTTTAACGTCAAATACAAACGACATAAACATCTCCAACACAGACTCACCATTGAACTGCTTATAGGCTTCATCCACTATGGCATTGTTGGACCTCTTGATCTCCCAGAAATGATCCTCCACCCACGGTTTACAGTCCGACTGCTCAACCAGCTGCCCATTTTTGTACGAACCCGCTATAAAAAAAAAAAAAGCCAAATTTAACAATAGTTATGATAATGGCTGCACAGGTGGTTTAGCGTTTTTTACACGGAGATACTGCACCTTTAATAGTATCGTCAATATCTTTGCATAATTGGTACAAATCACTCCCTCGGCCGACGACTCTCTCACCTGGAAATTCAACTCATGTAAAGTCACAGTCACAGGATATGTTTGACCACATTTTCTATTTCATATGTTGTTTTCTGTCACGCTTTTTCATATCGCTTCAGGCTTGAACAATGGAGTCTTAATCCAGTAAAACTAATCCAGTAAAGCTAATCCAGTAAAGCTAATCCAGTAAGGCTAATCCAGTGAGGCTAATCCAGTAAGGCTAATCCAGTAAGGCTAATCCAGTAAGGCTAATCCAGTAAGGCTAATCCAGTGAGGCTAATCCAGTAAGGCTAATCCAGTAAGGCTAATCCAGTAAAGCTAATCCAGTAAGGCTAATCCAGTGAGGCTAATCCAGTAAGGCTAATCCAGTAAGGCTAATCCAGTGAGGCTAATCCAGTAAGGCTAATCCAGTAAAACTAATCCAGTAAAGCTAATCCAGTAAGGCTAATCCAGTAAGGCTAATCCAGTAAGGCTAATCCAGTAAAACTAATCCAGTGAGGCTAATCCAGTGAGGCTAATCCAGTGAGGCTAATCCAGTGAGGCTAATCCAGTGAGGCTAATCCAGTGAGGCTAATCCATTAATCCAGTAAAGCTAATCCAGACTGCGGTAGACATTTTGATTTTCAGTTTTTTACAGATTTTTTGCAGCAAATCATAATATGACCCAATTTTTTACGGCATGGAAACCCATCCGTAGCCTGGATGACATGTTTAGCAGTAAGACACATATTGATATACCATTACAAGGATATATACACTGCAAAAATAGATGAAAAAGCAGTCAACAATTGCAGGATTTGCCAATGGGACACACTAAACTATCTTGCTTTAAAAAGACACAAGAAATGTCTCTCTTGGAATGAGAAAATAAGGCAACAGTTCTTGAAAGACTAAATGGCTTTGTCCCATTGGTTAATCAGAATGGTATTGTATGGTATGGTATGGTTATTTTTATTTTTTTACAGGGACAGTGTACAATAAACATTTGCCAAAAGGAGAGATGCATTGTACCAGGTTGTAGCAGCAGTGCTAATTTACAGCTGTAGTCCCTGAGCAGGTTGTTGTAAAACAGTAAAATAATAATCAGATAAGATAAAAAACAACCTAATTCAAGCAATTATTACCTCATATGTAATCATTTTTTGCAGTGTAACTTGCAGCTATAGCGTCCATGTGCAGTGTAGTAAGGCTAATCCAGTAAGGCTAATCCAGTAAAACTAATCCAGTAAGGCTAATCCAGTAAGGCTAATCCAGTAAAGCTAATCCAGTGAGGCTAATCCAGTAAAACTAATCCAGTAAGGCTAATCCAGTAAGGCTAATCCAGTAAAGCTAATCCAGTAAGGCTAATCCAGTAAGGCTAATCCAGTAAAGCTAATCCAGTGAGGCTAATCCAGTGAGGCTAATCCAGTAAAGCTAATCCAGTGAGGCTAATCCAGTGAGGCTAATCCAGTAAGGCTAATCCAGTGAGGCTAATCCAGTGAGGCTAATCCAGTAAAACTAATCCAGTGAGGCTAATCCAGTAAGGCTAATCCAGTAAGGTTAATCCAGTAAGGCTAATCCAGTAATGCTAATCCAGTAAGGCTAATCCAGTAAAGCTAATCCAGTAAGGCTAATCCAGTAAAACTAATCCAGTAAGGCTAATCCAGTAAGGCTAATCCAGTGAGGCTAATCCAGTGAGGCTAATCCAGTGAGGCCAATCCAGTGAGGCTAATCCAGTAAAACTAATCCAGTAAGGCTAATCCAGTAAGGCTAATCCAGTGAGGCTAATCCAGTGAGGCTAATCCAGTGAGGCTAATCCATTGAGGCTAATCCAGTAAGGTTAATCCAGTGAGGCTAATCCAGTAAGGCTAATCCAGTAAGGCTAATCCAGTAAGGCTAATCCAGTAATGCTAATCCAGTAAGGCTAATCCAGTAAAGCTAATCCAGTAAGGCTAATCCAGTGAGGCTAATCCAGTAAGGCTAATCCAGTGAGGCTAATCCAGTGAGGCTAATCCAGTGAGGCTAATCCAGTGAGGCCAATCCAGTAAAACTAATCCAGTAAGGCTAATCCAGTAAGGCTAATCCAGTGAGGCTAATCCAGTGAGGCTAATCCAGTGAGGCTAATCCAGTGAGGCTAATCCAGTGAGTCTAATCCAGTGAGGCTAATCCATTGAGGCTAATCCAGTAAGGTTAATCCAGTGAGGCTAATCCAGTAAGGCTAATCCAGTAAGGCTAATCCAGTAAGGCTAATCCAGTAATGCTAATCCAGTAAGGCTAATCCAGTAAAGCTAATCCAGTAAGGCTAATCCAGTGAGGCTAATCCAGTGAGGCTAATCCAGTGAGGCTAATCCAGTGAGGCTAATCCAGTGAGGCCAATCCAGTGAGGCTAATCCAGTAAGGCTAATCCAGTAAGGCTAATCCAGTAAGGCTAATCCAGTGAGGCTAATCCAGTGAGGCTAATCCAGTGAGGCTAATCCAGTGAGGCTAATCCAGTGAGTCTAATCCAGTGAGGCTAATCCATTGAGGCTAATTCAGTAAGGTTAATCCAGTGAGGCTAATCCAGTGAGGCTAATCCAGTGAGGCTAATCCAGTGAGTCTAATCCAGTGAGGCTAATCCATTGAGGCTAATTCAGTAAGGTTAATCCAGTGAGGCTAATCCAGTGAGGCTAATCCAGTGAGGCTAATCCAGTAAGGCTAATCCAGTGAGGCTAATCCAGTAAGGCTAATCCAGTAAGGCTAATCCAGTGAGGCTAATCCAGTAAAGCTAATCCAGTAAGGCTAATCCAGTAAGGCTAATCCAGTAAGGCTAATCCAGTAAAGCTAATCCAGTAAGGCTAATCCAGTAAAGCTAATCCAGTAAGGCTAATCCAGTAAGGCTAATCCAGTAAAACTAATCCAGTAAGGCTAATCCAGTAAGGCTAATCCAGTGAGGCTAATCCAGTGAGGCTAATCCAGTAAGGCTAATCCAGTGCGAACAGGGCGAAAGAATGTCAGAAATTACCCACGTACCATCGAGCACTTTGATGTTGGGAAACATTTCTAAAACATGTGTTCGGTAAGCAGCGTTTCTGCAAACTGACAAAAAGGTGAGTTAGCATACATACATTGAGTTAGCATACACACATGGAGTTAGCATACACACATCAAATTAGCATACACACATCAAATTAGCATACAAGTTAGCATACACACATTGCTTGTAAGAGTCTGGGAATGCTGCTAAAATACCTGGATTGGAATAATTATACGTGTTGTCTTTAAGGCGGATATTTTCAAGTTTTCTCAGAGATTGAAGAGCGTAAAGGCATTCGAAGCTGTAAAACAAATGACAAAAGTTATACACATCACTTTCATTGTAATGACAACACAATCGTACCTGTAATGACAACACAATCGTACCTGTAATGACAACACAATCGTACCTGTAATGACAACACAATCGTACCTGTTTATGAGATTACCGCACAAGTTTATGTTCTGCAACGACTCGCAATTTCGCAGAGGATCTGAAAGAAATACAGACATTAGGCTTTTAGGAATCAGGATCGAATCACCTCCTCACGCCATTGTTCCAGTTCATGCAGTCTAAGAACAGAGAGGGTCTTGGACATTTAAGGACATTTAAGGACATTTAAGGACATTTAAGGACATTTAAGGACATTTAAGGACATTGAAGGACATTGAAGGACATTTAAGGACATTGAAAGACATTGAAGGACATTGAAGGACATTGAAGGACATTGAAGGACATTGAAGGACATTGAAGGACATTGAAGGACATTTAAGGACATTGAAGGACATTGAAGGACATTGAAGGACATTTAAGGACATTGAAAGACATTGAAGGACATTTAAGGACATTGAAGGACATTGAAGGACATTGAAGGACATTGAAGGACATTTAAGGACATTGAAGGACATTTAAGGACATTGAAGGACATTGAAGGACATTTAAGGACATTTAAGGACATTAAAGGACATTTAAGGACATTAAAGGACATTTAAGGACATTTAAGGACATTGAAGGACATTGAAGGACATTTAAGGACATTTAAGGACATTTAAGGACATTAAAGGACATTGAAGGACATTGGTCATCTGCCCCCCATGGACCAATGTCTCTATGTGTTTCCTGTGTTGAACTGTTTGATTCTCTGATCTGTTGCTGAAGAATCGACAGCAGACCAGAGACTGTTGTGATTCAGGACAAAACAAAAATTTACTGTTTTGAAAAACGCCAGAATCTAGAAAAGCAGAATCTGAGCTAATTGCACAGATCATAATGTATATATTTCACCGGTAAATTCTCTAATCATTTACAGACATCAATCTGCTTTGTGAGGGAGGAGGTGAGGGACAGGAGGCCCCTGGACTCTGTGGAGGAGGTGAGGGACAGGAGGCCCCTGGACTCTGTGGAGGAGGTGAGGGACAGGAGGCCCCTGGACTCTGTGGAGGAGGTGAGGGACAGGAGGCCCCTGGACTCTGTGGAGGAGGTGAGGGACAGGAGGCCCCTGGACTCTGTGGAGGAGGTGAGGGACAGGAGGCCCCTGGACTCTGTGGAGGAGGTGAGGGACAGGAGGCCCCTGGACTCTGTGGAGGAGGTGAGGGACAGGAGGCCCCTGGACTCTGTGGAGGAGGTGAGGGACAGGAGGCCCCTGGACTCTGTGGAGGAGGTGAGGGACAGGAGGCCCCTGGACTCTGTGGAGGAGGTGAGGGACAGGAGGCCCCTGGACTCTGTGGAGGAGGTGAGGGACAGGAGGTGCTAGTCAAAGCCACCTCCATCATGGACAACACCTCCCACTGCACAGGACTGAGGAGGAGCTGAGGAGCTCCTTCAGTGGAAGAAGGAGCAGGGCCTTTATCCCCACCGCTGTCAGACTGTACAACAAGTCACTGTATAAGACTGAAAAACCTGCACTAATATTGTTTATTGTACATAATATATCCTGCATTTAACATGTTGCACATTTGTTTCTTTTGCACGTGTACATTTCTCT
>OZ035842.1:30133528-30163928 GCA_964034765.1 Knipowitschia caucasica
TCTCTCTCTGGTCTCTCTCTCTGGTCTCTCTCTGTCTCTCGTCTCTCTCTGGTCTCTCTCTGGTCTCTCTCTGCTCTCTCTCTCTCTCTCTCTGGTCTCTCTCTGGTCTCTCTCTGGTCTCTCTCTGGTCTCTCTCTGTCTCTCTCTCTGGTCTCTCTCTGGTCTCTCTCTGGTTCTCGTCTGGATTGTTTCTCCTCGTTCTCTTCTGGTCCTCTCTCTTGGTACTCTCATCTGGTCTCTTCTTCTGTCTCTTCTCTCTACTTCTGGTCATCTCACTATGAGATTGGTCACTCTCTGACTGGAGCTCTCTTTGTTCATCATCTCTGCTCCTCTGGTTTCTTCAGGCCCTCTAAGACCTGATCGGTGCTGGTCGAGCTCACTTTTCCTCCAGGCGCTCCAGGAACCAGGCCACAGAGACACAGCTTAGGTCATGTTTTCGGGCTTCCACACCATGGATTTTACAGCAGAGACCAGTGGATGCTAATCTGCCTTGATCCCGGCTCCTAAATGCCTTCACACAAGAGGAGGCTGTGGACATTCTGTGATGTGGATGTAAACAAACCGAACTGTGCTGGACCAGGATGGGGAACAAGCAAACCATATTCACAGATGAGCAGCTGGATGCTTACCAGGTACATGCTTTTATAGTCTCTGTATAAGACCCAAGGGAAAGACACAAACAAGAGTTGTTTTAGCGATATGCAACATGTCTGTGTCTCTGTCTGTCTGTCTCTGTCTGTCTCTGTCTCTATCTGTCTCTATCTGTCTCTGTCTCTCATGTCTGTCTCTCTTGTCTCTGTCTGTCTGTCTCTATCTCTATCTGTCTGTCTCTGTCTCTATCTGTCTGTCTGTCTCTGTCTCTATCTGTCTGTCTCTGTCTCTATCTGTCTGTCTGTCTCTGTCTCTATCTGTCTGTCTCTGTCTCTTCTGTCTGTCTCTATCTGTCTGTCTCTGTCTCTATCTGTCTGTCTGTCTCTGTCTCTATCTGTCTGTCTCTGTCTCTTCTGTCTGTCTCTATCTGTCTGTCTCTGTCTCTATCTGTCTGTCTCTGTCTCTGCTGTCTGTCTCTGTCTCTTCTGTCTGTCTCTATCTGTCTGTCTCTGTCTCTATCTCTCTCTTGGGTTAGAGTCTGGGGTTATTAGTCTCCACTATGCCGCTCTACAGACACATGTCATGACTTACTAAAACATCAAACCCATAAATATATAAAGAATATAGGGTTCCCTTTCATTAACCTATCCATTTATTAACAAGTAAAAGTCCCTCATACACAGAACCATGGGGTGCTTTATCCATCCAAATTATTATTATCTTTATTAACATTGTTACGACAGACGCCATTCCACAACGTACTGTCAAAGCAGCACACAGAGAGTTTGTAGATTTATTTTTAATGGGCGGTTTGCTGACACTGAAACCTGAGGCTCTGAAGAAGGAGCCGTCTCCAGGGCCTCGGATCCGTTCAGTAACTCGACACATCCACGTCTCCAGCAGCAAGTCCGAAAGAATTTAGACTCAAACAAACGATAACAATCCCCCACAGAACGGTTTTTTCATTTTTATTTTTATACATATTATACGTTTGTGTTGTTTTTACTTTGTGCATAATGTTTTTCTTCTGTTTTTTTTTTAAACATAAGGCTCATGGCAAACCTGGATATTTAAATGGGTTTGAAAACTTGTTTTGTAGAATGTGCTACTGTATGTAAATGAAGTAAGTAACAGCGACAGGCCAGAGACGGGTTAGAGACGGGCCAGAGACGGGCCAGAGACGGGCCAGAGACGGGCTAGAGACAGACCAGAGACAGACCAGAGAAGGGCTAGAGACGGGCCAGAGACGGGCCAGAGACGGGCTAGAGACAGACCAGAGACAGACCAGAGAAGGGCTAGAGACGGGCCAGAGACGGGCCAGAGACGGGCCAGAGACGGGCCAGAGACGGGCCAGAGACGGGCTAGAGACGGACCAGAGACGGGCTAGAGACGGGCCAGAGACGGGCCAGAGACGGACCAGAGACGGGCCAGAGACGGGCTAGAGACGGACCAGAGACGGGCTAGAGACGGGCCAGAGACGGGCCAGAGACAGGCCAGAGACGGGCCAGAGACGGGCCAGAGAGAGACAGACCAGAGACGGGCCAGAGACAGACCAGAGACGGGCTAGAGACGGGCCAGAGACAGACCAGAGACAGACCAGAGACAGGCCAGAGACGGGCCAGAGACGGGCTGGAGACAGGCCAGAGACGGGCTAGAGACGGGCCAGAGACAGACCAGAGACGGGCCAGAGACGGGTTAGAGACAGACCAGAGACGGACCAGAGGCCAGAGACAGGCCAGAGACAGACCAGAGACAGACCAGAGACAGGCCAGAGACAGACCAGAGACGGGCCAGAGACGGGCTAGAGACGGGCCAGAGAAAGACCAGAGACGGGCTAGAGACGGGCCAGAGACGGGCCAGAGACGGGCCAGAGACGGGCCAGAGACAGACCAGAGACAGACCAGAGACGGGCTAGAGACGGGCCAGAGACAGGCCAGAGACAGACCAGAGACAGGCCAGAGACGGGCCAGAGACGGGCTAGAGACAGGCCAGAGACGGGCTAGAGACGGGCCAGAGAGAGACCAGAGACGGGCTAGAGACGGGCTAGAGACAGGCCAGAGACAGACCAGAGACAGGCCAGAGACGGGCCAGAGACGGGCTAGAGACAGGCCAGAGACGGGCTAGAGACGGGCCAGAGACGGGCTAGAGACGGACCAGAGACGGGCTAGAGACGGGCCAGAGACAGACCAGAGACGGGCTAGAGACGGGCCAGAGACAGACCAGAGACAGACCAGAGACAGACCAGAGACAGGCCAGAGACGGGCCAGAGACGGGCTGGAGACAGGCCAGAGACGGGCTAGAGACGGGCCAGAGACAGACCAGAAACGGGCCAGAGACGGGTTAGAGACAGACCAGAGACGGGCCAGAGACAGACCAGAGACGGGCTAGAGACGGGCCAGAGACGGGCCAGAGACGGGCTAGAGACAGACCAGAGACGGACCAGAGACAGACCAGAGACGGACCAGAGACAGACCAGAGACGGGCTAGAGACGGGCCAGAGACGGGCCAGAGACGGGCCAGAGACGGGCTAGAGACGGGCCAGAGAGAGACCAGAGACGGGCTAGAGACGGGCCAGAGACGGGCCAGAGACGGGCCAGAGACAGACCAGAGACAGACCAGAGACGGGCTAGAGACGGGCCAGAGACAGGCCAGAGACAGACCAGAGACAGGCCAGAGACGGGCCAGAGACGGGCTAGAGACAGGCCAGAGACGGGCTAGAGACGGGCCAGAGAGAGACCAGAGACGGGCTAGAGACGGGCCAGAGACAGGCCAGAGACAGACCAGAGACAGGCCAGAGACGGGCCAGAGACGGGCTAGAGACAGGCCAGAGACGGGCTAGAGACGGGCCAGAGACAGACCAGAGACGGGCCAGAGACGGGTTAGAGACAGACCAGAGACGGGCCAGAGACGGGTTAGAGACAGACCAGAGACGGGCCAGAGACAGACCAGAGACGGACCAGAGACAGACCAGAGACGGGCTAGAGACGGGCCAGAGACAGACCAGAGACAGGCCAGAGACAGACCAGAGACGGGCCAGAGACGGGCTAGAGACGGACCAGAGAGAGACCAGAGACAGACCAGAGACGGGCGAGAGACGGGCCAGAGACGGGCTAGAGACAGACCAGAGACGGGCTAGAGACGGGCCAGAGACGGGCTAGAGACAGACCAGAGACGGGCTAGAGACGGGCCAGAGACAGACCAGAGACAGGCCAGAGACAGACCAGAGACGGGCCAGAGACGGGCTAGAGACGGGCCAGAGAGAGACCAGAGACAGACCAGAGACGGGCTAGAGACGGGCCAGAGACGGGCCAGAGACAGACCAGAGACAGACCAGAGACAGACCAGAGACAGGTCAGAGACAGGTCAGAGACAGGCCAGAGACAGACCAGAGACAGACCAGAGACAGGTCAGAGACAGGTCAGAGACGGACCAGAGACAGACCAGAGACAGGTCAGAGACAGGTCAGAGACGGACCAGAGACAGGCCAGAGACAGACCAGAGACAGGCCTGACAGGGCGGCACAGTGGTTTGAATCCCGGTTGAAACAGAGCCTTTCTGAGTAGTGTTTGCATGTTCTCACTGTGTTTGCGTAGGTTTCCTCCGGGTGCTCCCAGTAGCATCCGGTACTCTCGTGACTCGACGCCGAAACTGTTAATCTCTAGAGGCCGACCTGGGGCTTTTACATTCATAATTTTACTCTATTGTAGTATCTGCCTAATAACATTTTGCCAATGGGGTTAATAGAAGTTTAATAGACTGAATTCTTTTAATGTCGTAATCTTTTCACTTTTTTTGTAGGACTGCACTTTCTTTACCCGCAAAGAAATCCTCAGGTAAGTTTTTGCTGATGACATATCGCATCCTTTTATTTTCCGTAATTTCTTCAGCTTCTTGAGTCTGTTTTTCCGTGCAGGCTTCATGGCAGATACCATGAGTTGGCTCCTCACCTGGTTCCAATGGACTACACCAACAACCCTGAGTGCAAAGTCCCCCCGGCTCTGATCGTCAACATGCCCGAGCTCAAGGTACAGACCAGAGACAGACCAGAGACAGACCAGAGACAGACCAGAGACAGACCAGAGACAGACCAGAGACAGGCCAGAGACAGGCCAGAGACAGGCCAGAGACAGGCCAGAGACAGACCAGAGACAGACCAGAGACAGACCAGAGATTGTCAACATGCCCGAGCTCAAGGTACAGACCAGAGGCGTTTGTGCAAATTCACACACACACATTTATAGGTATTCAATTCAACACTGCAAAAAATGTATAAAATATGAGGTAATAAAAGCTTGAATTGAGTGGTTTTTATCTTAATCTGAGTTAATCCTGACTGCGAATAAAACAATATTCTCCAAGATTCAAAACAAGATATTTTTGCTTTGTCCCATTGGAAATTCCCTTTACGTTTTCCCACGAACCAATCAGCATTAGCCTGGCCTTATCCATCCGTACTCTCCTGTCAATCATCAGGTCCTGCATGTAACGTCTGAGTCTGGTCCCTGTGTTTGCGATTACAATCGGTTGAATTCCATCCGACCAATCAGAGAGCGCGGGAGGCGGGTGTTGTAGTTAGTTGTGGGTGACGTCAAGAGTTTGCGTCGAACGGGAAGGTCGTAGTTTGGTTAAGAATGTGATAGTAAAGTATTCTGCTCTGGTTCTATCAAGAAACTGAAGCCGGAGCAAGAGGAATGTTTAACAAATGTAATCGCTGCAAACAATTGTGGCGCTGCTCCCCACGGGCTCCGTTAGCGGCAAAGGAGATGGCTAAAGCTAGGCTAAATGCTAAATGCTAACCTCTCACTCGGGCACATTACATACGTCACAGTCAAGCCCCGGCGATCCAAGATGGCGCCCTATTCATATGAATGGTTGTGCTCAGTGGCGCTTTGTGACGGCATGGGGGCGGAAAGATTAGCGGAAGTTGCCTGAAACTCTCAAAGATCTATGGGAACTCTCAAAGATCTATGGGAAACTCTCAAAGATCTATGGGAACTCTCAAAGATCTATGGGAAACTCTCAAAGATCTATGGGAAACTCTCAAAGATCTATGGGAAACTCTCAAAGATCTATGGGAAACTCTCAAAGGTCTATGGGAAACTCTCAAAGATCTATGGGAAACTCTCAAAGATCTATGGGAAACTCTCAAAGATCTATGGGAAACTCTCAAAGAACTATGGGAAACTCTCAAAGATCAATGGGAAACTCTCAAAGATCAATGGGAAACTCTCAAAGATCTATGGGAACTCTCAAAGATCAATGGGAAACTCTCAAAGATCTTTGGGAAACTCTCAAAGATCTATGGGAAACTCTCAAAGATCAATGGGAAACTCTCAAAGATCTATGGGAAACTCTCAAAGATCTATGGGAAACTCTCAAAGAACTATGGGAAACTCTCCTGTATTTGGGCATCGTCTGGTCCTCCCGGTTCTGCGCAGTGGATGATCTCCCATAATGCTTTGCGCCAAACACGCGTGTGTGGGTCTCACACCGGGTCTCACGCACGTGCACAGAGGGTCTCACGCACGTGCACAGAGGGGCTCGGCCGCGCTCTGACCAATCAGAGCAGTTCATCAGAGCGGGAGTAAAGCCTGGTTCACACGAGACGATTTAAAAATTGTCGGCCGATTTTTCTCTGTGTGAGACCCCACACAGGGAGATAAAAAATCACGGGTCTAACCACTTTGGTCGTACAGTGTGTGGTGCGCAGCCACACGCCAAAAATCACGCAAACCACACACGAAGCGAGTATTCACAGATCAGACGGAAATCTCAGGTCTCGCGAGATCAAGCGTGACTTCAGAGTAAACACACATGGCGGACGAAGAGGATGCATTGGCGATAGTTTGTTTTTATCGGAGAAAAGACGTAATCAAAAGAAAAGGCGATGATCAAAGAAGTGTAGACGACACGAGCATGGACTATACTTGCTACATCGTGATATGGAGGCGTTTCCTCACCGCCTCGTCTCGTCTTCTGATTGGCTACACGCCGCAGTCATGGCAACGCGCACGTCTGTCCTCGGGGGACACCACACACGAAGAGAAATCGGGCCAAAACAATCCAACATGTTGGATATCCCCGATTTGAGATCGGGAGCAGTCCCGATGTCCTTCCGAGCGACGAGTGCAGTCTTAACACACCACACACGGCAGGATATTCTGTAAGACTTTGTTACGGAAATCGGAGCGTTTCTTAAGATTGTCGTAAGGGGTAAATCGGGTCTAAATCGGCCTAAATATCCTGCCGTGTGAACCAGGCTTTAGAGCGAGAGCCAGAGGAGCAGAGTTTGTGGCACTAAAGTGTGGATTCGAACAAAACCAAAGGATTTAAGAAGAAAAAAAGTTCAGGATGACGAGGGACACTAAAATCCCCACAAAATCTGACCTTTATGAAAGCTGTAGGTTCTCTGTCAGGTTCTCTGTCAGCTGAGGTCGAGCTGTTTTAATATGCATTGAGTCCTATGGGGAACATTTCTGGGTAGCCCACGTGAAATTTAGTCTGGTTCAGTCTGGTTCAGTCTGCAGTACCGCGAGAATCCCCCGAGCACATGAGTTATTCAGCTACAAGCTAGTAATACCCTTTCCAGTTATTATAATAGATCCATGGTCACAGTAAACTCAGATCCAATGGTTTCAATCTGCAAAAGGAGTTAGCCCCTCCCACCTGTTCACGGAGTCAATGCAGCACCTCCAGACCTTAGTATGAAATGTATTTTGTACTATGGTGTGGTACGACCAGGCTAAATCAACATCTCTCACTCCTGATTCCTCATGAACCAATACAGCTGTGATATATTATGTAAAATTAAATTACAAGTGATTATAGCAGTGTGAGTTTACAGTTTGTATTCTACACTGCAACAAATGATAAAATATGAGGTAATAAAAGCTTGAGTGGTCTTTGTCTTAATCTGACACATTCTGACCAGATTCTCCAATGGGACAAAGATATATTAGATATTTCTTTATCTTTTTAAAACAAGATCTTTTTTTTTTTTTTTGTCCCATTGGAGAATCTAGTTTTAAGGTTCCGTCAGAATGTGCTGAAATTGAGATATATTTTTGTCAAATTTGAGTGATTTGACTCATTTTCATCACATTTTTTAGTGAATTTATTTGGGTATTGCCCTAAATCTCAACAGCAGTCTTTAGAAAGTTGTCGATTCCTCAAACAACAGTTGAAACACAGGAAATACAATAATAACAAACACATAGAGCCATTGGTCCACAGAGAGCGGGACGTCCACTGTCCATAAATCATCCCTGTCCTTCAAAGACTTCAGAGGCTTTTTGTCTGTCTTCAGGAAAACCCGTTCCGGACCCGGATCGTGGAGTCGTTCTCTGAAGACGGAGCCGGGAACCTGAGCTTTGACGAGTTCGTGGACATGTTCTCGGTGCTCAGCGAAACGGCTCCGCGGGAACTTAAAGCTATATACGCCTTTAAGATCTACGGTAAACTGGACTTTTGTGCAACTCATGCAGACACATACTATAGGGACTGTGATATTTCAAGATTTTCAAGTTTCAAGATTTTTATTTGTCAAACCAAGTGAATGGTTTGAAATTATATTTCTCTCATCCTTGATTGTGGAGCGGGGGGTGGGGGAAGAGGGGGTTTTTGAGGCGACTGGAACTGTTCCGTAAACTCTGCAGTCTCCTCCCTGAAGGCCCCTGAAGAGCCTGTGTGATGGGTGCGTAGGGTCCCTGGTGATTCTGACGGCTTTGCGGCTGAGACGGTGGAGTACATGTCCTTAATGGTGGAGAGGGGCTCCACAGATCTGCTCTGCTGCTCTCCTTCGGCAGGAGGCAGTGCTGGTGCCGTGCCACCCAGTGATGGAGCTGGTCAGGATGCTCTCTACAGTCCCTCTGTAGAAGTTGCCCACAACGGAGGCCGGGACTCCTGTAGGGACTCCTGTAGGGACTCCTGTAGGGACTCCTGTAAGGACTCCTGTAGGGACTCCTGTAGGGACTCCTGTAAGGACTCCTGTAGGGACTCCTGTAAGGACTCCTGTAGGGACTCCTGTAGGGACTCCTGTAGGGACTCCTGTAAGGACTCCTGTAGGGACTCCTGTAAGGACTCCTGTAGGGACTCCTGTAGGGACTCCTGTAGGGACTCCTGTAGGGACTCCTGTAAGGACTCCTGTAGGGACTCCTGTAAGGACTCCTGTAGGGACTCCTGTAGGGACTCCTGTAGGGACTCCTGTAGGGACTCCTGTAGGGACTTCTGTAGGGACTCCTGTAGGGACTCCTGTAGGGACTCCTGTAAGGACTCCTGTAGGGACTCCTGTAGGGACTCCTGTAGGGACTCCTGTAGGGACTCCTGTAGCGCCTCTTGTGACGCCTCCATTGTGCTGCCTCCATTGTGCTGCAGATGCGTGGGGCCCTCGGTGACCTGTCAGCGCTTCAGAAGATGATATCTCTGGATTTGTAGGTCTTAAATACTGCTCAAAAAGCCTTTAGCTCAGATGCTAACTGTGTGTTTACTTAAAAACACATCCTCTGTTCATTGCTAGCAAAGAGCTTTGGCAGTAAAAAATCCACTGAACTCCACAAAAACATGGCAAAGATGTACAACAACATCTTGGAAAACAATGCGGATCACAAAAACTGCAAATGCAGTTTGCAGAAAAGGGTAGAAACGTCATCTTGTCAAGAGAGAGAGAAGCAATAATTTTAAAATTATTAGACTAGAACCAGGAAGTACCATCACATTAGTCCAGTTCTCAGGTCTCTGCGTTTGATTCCTGTGGCTCAGAATAGACTAGAATTGAAAAGCAGTTTGCCTGTGACATGTTAGTGCCATATGAACCAACTGTGACTCTGAGAAGCACAGGGACCGGCCTCCTGCTGGGACTCTGAGGAGCACAGGGACTGGCCTCCTGCTGGGACTCTGAGGAGCACAGGGACTGGCCTCCTGCTGGGACTCTGAGGAGCACAGGGACTGGCCTCCTGCTGGGACTCTGAGGAGCACAGGGACTGGCCTCCTGCTGGGACTCTGAGGAGCACAGGGACTGGCCTCCTGCTGGGACTCTGAGGAGCACAGGGACTGGCCTCCTGCTGGGACTCTGAGGAGCACAGGGACCGGCCTCCTGCTGGGACTCTGAGGAGCACAGGGACCGGCCTCCTGCTGGGACTCTGAGGAGCACAGGGACTGGCCTCCTGCTGGGACTCTGAGGAGCACAGGGACTGGCCTCCTGCTGGTCCCAGAGTCAGGAGTAAACATGGGGAGGCAGTGTTTCAGATTTGGGCCGTTATAATCTGGAACAGTCTCTCTGAAAATGTGAGACAGGCTTCTTCTTCTCTGCTACGACTGAAGGATTTTATCTTCACTCTTTTTAAAGTATTGTAATTATTTATGATGTCAGTGCTTCATGTGACTGTCTCCATCTTGTTTTGTTCATCACTTTGAGTTTCCTTATGTGTATGAACTGTGCTATACCAATAAACTTGACGCCTCTCCTCAGATTACAACGTGGATAACTTCCTGTGCAAAGAAGACCTGGAGAAGGTCCTGAACAAGCTGACGAAGGAGGAGCTGACACCAGAGGAGGTGACGCTGGTGTGTGAGAAGACCATCGAGGAGGCGGATCTGGACGGAGACAATAAACTTTCCTACTCTGACTTTGAGAACATGATCTCCAGAGCCCCGGACTTTCTCAGGTAAAGAACTCGGACTTAGCCTGGTCGTACCACACCATAGTACAAAATACATTTGGTACTAAGGTCTGGAGGTGTTGCATTGACTCCGTGAACAGGTGGGAGGGGTTAACTCCTTTTGCAGATTGAAACGACTGGATCTGAGTTTACTGTGACGTATGTAATGAGCCCGAGTGAGTCGTTAGCATTTAGCATTTAGCCTAGCTTTAGCCATCTCCTTTGCCGCTAACGGAGCCCGTGGGGAGTAGCGCCACAATCTTTGCAGCGATTACATTTGCTAAACATTCCTCTTGCTTCAGTTTCTTGATAGAACCAGAGCAGAATACTTTCACATTTCACATTCTTTGTCAAACTACAACCTTCCCGTTCGACGCAAACTCTTGACGTCACCCACATCTAACTACAACACCCGCCTCCCGCCCTCTCTGATTGGTCGGATGGAATTCAACAGATTGTAATCACAGACACAGGGACCAGACCCAGACGTTACAGGCAGGACATGATGATTGACAGGAGTGTAGGATGGATAAGACCTGGTCTCACCATACCATCGTACTCACCATACCATCGTACTCACCATACCATCGTACTCACCATACCATCGTACTCACCATACCATCGTACTCACCACACCATCGTACTCACCACACCATCGTACTCACCATACCATCGTACTCACCATACCATCATACTCACCATACCATCGTACTCACCACACCATCGTACTCACCATACCATCGTACTCATCACACCATCGTACTCACCACACCATCGTACTCACCATACCATCGTACTCACCATACCATCGTATTCACCATACCATCGTACTCACCATACCATCGTACTCACCATACCATCGTACTCACCACACCATCGTACTCACCATACCATCGTACTCACCATACCATCGTACTCACCACACCATCGTACTCACCACACCATCGTACTCACCACACCATCGTACTCACCATACCATCGTACTCACCACACCATCGTACTCACCACACCATCACCATCGTACTCACCACACCATCGTACTCACCATACCATCGTACTCACCATACCATCGTACTCACCACACCATCGTACTCACCACACCATCGTACTCACCACACCATCGTAATCACCACACCATCGTAATCACCACACCATCGTACTCACCACACCATCGTACTCACACCATCGTACTCACCACACCATCGTACTCACCATACCATCGTACTCACCATACCATCGTACTCACCACACCATCGTACTCACCACACCATCGTACTCACCATACCATCGTACTCACCACACCATCGTACTCACCACACCATCGTACTCACCATACCATCGTACTCACCACACCATCGTACTCACCACACCATCGTACTCACCACACCATCACCATCGTACTCACCACACCATCGTACTCACCATACCATCGTACTCACCATACCATCGTACTCACCACACCATCGTACTCACCACACCATCGTACTCACCACACCATCGTACTCACCACACCATCGTACTCACCACACCATCGTACTCACCATACCATCGTACTCACCACACCATCGTACTCACCATACCATCGTACTCACCACACCATCGTACTCACCACACCATCGTACTCACCACACCATCGTACTCACCACACCATCGTACTCACCATACCATCGTACTCACCATACCATCGTACTCACCATACCATCGTAGTCACCACACCATTGTACTCACCACACCATCGTACTCACCACACCATCGTACTCACACCATCGTACTCACCACACCATCGTACTCACCATACCATCGTACTCACCATACCATCGTACTCACCACACCATCGTACTCACCACACCATCGTACTCACCATACCATCGTACTCACCATACCATCGTACTTACCATACCATCGTACTCACCACACCATCGTACTCACCATACCATCGTACTCACCACACCATCGTACTCACCATACCATCGTACTCACCATACCATCGTACTCACCACACCATCGTACTCACCCACCATCACCATCGTACTCACCACACCATCACCATCGTACTCACCACACCATCGTACTCACCATACCATCGTACTCACCATACCATCGTACTCACCACACCATCGTACTCACCACACCATCGTACTCACCACACCATCGTACTCACCACACCATCGTACTCACCACACCATCGTACTCACCATACCATCGTACTCACCACACCATTGTACTCACCATACCATCGTACTCACCACACCATCGTACTCACCATACCATCGTACTCACCATACCATCGTACTCACCACACCATCGTACTCACCACACCATCGTACTCACCACACCATCACCATCGTACTCACCACACCATCGTACTCACCATACCATCGTACTCACCATACCATCGTACTCACCACACCATCGTACTCACCACACCATCGTACTCACCACACCATCGTACTCACCACACCATCGTACTCACCACACCATCGTACTCACCATACCATCGTACTCACCACACCATCGTACTCACCATACCATCGTACTCACCACACCATCGTACTCACCACACCATCGTACTCACCACACCATCGTACTCACCACACCATCGTACTCACCATACCATCGTACTCACCATACCATCGTACTCACCATACCATCGTAGTCACCACACCATCGTACTCACACCATCGTACTCACCACACCATCGTACTCACCATACCATCGTACTCACCATACCATCGTACTCACCACACCATCGTACTCACCACACCATCGTACTCACCACACCATCGTACTCACCATACCATCGTACTCACCATACCATCGTACTCACCATACCATCGTACTCACCATACCATCGTACTCACCATACCATCGTACTCACCACACCATCGTACTCACCACACCATCGTACTCACCATACCATCGTACTCACCACACCATCGTACTCACCACACCATCGTACTCACCACACCATCACCATCGTACTCACCACACCATCGTATTCACCATACCATCGTACTCACCATACCATCGTACTCACCACACCATCGTACTCACCACACCATCGTACTCACCACACCATCGTACTCACCATACCATCGTACTCACCATACCATCGTACTCACCACACCATCGTACTCACCATACCATCGTACTCACCATACCATCGTACTTACCATACCATCGTACTCACCACACCATCGTACTCACCATACCATCGTACTCACCACACCATCGTACTCACCATACCATCGTACTCACCATACCATCGTACTCACCACACCATCGTACTCACCACACCATCACCATCGTACTCACCACACCATCGTACTCACCATACCATCGTACTCACCATACCATCGTACTCACCACACCATCGTACTCACCACACCATCGTACTCACCACACCATCGTACTCACCACACCATCGTACTCACCACACCATCGTACTCACCATACCATCGTACTCACCACACCATCGTACTCACCATACCATCGTACTCACCACACCATCGTACTCACCACACCATCGTACTCACCATACCATCGTACTCACCATACCATCGTACTCACCATACCATCGTAGTCACCACACCATCGTACTCACCACACCATCGTACTCACCATACCATCGTACTCACCATACCATCGTACTCACCACACCATCGTACTCACCACACCATCGTACTCACCACACCATCACCATCGTACTCACCACACCATCGTACTCACCATACCATCGTACTCACCATACCATCGTACTCACCACACCATCGTACTCACCACACCATCGTACTCACCACACCATCGTACTCACCACACCATCGTACTCACCATACCATCGTACTCACCACACCATCGTACTCACCACACCATCGTACTCACCACACCATCACCATCGTACTCACCACACCATCGTACTCACCATACCATCGTACTCACCATACCATCGTACTCACCACACCATCGTACTCACCACACCATCGTACTCACCACACCATCGTACTCACCACACCATCGTACTCACCACACCATCGTACTCACCACACCATCGTACTCACCACACCATCGTACTCACACACCATCGTACTCACCATACCATCGTACTCACCACACCATCGTACTCACCACACCATCGTACTCACCACACCATCGTACTCACCACACCATCGTACTCACCATACCATCGTACTCACCATACCATCGTACTCACCATACCATCGTAGTCACCACACCATCGTACTCACACCATCGTACTCACCACACCATCGTACTCACCATACCATCGTACTCACCATACCATCGTACTCACCACACCATCGTACTCACCACACCATCGTACTCACCACACCATCGTACTCACCATACCATCGTACTCACCATACCATCGTATTCACCATACCATCGTACTCACCATACCATCGTACTCACCACACCATCGTACTCACCATACCATCGTACTCACCATACCATCGTACTCACCATACCATCGTACTCACTATACCATCGTACTCACCACACCATCGTATTCACCATACCATCGTACTCACCATACCATCGTACTCACCACACCATCGTACTCACCATACCATCGTACTCACCATACCATCGTACTCACCATACCATCGTAGGGTTAGGGTTAACCCATCGGAGATGACCATGGACCAGAGTTTACACATGGTAAGACCAGACGTACATGTAGGAAATGACCATGGACCAGAGTTTACACATGGTAAGACCAGACGTACATGTAGGAAATGACCATGGACAAGAGTTTACACATGGTAAGACCAGACTAACGCTAACTGTGTGTTGTTTACTAAATGTTTTTCTCACTGCTTCACTTTGGCGTCTCTCTGTAGCACGTTCCACATCAGAATCTGAAGAACCATCTACCTCCTGTCTGTGCTGGTCACGACACACTCCCAGAATGCACCTCACCACAACAATTACTCCAGGAAGAATAAGGACTTCTCATATTTATCAGGACAAAAGGCTGAGAATATGAACATTTAACCAATGAATCAAGGGCTGTATGTTTCCAATGTATGTGTCTAATAAAAGTGATTATTTTTGCTTATTCATTATTGATTCTGAAGTCTACCTCATTGGGGCATCTCTGTCACTTGGTTTTAGACACTTTTATTGTCAAATTTCAAACACAAAATTTAGAAACAAAATAATAACAAACAGATAAAAAGAGTCATTGGTCCATAGGAGGCGGACGACCAATCTCCATAAATGACCAAATTTGTCCATACTGGTGGCCGTACCTGCAGGGGAAAACCACATCCTGTCAGACCTCTGAAGCTAAGCAGGGCAGTGCCTGGTCAGTACTGTGATGGGAGACCTCAGTACTGTGATAGGCGGCACGGTGGCTCAGTGGATAGCAAGAAGCTAGGTCCTGGATTTGAATCCCGGTCGGACCAGGGCCTTCCTGAGTGGAGTTTGCATGTTCTCCCTGTGTCTGCGTAGGTTTCCTCCGGGTGCTCCGGTTTCCCCTACCACTAAAAACATGTACAATAGGTCTGTGCCTCCTGTACTGGCCCCGCTCCCATCTCTGTGTGGAGAGAGAGACAAATGCCCAAAAATATAAACACAAATTACTTACTTACTCTGGGAACAGCAGGTGCCACAGTGGGGCGGCTGCAGCTGTAAAGTGTCAAACTGTGGTTGTGTCCTTAGGCAAGACACTTCCCCCACATTAGAATGAGTCTGGTGTGTGTGTGTGAATGGTTGGTGGTGGTGGGAGGGGCCGATGGCACAGACTGGTTGTCTCGCTTCTGTCAGTGTGCCCCAGGGCAGCCGTGGCTACAGTAGTTTATCACCACTGTTTCTGGAGAGAAAGAATAATTACATGAGAAGAGTCTTTGAGAGTCCAAAAAATGTCTGTTTAAAACCAATGCATTTTTATTATTATTATAAACGTCCTGGATCATCCCCACTGTCCTCAGACTCTCACATCGACCGGGAACGACTCGGAAAACCCAGAGAATGACCTTTCCTCTCACGCCCGGTGGTGCGTGTCAAACAGATCCTGTTTATCACTTTTACCTTTTGCTGATGCAGCTTTCTCTCTGATCGTTCTCCTGCCTCCTGAGCCGCTGATCGCACATTTTCCCTGATGAAGACCACGATGAAGACCTGGCGCCGCTGCAGGACGAGCGTCAAGGCCAAATGTAAAATAAACGCCACCTCAGCACTTTCAGCTGCTCCTCATCTCAGCCGGATATTATCGACGATCTTTATGAATTAATGAACGTGTGCAGCTGATTGGACGACCAGCAACACACCAGCTTCATAACCTTCAGTTTGGACTGCTGCAGATTTTACACACGCACACGTCAACACACTTCCATTTTCTGTCATCCGTGCGTCAACATTCAACAAATTGTGAAATTCTATATTTATTCATGAAATTGTTTGGTTTCATATGATGTGTTTTAAAACTAGCTTGAGGTCAAAGAGAAAAACAATAGACAGCCATGAAAATGTTGTTTCAGAAAGGGAGTCTTCCTTATGTCACCGGACAGGAGAGCGGACTGGACCAGACCCAGACCAGACTCAGGAGACCGGAAAGGAGTCAGACTAAATACTGTTGATTTCGAACTCTGAATCTCAGTCTTACTTTCTGTATCAAATTCTGAGCCACGTCCTTTTTTGACAATAAGACTCAAACTTTAAAAAAACACATTGGTCCATAAGAGGTAGATAAAAGTTAATAAATGTCCATTGTTTACTTCTTTTTTGTGTTTTACAAAAACGTATTTTTATTGATTTTTTTCTATCTGTAAATGTTTCTGCAGTTTAGTGTTTATGGTTTTACACTGACCCAGACCAGAGCAGAGACGATGGTCCGAACAAACAGATCAAGAGGAAATCCACTGGAGGAATTCTGAATTAAAGTTCAGAATTTCACTCTGAACCAGAGCAGAGAAAATGGTCCGACCAAACAGACTCTGCAGACATCGACCAGAGGAAGCAGCTCAGTTGTTTGTTTGGTTGTTTGTTGACACCTGCTTCTCTCTATGGCTGAGTTTACACGGAGACAATGTGGCAGTAAAACGGTATAGTTGGATGTCGGTTGCTACCAACCGTTCATACGGAGACTGTTTCAGGTGAAAACGTAAGTGTTCAGATCCAGCCTCAGAGTGGGACAACTCAGAAACGCTGCACAGCGGGGGCTCTTTCACACCCGCGAGAGGGAAAAAGGTGTGAAATCCCCCTCTGCTCTGACCCCCACCTCCTGCTGCTCTGACCCCCACCTCCCTCTGCTCTGACCCCCACCTCCCTCTGCTCTGACCCCCACCTCCCTCTGCTCTGACCCCCACCTCCCTCTGCTCTGACCCCCACCTCCCTCTGCTCTGACCCCCACCTCCTGCTGCTCTGACCCCCACCTCCTGCTGCTCTGACCCCCACCTCCTGCTGCTCTGACCCCCACCTCCTGCTGCTCTGACCCCACCTCCTGCTGCTCTGACCCCCACCTCCCTCTGCTCTGACCCCCACCTCCTGCTGCTCTGACCCCCACCTCCTGCTGCTCTGACCCCCACCTCCTGCTGCTCTGACCCCCGCCTCCTGCTGCTCCTGCACGTACATTTGGACATGCGCAGTAGCGGAGAACAAACATAAACAACAATGGCGGCGGTCGCACAAACTAGCTACGTGGGCTTCCAGCGCGGGACAGAGGATAATTCTACTCCTTTGTTCGTCCAAACGAGACCACGCGAAGCTCTAGGTTCAGTTTCAGTTTCCATGTTCACAGCTGCTGTTAAAATGCAGAATGATGTTGGTGCGTTCTGAGGGTCTGGCACAGGAAGTGAGTACACTGCCGAGAGGGGGGCTGGGCACGGGGCTGGGGGTCGTGTTGTAAAGTTTCTCTGCCCCCTACTGGCCGGGCGCTAGAACTACATCGTTTTTCAACCTCATGTGAACGCTGAGAAATTTGCATTAGGAGCCAGGTCGTTTCTGTTAATAGCCTGGAAACGTCTGCGCAGCGTCTCTGTATAAACGGGGCCTAACAGTGTGTCCTGCATCATTACTGTCCTCAGACCCAGACTTTATCGGAGCCGTGTTGCTCAGATCTTTCAGAATAATGCACTTGTTCGAGTCGAGTGAAGGTTCAGGGCCATTCTTAAGAAAAAGTATTAGTTCAGTTTTTAAAGAAAAGATATGAGACAAAATAAAGTAGAGTTTTCAGATTTATTAGTTTTTACAGAATTATATTTATTCACACTTCATGTTGGGAACACGCTCAGACAGTGTCAAAACACTCCACCTCCAACAATACTTTTTATCATTTCCTTTTGGCTTCAGGAAAAAGACGTTTCCATTTTTCGTTCTGGAATTTCACAAAGAATCGAGTTAGAAACTGATATGTCTTTAAGTCCCTGAATCAGAACAATCTTTTCAAACTCTTTTACCATATTTGTCTTTCTCCACTTGTTTGTTATAAACATAGACTTGCTCATAAGCTCTGACGTACCTTTGGCCCCCAGGGTGAGGGCCCGTGTTTGACCCTGAGGGGCCCCACAGGCTCGTAGTGGTTGTTCTCTGGGATCTGTTCATAGGTGTTGTCTGCTGCAAGACGGTGCGTCGCTGGGACCTCTTCATAGACCCCTCTGTCCTCCGCTCTGAGGGCCGGACTGGGGCCCCTTCTGTCCTCCGCTCTGAGGGCCGGACTGGGGCCCCTTCTGTCCTCTGCTCTGAGGGCCGGACTGGGGCCCCTTCTGTCCTCTGCTCTGAGGGCCGGACTGGGGCCCCCTCTGTCCTCCGCTCTGAGGGCCGGACTGGGGCCCCTTCTGTCCTCCGCTCTGAGGGCCGGACTGGGGCCCCCTCTGTCCTCTGCTCTGAGGGTCGGACTGGGGCCCCTTCTGTCCTCTGCTCTGAGGGTCGGGCTGGGGCCCCCTCTGTCCTCTGCTCTGAGGGCTGGACAGGGGCCTCTGCTGGGGGGCCCAGGGCTGTGTGAGGCCTCAGGGCTGCCTCTGGGGGCCGTCACACTGAGCTTGTAAATCAGCTCCTCATTGCTGCTCAGGAGCAGAGGCAGAGAGAGACTGCGACTGTCCTGAAGGGCCACTGAGCACAGGGACAGGGGTCTGCAGGGGCCCCTCACTTCATCTTTAGGCTTTTTACGTCTGACCACAGCGTAGCAGACGCTTTCCTGGGTCTCAGGGCCGTTCTTTGGAAGCCTGCTCCTCTGGGGCAGCGGTGGTAACTGTGGACACGTTTTTCATGATGTGATTGAATCAACACTGAATAAGAACATGTGTGTGACCTCTGACCTCTGAGGGCCGGTTCGGGCCCCTGTTCGGAGTCAGACCCAGCTCTGACTCCTGGTTTCTCATTAGTTTATTCTCAGTGTTGACTGTTGCCCGTGATTTATCTTTTGGACTAATCTGGAAAGTGTCGTACAGGTCTTCATTCTGAGTCTGTAAAATAAACAAATAAACCAGTGTGAGTCAGACCCATCCCAGAGTAGAGTCAGTGATATTTACATCTATGTCTCAGGTACATTGAGCAGAGTCTGGTCTGAGGTTCTCAGTCTGGTCTGATGTGGACCTGACTCACCGCAGAACAGGAGGAAGTCAGATATTCCCCAAACGGTTCGATGGGTCGTTCTCTGAAGAACTGGATCAGCTCCGAGACGGTGCTGTGTCGATGACTGTCTCCGAGAACCGCCAACTCCCCTGAAGCCGTTTGGTTGATCACAAAATGGCGATAATTGTCTCTGCCTCTGAACAACCATCGAAAGAACCAAGAAACAAATGAAGTCCAACACAAACACACAGTTTAGAATCTGGCTCCACTCACTTATAGGAGAGAATGTATCCCAGAGCTTTGTCACTGAGACGCACCAGGAAACAGCCCACTTCTTTACTCTTCAGTTTGTCCTCCGCGTCCCTAACAATAGAAAAAACAAATACTAAAGTAAATAAAAGCTCAGTGGTACATGTAGTGCTGAGTCCAAGGGTGATTTTGAATTCCAGGGCTTTGCTGCAGAGAAAAACTGTTTCTAGCCTGTGTCAAAGTAAAATTCCTCCCTTAAAGGTGCACTCTGCAATAAACATTATATTTAATGATTATAAGAATACATACATTTTTGAAGAAATGACCCTGTAGCATAGTTTTAATTAAAGATGCAGTCAATGATTCATCTCGACGCAATTCTTAGAAAACTGTGGGGAAAATCCCTTAACCCCAAATGTAAAGTTATCATGTCTCTTCAAATAGAAATGGACCAGACGCCTGAAGCCTCAAAATGAAGAAATAATAGATATTTTGGAGCGGGCCGATAGAAAGAAACCATTGAGATGCATTCATCCCCCTCTCCCTCCTCCAGCTTTTCATCACTGCACCTGTCTGAGTCCTACAATGGCTGAAGCGAAAACCCCCTAAGTGCTGTTTTCACGTTTGCCACTTGCCCTGTTGTAGCAAAGAAGAGAACATCAGATGGCCAGGGTTAGCGTGTAATGCAATGTAAACACAATGTAGCTGTGAATTAAAATTAGCTTAGACAAGAAGACAAGAAGACATCAAAGGTTGCATTGTTCAATTGGCATTTATTAGCAGTTTTAATAAGGTCCCAGACAGCTCCAAAGTCTGGTCCATGGGCGCTCCAAAGTCTGGTCCATGGGCGCTCCGGAGTCTGGTCTATGGGCGCTCCGGAGTCTGGTCCATGGGCACTCCGGAGTCTGGTCTATGGGCGCTCCGGAGTCTGGTCCATGGGCGCTCCGGAGTCTGGTCTATGGGCGCTCCAAAGTCTGGTCCATGGGCGCTCCGGAGTCTGGTCTATGGGCGCTCCAAAGTCTGGTCCATGGGCGCTCCTGCAGAAGTCTGGTCCATGGGCGCTCCTGCAGAAGTCTGCTCCATGGGCGCTCCAAAGTCTGGTCCATGGGCGCTCCTGCAGAAGTCTGGTCCATGGGCGCTCCTGCAGAAGTCTGCTCCATGGGCGCTCCAAAGTCTGGTCCATGGGCGCTCCGGAGTCTGGTCTATGGGCGCTCCAAAGTCTGGTCCATGGGCGCTCCGGAGTCTGGTCTATGGGCGCTCCGGAGTCTGGTCCATGGGCGCTCCGGAGTCTGGTCTATGGGCGCTCCAAAGTCTGGTCCATGGGCGCTCCGGAGTCTGGTCTATGGGCGCTCCTGCAGAAGTCTGGTCCATGGGCGCTCCTGCAGAAGTCTGGTCCATGGGCGCTCCAAAGTCTGGTCCATGGGCGCTCCAAAGTCTGATCCATGGGCGCTCCGGAGTCTGGTCTATGGGCGCTCCTGCAGAAGTCTGGTCCATGGGCGCTCCTGCAGAAGTCTGGTCCATGGGCGCTCCAAAGTCTGGTCCATGGGCGCTCCGGAGTCTGGTCCATGGGCGCTCCGGAGTCTGGTCCATGGGCGCTCCAAAGTCTGGTCCATGGGCGCTCCGGAGTCTGGTCCATGGGCGCTCCGGAGTCTGGTCTATGGGCGCTCCAAAGTCTGGTCCATGGGCGCTCCAAAGTCTGGTCCATGGGCGCTCCTGCAGAAGTCTGGTCCATGGGCGCTCCAAAGTCTGGTCCATGGGCGCTCCGGAGTCTGGTCCATGGGCGCTCCGGAGTCTGGTCCTGGGGCGCTCCAAAGTCTGGTCCATGGGCGCTCCGGAGTCTGGTCCATGGGCGCTCCGGAGTCTGGTCTATGGGCGCTCCAAAGTCTGGTCCATGGGCGCTCCGGAGTCTGGTCTATGGGCGCTCCTGCAGAAGTCTGGTCCATGGGCGCTCCTGCAGAAGTCTGGTCCATGGGCGCTCCAAAGTCTGGTCCATGGGCGCTCCGGAGTCTGGTCCATGGGCGCTCCAAAGTCTGGTCCATGGGCACTCCAAAGTCTGGTCCATGGGCGCTCCAAAGTCTGGTCCATGGGCGCTCGAAAGTCTGGTCCATGGGCGCTCCTGCAGAAGTCTGGTCCATGGGCGCTCCAAAGTCTGGTCCATGGGCGATCCAAAGTCTGGTCTATGGGCGCTCCTGCAGAAGTCTGGTCCATGGGCGCTCCAAAGTCTGGTCCATGGGCGCTCCAAAGTCTGGTCCATGGGCGATCCAAAGTCTGGTCCATGGGCGCTCCAAAGTCTGGTCTATGGGCGCTCCTGCAGAAGTCTGGTCCATCGGCGCTCCAAAGTCTGGTCCATGGGCGCTCCAAAGTCTGGTCCATGGGCGCTCCAAAGTCTGGTCCATGGGCGCTCCAAAGTCTGGTCTATGGGCGCTCCAAAGTCTGGTCCATGGGCGCTTCAAAGTCTGGTCCATGGGCGCTCCAAAGTCTTGTCCATGGGCGCTCCAAAGTCTGGTCCATGGGCGCTCCAAAGTCTGGTCCATGGGCGCTCCAAAGTCTGGTCCATGGGCGCTCCTGCAGAAGTCTGGTCCATGGGCGCTCCAAAGTCTTGTCCATGGGCGCTCCAAAGTCTGGTCCATGGGCGCTCCAAAGTCTGGTCCATGGGCGCTCCAAAGTCTGGTCTATGGGCGCTCCAAAGTCTGGTCCATGGGCACTCCAAAGTCTGGTCTATGGGCGCTCCAAAGTCTGGTCCATGGGCGCTCCTGCAGAAGTCTAGCAAGAGTCTACGAACTCTATGGAAGTGTCTACAACTCTGCTTAAGTCTGATTGTCACAGAGAAGGATGGCGCTTATATAGGCCTTAAGATGACGTAAACACATAGACTTTGGAAACATGACAGCAGAAGGAACCGTATGGCTTCAATGTAAAGAACACGTAGGCCTAGAATGGCATGAACATGAGGCTTATTCACAGACCATAGTCCAACGTGTGAGATAGTACTGCATATCTATTCCCTGCACGTGGACGCCTCTGAAGGCAGTTTTAAAGTACACGTGTTAGCATGTTTGAAACTCCATGAAACAGTGTCAATATTAATTAGCAAGCAATGATATTTAGATAGTCACAGATTGGAATGCTTTGACATTTCAGGCACAGACTGTGTTATTACAGAAAGGGCGTTCATGTGCCGGGGGTTGGGTTTGTGGAGGGCAGGAGGGGGAGTGGTCTTGACTCGGTGCTACTTGGATGCTAAGCAAAGCAGTTTTGGCTTAACCACCACCAGTAATATGATCTGTAGGGTGAAGGTTTCTGTAGGAGGACATAAGTAATTGAGTAATCTTTATTTATACACCGCCTTTCACAGACCAGAGTCACAAAGCGCTTTACAATTGTTATATTTTGGGCACTTGTCTCTAACTCCACACAGAGATGGGAGCGGGGTCGCCGAACAGGAGGCGCATGCTAGACCTATTGTCTGTGAAGTAAAAGTAAAATTCCTCCCTTAAAAGGTGCCCTCTGCAACTAACATATTTAATGATTATAAGAATACATACATTTTTGAAGAAATGACCCTGTAGTATAGTTTTAATTAAAGTTGCAGTCAATGATTAATCTCAACGCAATTCTTAGAAAACTGTGGGGAAAATCCCTAAACCCCAAAAGTCAAGTTATCATGTCTCTTCCCCTATTTTTAGTGGTAAGGGAAACCGGAGGAACCCATAAAACTCTCCATCTTAAAATAATGATAAAATGCATAATTACAAAACTAAATGTTTGAGCTTCCAAATACCTCCGTATCTAAACCATGTATTTGACTTTTGTGGGTCTAAATGTTGATAAATCTCCCTAAATGTCCATACATGTCTCTACTGCTGAATTTATAAATGTTACGCCAATAAAATCTATTTAACAAATCAACACATAAACACGTGTGAATCTTTTCTTACTTCCTGGAGACGAAGCCAAAGAACCAGTTTGGGAAGAGTCCGCTGGAGGTGATGCGTGAGGCCTGGGTCTGTATGAACCAGGAGGTGGTGATCTCCCTCAGGCCCCCGTCTGAGGAGGAGGGGGAGGGGGGGGAGAGGGGGGAGAGGGGGGAGAGGGGGGAGAGGGGGGGGAGGGAGGAGAAGGGGCTCGGCTTCAGGTCTGATGTAGCTCCTCTCTGCTCCATGTCGCTGCGTTTCTGCACAAACACATTCACCAAAGCCTGATTTCCTGTGTGTGTTTTCACAGTGTTATATAAATAGCTCGGTGGTCATTGAAAATTCTACTCGTAACAAAAGACATAATAATAATAATAATAATAATGATAATAATAATAATAACTGATTATGAATCGTGCACATGTCACGGTACTGGGACTGGGACTAGCATGATTTAAAGGTACTATTTTTACAGTTGCTCCAAATGAAACAACATTTGAAAAAATGTGATATTTTTAAGAATATTTACCGCCACCATTTTTTAAAATTCTTGTCGTAGGCTTAGAATTTAACTTAGAATTTAACTTAGAATTTAACTTAGAATTTAACTTAGAATTTAACTTAGAATTTAACTTAGAATTTAGCAGGACTTGGGGACCACTGTCAAAACCCTAGTATTGTCCTGCAGAGCCACCGTAGTCCCGTGAATTACTAAACATGATCTCAACGCTAAAAACGACACAGTGTAGCTTTAAGTTGTAAAGTCTTCTTAGTTTTTTTTAATATCATGGATCTGGGATATACTAAAAAAAAGTGCAGCTGAGAATTTACCATTTATTCTCACGATAGCTGCAACTTTTTCTCACTCCAAATGCAAGTTACTAAGTTTCATGTATGTAAGATAACATAAGGGTTGACCGGATTAGCTTTAGCATATTGAAGAAGCAAGTCTGAATAAAACATCTAACTTCTTTATGTCTGTGTGTCTTTAAGAACCCACAAACTAGATCTTTAGTAATCTTTATTAGTAATCTTTATTTATATACCGCCTTTTCACTGCACATCGGAGTCTCAAAGCGGTTTACAATTTACCTATTGTACATATTTTTAGTGGTAGGGGAAACCGGAGCACCCGAAGGAAACCTACGCAGACACAGGGAGAACATGCAAACTCCATTCAGAAAGGCCCTGGGTTCGAACCGGGATTCAAACCCAGGACCTTCTTGCTGAGAGGCGAGAGTGCTATCCACTCAGCCACCGTGCCGCCCATACTAACTAGATCTTTAAATAGAGACATCTAAATCTTAGGCTGTTGTATAACTTATTACTCACTGCATGTGAAACTTCAGATAACTTCCGTACTTGAACCTAGCATGTGAAACTACGCGATTCAACGAAAGGTTTCAGAGCAAGAGACAGATCACCACAAAAAGAAATGAATTCAGTTTCTCAAATTTAGCAAAATGTCATTCTTTTGAGCACATTCTGACCGAGCCTTAGCCCTTGCTCACTCCTTGAAGAAAGATAAGATGGACTTTATGGATATGATGTTCTATGTCTTTTTCCAAGACATAGAACATTTATCTTTTTTAAATGATAGTCCTTTACCAAATGTTGAGATGCAGTTTGATGTAAAAGTGTCTAAAACCAAGTGAAACCAAGAGATACGGACTTTGGTCTCTGCCTATGGACCAATACACATGTGTTTATAATTATTCATAGATATTCTGTCTGTGTCTGAACTGTGGATTCTCTGATCTGTGTTGGTGATTTCAATGGTTTTGTTCAGTCTCTGAGATGATGCTGTTGTGGTTTAGGGCTATACAAGAATAAATGGTATTGTATTGTGTTGTGTTTTAGGTGTATTTCAGTTCCAAGCTTAAAGTAAATACAGTGACTCACAAAGGTTGAGGGAATTGAAGATATTAAAGGGTTAGAACCAGATTCTCCAATGGGACAAAGCAAAATGATCTTGATTTAAGAAAGATACAGAAAAATCTCCCTTTGGAACGAGAAAATATAGCCACAGTTTCTTAGATAAGACTGAATAGCTTCGTCCCGTTGGAGAATCTCGCTCGGATTGATGCAAAAACCACTCAAATCCAGCATTAATCACCGCATATTGTATCGTTTTTTGCAGTGTGTGTTCCTTCTGTCTTACCTTGAAACAGAGTCGTAGGCAGTTTCTCAGACACCGTGACCTGTTGTGTCTCGGCTCTTTCAGATTCGGAGCGTGTTGTCTGTAAACTCTGCCGTCTATTTGTTGTTTTGCTAAAATGTCTGCAGAAAATGAAATGGTTAAATAGTTTGAAAGACAGTTTGAAAGCCTCTCTCTCTCTTCTCTCTCACCTGAGATGGAGACGAAGTCATGAGGCTCTTGTGTCATTGTTGTAGAGTTTTCCAAGCTTTTGTGTGTGTCTTAAAGGCGTCCTGTGTCCTTGATGTTGAAATTAGTAACAACATTTGAGAAATATGTGTGACATTTGCAGTTTTCCAGCAGCAGGACTCTTCACGTCGTGGCAATAAAAGGTAGGTTTGCTTTGACTTTAAGATGCTGCGCAGAAAAAATGCTGCGTTTCCTGAAGAGATGGAAACTTAGGTGGTTAGTGACACACGGCATCCTCTGCCATCCGCCCTGCGACACACACACACACACACACACACAGACACACACACAGAGACACACACACAGACACACACACAGAGATATACACACACACAGAGAGATATACACACACACACACAGAGATATACACACAGACACACACACAGAGACACACACAGACACACACACAGAGATATACATACAGACACACACACAGAGATATACACACAGACACACACACATACATATACACACACACACACAGAGAGATATACACACACACAGAGACACACATTGAACACAGAGATATTCACACACACAGAGACACACAAGGAACACAGAGATATTCACACACACAGAGACACACACACACACACACACAGATATACACACACACACACACACACACACACAGAGATATACACACACACAGAGACACACAAGGAACACAGAGATATTCACACACACAGAGACACACAAGGAACACAGAGATATTCACACACACAGAGACACACACACACACACACACACAGAGATATACACACACACACAGAGACACACAAGGAACACAGAGACACACAAGAAACACAGAGATTTTCACACACACAGAGACACACACAAACACACACACAGAGATATACACACACACACAGAGACACACAAGGAACACAGAGATTTTCACACACACAGAGACACAGAGATACACACACACAGATATATACACACACAGAGATATACAAAGACTCACACACAGAGACACACAGATAGACACACACACAGAGACACACACACACACACACACACACATACACGTTTTTGTTACCTGGTGGGTCCCTTTGACAGGGCCGTTCAGAATGGGACCCATAGACATAATCTTTTTTTACCAAGACTTTAAGTAATACAAAACAGTCAATAGAAACCAAACAACTATTTTAAAGGAATTTTATTTTAGATTTTGTTTTCGAATTGCAGTGATTCTATTTTTGACATAGAATTTAATGCCACTCCATGTCCGATGTCTAAGGTCATCTGGTGAGGCATTAATGCAGGCCAGGCAGTGAGACTTCCCAGGGACCTTTCCAGTCTGTATGAAAGGTGTCATGGTCTTCTCCACAGCCTTCACCTCAGATGCAGACCATGGCTTTCTCTAACGTTCTAGGGAGAGAAATAAAAATATATTAGCAATATACACTCCCAGGGTGAGGACCAAGCAGCCTGGCTGTAATCCCCCACCTGGTACACTTACCAGAAGGGGCACTGCCACTACCATGGGGTGCATCTGGATGAATGGTTGAAGGTTCTCCGCTTGAAGTTTCTTTTAGCCCGTCCGTTTGTGAGAGGATCTCTACTGCTCTCCCTGTCGCACAGAAAATAAAAATACAAGTGGCCTTTAGGGGAAAAAAATCATACATATTTTAATAATATCAAGAATTACCTTCAGGCTCAATTTGTATCTGGTCGAGGCTCTTTCCTTCGAATTCCGTCACTCTTCCCTGCTCCATGGCCATCAACACTTTGCTGATTTTGGCCAGCTCCAGTGTCCCCTCTGGTAGTCTGTAATATTGCCTGTGGATGCGAATGTCATGGCCGAGGAAGTTGGCAAGTATGTCCATCTCATTCTCTTTCATATTGAGAACTGTAGACATAGTAGCTATGTGCTTTCTAAGTTTGGTTGAGGATAGCATCTCTGGATGCACCGCACCACATTCTTTGGCTACCTGCCGTAGGGAGTCTGATCCCCTGATGTGGGTGTCTGCGCCCGGGCGGGAAAAGAAGTATGGGTTATGGTCAGAGATGGAACAGGCCCTTCTGTTCTCCACCAGCACCTCCATCGAAGCAATCATTTCAGGAGTCAAAAGAACCGGCACTTTCCGACTTCTTTTCCCTTTAATTTCAATGCGTTGAAAATGCTGACACAGCTTTTTCTCAAGTTGGGACAGTCCCAGAGCAATGTCAGAATGGATCCCAGTCTTACTTCTTAAGGTAAAGGCTGTCAGTGGCATCTTTGAAACCTCACCTTCCCTTCTTCGATTGAAAATGATGACCTCACAAAGAGTCAAAACTGCCAGTTTAGACCAATGCTTAGACGTTGGCTCACTTATTAGGGTTTGCACATATTCAGGTCGACATACCTCAATATGTGCATGCATGGCTCTAACGTCCTCAGTCAGAGGGAGCAGGTCCGGAGTGTTCCACTTGGCTTGCCGGAGGGTCTGTAGGGCAGCAGAAGAAACACAGACGTCCCACCTCTTCTCAAAAAGCAGCCGGCTTCGTTGGAGGTTTTTAATAAATAGTTCATCAACACACTGCTCCATTTTTGAGTCACATTCAAGAATATCTGCTAGCTTTCTGAGGCTATGGCCGAGTTTGAGGGCCAAGGATGGAGTCTTGTATTGATTTGTTTCCTCATCATATCCAGCCACAGACCTGACTGCATCAATCACATGGTTAAAGTTGGAAGGAATAAAGAAATCCTTAATTGTTTTCAGTTTCCCTGCGGTTTTTGCTTCGTTAATTAACCTACCGACTTCTCTCATTTTCTGCCTAATGTAATCATGCTTTGTCTTATCATGCCCGTGTTTTAAGTACAGGTGCTCTCCGAGTCTCAGAATCCCCTTTTCTGCTTTGACAACACCCGTGACCTCATCCTGATGCATTGCCGAAATTAAAGACCACAGCTTTTTGCTGATGCCCTCCGGTACAGGCTGGGCTAGGGAGCAGAGGGACTGGACCCTACTTCTACCTGGTTTAGCCTGGGCATCTTTCTGTGAAAGCCGGCACCTGGCCACATGCCTCCACAGCGACTTTCGCTTAAGCAATGCCCCACAGTCTATACAGTGCAAAAACTCACTGGATTTAACTGGGGAATTTGGCTGTTTAGCTGGGACTAAAGTTCCAATGCCGGCCTTTAAAACCTCAAAATTGTGCTCACGGTTTCCACTATTCCTGATCAAATCAAACTGAAGTTTACGTGCTTTAGATTTCACAGGTAGAGCCAATGCTCTGGCTACGTCACTTTCATTTCCATGTTTTCTAGTCAAATGACGGGACATTTTGTGGCAGGACATTGAACAGTAGAGGCAGAAGTGTCTCTTGCTGTAAACTCGCCCCCCATTTTTCTTCTTTTGCAGCTGCATGATAACAATCTTATTTGCCTTTGGTTCGTCACTTTCCGAGTCTTGAAGAAAAGTGTTTTTGATTTTTCTTTTTCCATACTTTTTTACAGGTTTCTTCTTGACAGTTAAATCGTCAGAATCTGAGTCGACTTCATCAATTAGGGACTCTTGACTAAGCTGCACAAACAACAAATAATTTGTAATAATTCTATATAACAATTTGAAGTCATGACTTGTAGTCAGCACTTACCAGTGGTTTGTAAGCGTGCGCTTCAGTGTGCTCCTCCATGATTTCTTGCAGCCTAATGAACCACACACTTGCACCTTTTTCTAGCCTGACACCTGATTTCCTCTGTTGTGCTGCTCCATGATTGGCTCCAGCCTGCTGGACTGAAATTGCCCCAGTGTGCCCCTCCTTGATATCCCGCAACCCACCACCAGGGTTCCGACACATAACACACTTTTTTCAGGAAAGTAAACCTCCAGGGGTCCTTTCCATATTTTTACAGAGACTGCATAAGGACCGTTAGAAAAGCATTACCCATTGATTATTAAGCTTGGACCAGTGGGGTCCGGTGTTCGGGCCCCACCACGTAAAACCAGTCCCCATGACGTGAGTGGAATCTCAGGTTATGGAACCCACCAGGAGTTGAAAACAAGTGTCACACACACACACACACACACACACACACACACACACACACAGAGACACACACACACAGATATACACACACACAC